>KZ308128.1:619401-766951 GCA_000376725.2 Ladona fulva
TAACTAACTGTTCTGATGATCCGCTTAAATTTCTTGTTAAGTAAGTCAGCTTTATAAGTGTACAGAATGTTACATTACAAACGTCAGTATATAATATAAACAAGTATATCATTCATTGTAATTTATAAAACATTTATTGTGATTCAAAACTTGTCTATTCTTGCCGTAGTAAGGCGACCGAGATTTCTATGGGAAGACTATTTGCGTAGTTTATGACAAAATTAGAATTTTAAATTCCCAGTGGGGACCTCAATTTGTCAAATCTTTGAGCCTGCCTCTGATAGCGTAAATCCTCCCCTGATTGGAAATAAATATACCGTCAAGATAACTATAGAAAAATTTATAACTATAAATTTGTAATCATAACATATTATATTAAATTATATAAGATGCGTCAAATCCCTCGCCTTCTCCAAAAGTATCCCAATTTTTATGTTTGAAACGGACCCTGAAACGGCGCTTCAAATCACAATCTCGGGCAGCGTTTACCGCAAACACGAGGTCATTACAAAACTTTGAGGCTACCCATCAGCAGATATCGGTAATCGCGGAGGACACAAAAGCACACACGCTCGCCGCACGCTAACATAACTACGCACGCGGTTAAATTTAATCTGCGTTCATTACGAGGGGATTTGATATGTTAATTGACCTCATGCCGGAGTCCCCTAATGACACACGGGGGACGAAATAGGTCGCGCCCATCTCGCGATGAGCGACCAAATGAGTGATGCATCATCATCACCACCCAGGGATTCGCGTCTGCGGACCACTGCCGTGCGCCTCTGGAGATCGAACCGAGACAATGCACGCACCCACTGACCCCGTTTTCCCTTGATGGCGAAGCGTGCCTGCTTAGGAAATCTTTTCCAGCCCATCCTCACGTAATTCCACTCGGGCCAGCCGCCTAATTAACAGCAAGGGCCGTAAAAAATGAATCTCGGGAACAAGGCCAAGATAAAGCCGGGGAGTTTGAGGAATATTTTAAACGGGCAGGAGTTGAAGGATGGGATGGTGGGGCACCCGATTCAGATAATTTGGATGGTCGGAAGATGGAACGATAAAGCATAAGTCAAACTCGGTAATAACCACGGAGGCGCACAGGTAATTTTTTTAAATCTGAAACTCCGCTGGAAGGGTGGCCACCCCATTAGCAATTCCCTGCTGCCTAGTACATAGTGGTAATTTCTAAGTCAAAGTTTCTAACAATTTCTCCCAACAGACTAACGGTAAATTTCCTATAAACAGACGCAAAATAAGTAACATTTCTAAAAGAGTTAAGTAACATTTTTGAAAGACAACGTCAATGTTCTAAGAATCAAAAATATTTATATATTTAGAATTATTTCACTATCAGTGGCTCGTTGATTGTTTATGCGACCCCGTGAAAATGAAAGTTAAAAATATATTGACATTCATGCTACCTTCCAATGAATTTATCTGCTTCATAAGAAAGTGCTGCAACCTATGTATGAATAATGAAAAACTAAACCGTTATATACATTACGTCACCAAATAAAGTATTCAGAGAGCCAGGTTATCAGTTATCGTAGGTTATCAGAATTCGTAGCTACATTAGAGAATTGCCTTAAGGTTATCATTACAATGCAGCGAATAAGGGCAATATTATGAAATAATCGGAAACGTCCAGAAATATTTGTCTAGTTAAAAATATTAACTAAACGTTCTCCATCCTCGAATATAGATCGATTTCGTTAAATTATTCAAGCTCGAAATTAACATTACACGATAGCCTGTTTACCTGATTAAGAAAAACTGGAATACGGTATCCATTTACAAATGTTACCATGTCAGATACTTATCGAAAAAGTACTTAGATTTTTTCTAAAGAAAAAGCATTTTTCAAGATACTCTTATCAAGATAAAAAAAAGGCGATAGGACGTGTTAAAAACAGAACTATTCGTGACTTATTGTTGTAGACCTTGATGTTTTGGTACAATTGAAATATCTTACAAGATCTTTATTGGTACAATTGAAATATCTTACAAGATCGATAAAACTATAAATATTTGGTAAATGTTTGATTGTTTCAGAATTTAGCAAGAACTAGACTATTAGAACAAGCAAAACCCCAATGTCTCAAAAATGTAAGACGCAATTTCCGAAATTTACAAGTACTCCATGGCCGATTTAGACTTAATGAAGAAATAAACGTTATCAGATTCTCTTCTCGTCGAAAACATATTAAATCAAATCCCAAGATATGCTATTATATGACGTCCTGTGCTTCTATGGTAATACAGTGAATATCCATTTTGAATATCCAAAGATAAGTATGATTGATAGATATACCGTCGATTATTATCATGAAATACGAATATGTTCGCTATTGATAACAAAGCTGATTAAAAGTAACGAGAAATGAAACGAAAAACCATAATTATCGATAGGCTACTACATACATCGAACAGAAATCGGCGAGATTTCCACCCTATCCCTTCAATCAAAGCCGTTTCTTTAGACTTCCTCAAACGCACACATCCAGAGGAATGACTTCCCTGACTCGCATCTAATTGTTGACGTTTATAAACACCTGGAAGCTCCGCGTTCTTTCCGTTTCTTTTTCCTCTTCCAATTTTTTCATCGGCGCTCGTCTCACGCGAAGCGATCGTCGTCCTGCGGCAGATTACCGCATTCACTCCCTCACGCGTGACTCATCCCCGCCGCTAAATCTTTTCTTCCCCGCGATCCCGATTAATGTTAGGCGCGGCTTGCGTGCTATTCCGAAATAAGGGCCTCCATATTCGCCCCACTCTCATTCCCTGGTCATGCTAACCATCTCCCACGGCTCCCGCCGTTATACGACAAAGGCAACACCCGCTATTCGCCCTAACCCTTTCCCATGATCCTTCGGTAATGGCAGAGCTTTAAAACGGTTAGTGCATAAGCCCTTTCCTTTGCTCAGTCTCTCTTGCTCACCACACAGGGAAGACTCCTGGTCTCCAATCTATTACCTCTTAATATCAATAGTTCGGAATTATTTTAATCCCACCACCTTATCAGTATCGAAAGTTCAGGAAAAATAGAAGTAGTAAAACCTGCTGACATACGACTTAAAGTCTACAGACTGTTTTTAAATCTCTAATTCGTTATCAGCCGCGTTCCATTTTTCTCTCCTCACGATTGTAGACTGCAGGTGCTGATTTGATTAGCATCCATACACTCCGAGAATAGAAGTAACAACATTTTATGTAAAATTGCAGCGCATGTATATTATATATGCTTGTTTTTCGAAAGACCATAGACTAGGGAGAGAACGTTTATTTTACTTAAGTAAATAAAACTTTCTGAAAAATTAATAAGTTCATAAAATTAGGGGACATGTCTATATTCTTGATGAAATGAAATATTTCCATTAAATTACAGAATTCTTTAAATTGATCCCTTTCCATTGGTACTGACTATTTCAGTCAGGGTCAACCTCAGCGTATTTTTCTAATCCCTTAAGATATTTTTAACACTTTTTACATTGTTTGCAATTGACATTGTATTACTATTTACCTAGTAGACTCATCGAATAAAGGAAAATACTGAGCAATTGAAGATATTAGCGGTTTAAAAACACTTCGGCAGCTTGACCTCGGCAAACGGGAAGTTCCGGATTACCGATTTATAGGAATTAGAAATCGGTAATCCGGAACTTCCCGTTTGCCTCAAAACGCGAGTTCCACCTGCCTACTTACAAGGCTTTACGGGCTTAAAGAGTATTTTAAACCTCCAATTTATTAACAGCCGTGTTCCATTTTTTCTTTTCAAACAATTGGAGACAGCAGGTACTGATTAGATCAGTATCTAACCTTGTTGCTCGCAAAACTTATTAAAAATTATTTATTTTATGGATAATTTCCGATTCATTTTGTATCTATGTTGACCAACATATTTCATTGACATCAACATCTAAATAAATATAAATCGTAATGTTATACTGAGTATCATTCAGCACAGTCACTAGAATATTAACGATACCGAGGAAACTCCTGAATCATCGACATTTTCCCGTAATTTACCGCCCATTTTAACGACCATTAAACCGAGCCAGGCAAAAATAAACTGAAAATTATGCATAAACAAAAAATTCCGAGACATCCATTAAATCCATGCTCTTCCGTGTTTCTTTCACTCACCGTCGCGTTCTTTGAAAACTTCCCCATAATTCACGTTTATCACCGCTATGTTAGCGACCTATAATTTCTCATAATGAAATCCTTGCCAGCTCTATGTCATTTCCAACGAGGCGGGACAGAGCTAAATAAATCAGAGAACAATCTTTATTAGTCTTCTAGAGACGCAAAAGCTTTCAAGATACTATTCGCTCGAACCTAATTATGGCGTATTTCTTAAGGGTATGCATAATTAAGCATTGTGCATCTATAAGTTTCAGCTCCCCTCTCCCTTCAAAAGACCTTTATAATGGCATAATCTGTTTAATTTCGACTTCCCCAGAGGTTACTGTAAAAGCGACTCCTCTTCATTGATTAGATTCTCTCGTTCTCCATTTTATCCATTTAAAAAGGCCCGTTTATTCCGAGGACACGACAAATTTCCATTCTCATCCGAGGGAATTATCAAAGTCGTAGATATTCCAGAACGCTCTTTACCGTGATTAAAATTACGTCCCGCGAGCTAGCGGACGACAAAAACTGACGCACGACTCTCATTCCAATTCCGCGAATGAGGCCATAAATTCCTCGCCCGAGAAAGAACGCAGGGAAAGGGGAAAAAACCCACTCTTAAGGGACGAAAAAATAATAACACTGCGACAGCGTCACGTGAAAACATTTCTCGAAGAACCGCGACCTTTCCCATCACGCGCTGGGCGACGACCGCTGCTACCACCGGCGACAAAAACCGAAACAGACCAAAAAAACAGCGCCAACTTTCCTCGTAATGGTATTCGTAAATTAGATTTTCGCTAACGTGAAGTTACGAACGCTCGGCTTTTGGGATTGCAGCGGTATATCTTGCACATCAATCAGGATATCGACTCGCAGAAAAATGTCCATCATAGTTATCAAAAATGGAGATAAATTTTTCGGAAAGCTGTGGAAAGCTTGACCTAGAAAACATTTCACACTGCGGAAAATTTTTAAATATCTAGGTTCTGTTAACCGATAGGTAATAGTTACCAAATCAGAATTTCGGCAGCACCTATTAACATTATAAAATATCAAGTATAATGCAAATCTTAGAGGTTAAAAAAAAATCCAGAAAACCATAATTCAGTCAACTAAGAATCACGTTAGCTCACGAAGCACCTTAGAATCATGAATTGAATGCGCATTATTTGTCTGTAAATAAGGAATAAATCTGGAATCCATACCATCCTTTACAGGGTACATATTAGTACACACAAGAACAGCTATACTATTTTATTGAATTTTTACAAATTTATCGTTACTTAAAGGGCCAATACTTGTGAAAAATACATCCGAAAATAAGCAATTCTACCACCCTAACACTGAGAAAGAACTGCTAGTCTACGTTACTTGTACGGCATTACTAATCTAATCTGCTTTTCTATAGCAGAATAAGATATAAGATTAGTTTTACCCTAATAAAAACCCTAATAGAAATAATTCCACAATGCCGCATAAGAGCTTTCAAGTAGATTTTGAGAATAATAGTAAATCATGGGGATAATAACTTACACTTCAATCGAAAGAATAGAGACAAAAAACATTGCAAACAAGCATTATAAGAATTCACTTCAAAGAGCGAAAATGGGCTCGATGCATCTATACTGAAATTCTCGAATTCAAATCCTCTCTCTAAAACCACCATCACAAACTATCCTCCACCCTCCAACGACTAATTAAACCCAAATTGCATGCGCGGGGAGAGCAAGTAGCGGCCATGCATAAAAAGAAACTTCGACGCCACACAGGAGAGCGTAAGAGATTACGCGCTACGGACGCCCCCCTCCTGCTGCGGAGAAAAGAGGAATTAAGAACGCCTAGGAAGCGCGGGCTACAGAACAGAGATGATGATGGATTCAAGTGAAGATGGACAGTGGTTCGTGCACCGGAAGGAACTAAGAGGGATGGCCCATGTGGGAGACGAAAGGGAACGCAGGAGAAGGTAGAGTGGGGAAGTTAAGCTACGGAGAGCTCGGGGATACAAGAAATCGACTTGGCTGTGCACAGGAAATGTGCGAGCTATCCAGATCTAGGTTTTGCTTCTGGGAAGAGCAGGAGAGGTAGAGAGGGTAAAGTTATGGAGCGCGGGTGAGTAAAAACGCCGTGGGTCGTCTACAACGGACTGGATCACGAATCGTCCGCATTTACCGCCCTTTGGCCGAAAGCTTAACGGTGGGATTAAACTCGGATGGAAGGGATTGCGAGAATGCCAAACTGGTTGCCATTGTCATGAGGTCGCCGAGAAAAAACCACGGAGATTATGCGCACGAAACTAGCTTCCGATGAACTTCGCGTGGCTGGTCTCGGGATCTCCGCTTCCGCCATAAAATTCGCTCAATTTGATGGCTCGTGGGAGGGGCAATCTTCTTCGGAAAGGGAAAAGCGTTTTCCTTTAACAAATTACGTAAAATAATACGATACGGTATGGATTAAAAGGCCGTCCCGTGACAAATTTGAGACTCGCATGCGACCTCGGTTAGGTTGGGGGAGGGTGGTGGCGGATGGTGGCTCCAACAGGAACCCCTGGAATTACTAGAAAATAGGAGGCCGAGAACCATCCATTTCCTGGCTAGGTTCGGGACTTGAAAAACGAGCAAATTTGCTACCGTTATCAAGACATTGGAACAGCGAACCAATTTAACTCTTATTTACGTTGAGATATAAGAAGAACATTCAATGCACTTTCTTTATTCTTCTAATAATAGATATTCAAGCTAGAAGTTATTTTTCGGTACGAATATTGACGAGGTAGCTAAAAGTGAAACGAAATTCAGGATTGCAAAGTTGAGTTACCTAATTTCCTGAGACATTATTCAAATCAGAAATTCTCGTTATTCAAATCAGAAATGGAATGACAATTTTTACGATAAAGTGCCCTTTTCCTTCATGATTTTTCCAATTAAAAACAAGGAAGGTGATCATAATTCATAAAGACCAGTGTAAACCTAACGAGGGTAATACATCACCCGATGGCCTTAACGTAGCTGGCGGGAGAAACTGTTATGGGTACGGAAAAGCAGAGAGAAAATGGAAAAATATCCTGGTTTAAAGGAAATCATAATATATTATATACAATGAAAGACTGCATGTGCTTCGTATCCGATTCTGCCGCTGAAAACTTATGCATTTTCAATGAATGGTGTTTTCGTGCTACAAAAGATACGAGGCAAGCGTGATCTACAAAAGATAACGTAATAGTACTAAAGGGAAACATTTCATTTGCACGTTCAATCACTATGGCTTAAATGGGATTCGAATCACTTTATCGTTTAGCAAAGCTTTGAATTAAAGAACAAATACAGTTTCCTGTAGTAAAATCCTCTCAAATCGTGACTTAATAATGTCGGAATGTTTTCTATCTCTCCGATTCTTACGCTGGTACACACAGTATCTGAGTAGGGGTCATTCTAAAGCAAAAGAGTCTAACATGGATGAGTGTACCCCAAAGACTGACCACCAAAGTCCTAAGGTGAACCAACCCAACAAAAGTCAGTCTGTGGATACAAAAGTATAATATATATCGTATATATAACTGAATGGAAATTGGACCAATCATATTTTAAACTGTATATAGCAAAGAAAAGATATATACTTTTCCATACAAAAATAATAATAAAGGAGATAATAATAAAGGAATAATAAAGGTTATCCCTCCTTTATTATGGATTTCCACAATTTCTCGACCGCCTCCGTATATTATACGTATGATATACGTGTGTAGCTATACTGATACAACGACCTAGTATTTGCTATCACACACTAAAGGGTAAGTAAACAACGATATGTATTACGTATTTAAACTCAACTTAGGGAGAGTAATCATTATTACTAAAACAGAAACAGGTCAAATATTTCAAGCCGTTTTAGTTGGAAAAGATTTTATACTTTAATGCCAAAATTAATTTTAAAGAAATTTAAAATGGGACAAAATTTCGCGCAAGTAAACTTCGTGGAGAAATAATGATGCCTTACGGGGAAGATGACGCTTAATCACATTTATAGTATGAGTGGATTCTCCTAAAAATATTGAAAACCCGAAGGCGACCTTGTATGGAGACACTCCTGGCAAATCGATCTTCCTGGCGGAACACTCGTCCACCTCTCTTCAGCCCCCAAATTCTATACCACGTAGCGAAAAAAATGAGCCTTTTGTAATCCACTTTTTCACTGATTGGGGAAGGAAGGCAAGTGGGTTCCCTTATCCTGGCTGGATCACCTCGGGGAATTGAAGACTTTGCCGAGCCACAAACCATAAGAGGAGCACAAGAGGGCGGAAGAGGTCTCGGACTCCGCAGGCGAATCTTCGCATGCATGCCGAAGCGAAATGAATGCAATTTCGCCAAGTACAGAAGCTTGTCCCTCTCCCGTATCACGAAAAAGCTGAGACAGAGGGGAGACTTAAGGGTCTGAGCAGACGACGAATTGAGGAAATAAACGCGTTGAGGTATTCGCAGAAAGAGCGAGAATAATATAAACGGATGAAAATCGATGTTGCGAAACTGTTTTGGTATTACACAAAAACTGAGTTACTGTACAGGAGAAAATTTAAAGGGGGGTTGAAAAAAGTTGGTTATTGTTGAATACCAATCTCTTTCACTACAAAAATATTTTTCCAATATAAAGAGTAGCGTTTTCTGAGAAAAGAGAACCCACAAATATGACTAATTAAAGGTGTTCATTAATTAAAAACAAGAGAAATAACCCAAACATATTTAATAACTAAGCGATTTCACTTGTAACATTTTACACATAAAGGTTTCAAATGTCCATCGTGCACCTTTCAAGTTAATAACGCTTCATCCCATCACGGTGACAATGACTGACAATGAGTAATAGAAATCACCATTTTAATTTTATAGCGCATTAGAAAATCAAACTACTAACACATGATCTTTACACTCGGATTCATACATTTCTCTAGCTCGAATTCTTGCGACTTTCGGATTCTCGCTTCGAACATTCTCGCGATTCGGGTGGGGTTTTACGGCTTATTTTACCGTTTTATTCCAGAAATATTAACCATTATCGTATACTCGAGAGCAGTAACGTAGCCAGGATATATCTATGGGGGTATAAGGATTCGAGACAGTTGAGAGAACGAAAATATGCTTACCTTATAGGGGCCGGGATAAGCATGTACGCTACATCTTACAGGAGATGTTAAAAATATTCCCTTTGAATACATTAACTGAGGAGGTTTGAACGGTCAAGTAGAAAAATAATTGATCATTCCGAGATTGGGGAACAAGATTGAGATACATTTATTAAAGAATTTAACCCTCTTGAGGGGGTTTTAACCCTGAAAACTCCCTCCTCACTGCGCCACTGCTCGAGTGTGTTTGTTCCATTCATATTTCCGCCTACGAAATACCTTTAAATCCATCATTAGGACTGCTTGATACACTAAAAAAATTAATTTCCCGTTTATTTGATAACATTGCGAAAAAATGATTCTTACTATATGCGGGATGCCAATACGAGATTTTTACAAACGACACTTAAAAAAAATTAACATTGAAACCGGAAAACAACCACAATGAATAACCGAGTTCACATACCTAACTCTCTATGAAACCACCTCTAAAACAATACAGAGAACAGCGCTCAAGAAGACGATACCCCTCCTTCAGATCTTTTACTCCACCAAAGTTTTTCTAAAACATGGACATTTCGCTGCGGGTAACAAGATAAAACTCGTCACGTTGGCAACGCCGATGGGAGTAAAACGAGGGATTATGAGGTACGCAAGAGAGAGCTAACTAATAGGCACGCACGCGCCATGGGATTTGCGGAGAGAGGTAGGCGAACAGGAGGAATGATGAGATGTCCCCTGGGCGATAAGAGGGGCGGAGGAATAGAGCGCGATGTCCGCGAGAGGACATGCAAGCGGAAGAGCGCCTGCGGTGAACGGGGAAGGGCCGGCTTTTAGGAAGAAGATGGCAAGGAGTGGATTACGTGCAAGGGAAAATGAAAGAACTGACGGACAGCTGAAAGGGGAACCAAGAGGGAGGTAAGATATTCAGGCAAGGATGAAAATAAAACAGACGAAGAAAATGGGAAAGGAGCAAGAAGATTAGGGGAGAGAATTTAAAGCAAGAAAGCGCAAATACGTGAAAGCTGGAATTAACTTGGCACAAATTATATAAAAGCCAGATGGGAAAAGAAAGATTTTGTTTTGAAAAAAGTTTGGAAAGCTTATGACTAAAATTTATGAAACTTCACCGAAAAAAGTGAGACTCAAAGTAAATTATTAAGTACGTGAATAAGGAACTACGGCATGGAGATTGTCGGAAACTTAAAAATTATCCGAGAGATTAAGGTTTCAACGGAAATTAACCACGATAAAGAATTAACTACTTCCATTTAATTTTGGGGAGATGATTAAAATTACCTAGAGAAAAAGATTAATAAGAAGTTTCTGAAAATA
This sequence comes from Ladona fulva, assembly GCA_000376725.2. Taxonomy (NCBI): domain Eukaryota; kingdom Metazoa; phylum Arthropoda; class Insecta; order Odonata; family Libellulidae; genus Ladona; species Ladona fulva. Next base: position 629,987 of record KZ308128.1, read on the forward strand.
GGATATTGTTGCGTGGAACATACATTGATAATACCTAGCAACGAGAGACATGAGAAGTTACAGAAATCGTTAACAAGATAATGAGGTTTGCAAACGATCAAAAATGGTTTATTTGCTACATGATACCCAAAAACTACAGAGTACTTAATAGTTTTAAAGTAAATTGATGAAAAAAACAAATAGTACAAAATTAACGAGGGAATATGAGAATCAAATTACCATGACTATAAAACAACGTAAGATGAAAAGAAATCGAAGTAATTTTTGATGAAATACCACGAGCAAGCCCAGCAAGAGAGGAAAATCCGATAGAAACTACATAGTGAAATTTAAAGAGCCAAGATAAAGATAAGATAAAATAAACATGAAAAGCAGCTTTAAGAAAGAAAATAAGAGATAAAGGATGAAGTGGAGAGTATGGAAAGAAACATCAATTACGTAGGAATCAAATAGAAAGCTAAAAAGAGAATGAACAAATTAGTGACTCGGAAGATCTTAAAAAATATTCAGAGAGTAAGAGGTAGGCAGGGGAAAATGCCGGGAATCTTTATCGGAGAGAACAAAGATTCAAGGGGGGAAGGAAAAGGAGAAAGTTAAAGAATGGAAAAAGAATGCCTAGGGCAACTCTCGTTTCGCTGTTGAGAGGAAACTCAGCCGTCAGAGAGCGGAAGAGGCTGCACGAGTGGTTGAGATTCTGTATGTGCTCGAATTATGTTAAGTGGCGAGAGATAATTCCATTTAATGCAGTGCCCTCTCGAAAAACTGTACGTGTTCTTTAGAAACAATTAAACTGGCTCACTCCAGCATACGTGCCGCCCGCCTTCCGCGATTTCCACAGACGTCCACCAATGATGAAAATTTGATAACCGAAACTAATTGTTCCTATCGCTTTAGCAAGAACAGCACAAAGGAACGTAATTTACGAACCTGAATAACATATGCTTCTTGAATTATATAAAATAAAAGGCAACTTTTTCATTTGGATCATCCATCCGGATTAATGCAGTCGCCGAAGCAGAGGATACGTTGGTTTTACTGTCTTTTACAGGAATTTAAATTTTTAGTAAAAACTAATAAAAGCTTTTTAAGCAACCATACTTTTCAACTTTACTGAGGAAGCTTTTGAATGGAATTTCGCCACAGAAGAGCGCTTTCCTAGTTCATCAACTGGCTGAGCGTATTATCATAGAGCATAATTTATTGAGCACTGCATTTTCAATAGAAAGATTTATTATCTTCCAAAATCATAATATTGCTCTATTATTTTATCATCAGCTAGGTTAGCTGATGATAAATCGCCCTTATATTTACCCTTATATTTGCAGCATAAACCCAAATATTACATTAAATTTGACTTCGGAATTAAAATGTATGTATAACTAGCTAAATTTTAAATTATGAGCAATAAGAATCTTCCAAAATAGTTAGACGTGTAAAATGAATTAAACATGTATGGAATACTGGTATGTAAGTGATATGTTAGAAGTTTATTACATCATTGAAATTAAGGGCTTAGATAATGATAGGAAAAATTAAAAGTAAAGTCCTAGCGCATAGAGTATAGTCCGGCATCATTTACTGTACGTCCTGTACTATCGATATTAATGGTGCAGAATCGTGTGTGTGTGTGTGTATATATATATATNATAATTAATCTCCTATACATACGATGAATTATAATGGATATTGACAATAATCCTAGTGTGACCTAGAGTGAACATAAGTTACAGCCAAATTAAGTTATACATATATACCAGGCGTTAGCGTTACGAAGTGCAGGTAAAGTACCGAAATGTAAAATATTAGTAAGAATTTCCTAACAAATTGTAGCTCTGTATTGAGTCTCTATTGTCGCTTGTATTACAGGAATAAAAAATCGTTGCTTAGCAATATTTCAAAGAAAAATTCAAATTCAAATCCTAAGGAAATCAATAGATTTTCGGAGTAGTTATTCATCTATGTAATTAGCTTGCAGTGTCTATAGTAAGGAAAACAAAACTATTAGCTGGAAAACAAAACTATTATCTCATTGATATATTAGTCTATTTTACTTACTGAGAGAATTCATTAACTTAACAATATGAATATTATCATTACAGTACCTTTCACTCTTTCATTCCTCTCGTTATTAAGCTGCGCTTTTTTAGTTCGCTCTACTTCCAACAGTTTATGGACGCAATTCCCCCAAAACATCCCCGTTTACGACGTTATTTCTGTTTAACGACACCAAGAAAATCATAACTTTTTCTGTAAAAATACCGCCGGCGAATGGTAACGATATAGCAACACCCTTCCTTACACCCACCCGAAAAAATCATAAACAGCATTCAAGGCATCCTTCATGACAACAAGAAACACAGATGATGAAGACGGTAATGGTTTCAAACCCCATTAACAAATAGGGAGGTTTTGACTCCGTGGTTTCAACACAAGAAATAGTAATGCCATATATATACCATACTTTTACTTCGGTATTACATTCCGCTACCTCTTAAATTATAAACAAAGTAAAACGTAAACAAATACCTAATCTCGCATAAGTGCCCACGATATTAGAATTGGCAATCAGACAACCACATAATACTCGCGAGTTCATACCAGGACAGGAGTATTTCTTGATTCGTGATTTACAATTTTTTCAACTTTTCATTTTTGAAATTCACGGATGGATTTTACGTATTGTTTCCTGTAGAAGCCAAACATTTCCAAATTTTACTGAAAGGAAAGTGAAATCTCTAGTCTAAACTATTCAACCTCATTTTTTGTTTGGTAAACACTAAAATTTTTACATTCCTTTGCTTTTAAATTGCAAAGTTGCTCTTTTCATTTAACAAAAATTATTAAGTTTTTAAAAATTTAGTTCATGCCTTATTCAGCGATTTTCCAGCATAGAAAATATTTTACAGCTAAGCCCATGTGATCTATATTTGGTTGGAACTAAAATTAGAGTTACAGTTCTTTTACTTATTATAATGAGAAAATGTACTGAAATGTCTAAGAAAATATACGATGCTACATACAGGCTTAAGAATATGTAAAAAACAGTAGTAGTATTGTTTAAAGGGCTTCGACAGCTTAGGTCATTTCGCACGTAGGCCCCCACCGGGAACCGAACCCGGGACCGCTTTCACTGAAGTTGAACGCGTTGCCCACTTGGCTATCCGGGAGCCTTGTAAAAAACAGAAGGGAAGACAAAGACTAAAGCTGTTAGATGACATAAAGGGTGGGATTAGTTATCAAGAAACGAAAACAATTGCGTTGAATAGGGAATACTAAGGCAATGAACATACCAAAAAGTAGGAAATTTATGTAAGCACTGGCTTCAACATTTTTTGGCACAGTTACATCATTTCTGTGAAAATTTACAAGAAAATTATTTTTATTCTCGCCAAGTAAAAAGTAAAAAAAGAGAAACGATACACTTTCACAAGTTAACTTGTAGTAAAGTTTCGGATCTTGTGTCTTTACTTTGTGAAAATAAAAATAATTTTGTCATGGCAATGAACTTCCACCAAATCAAGCCAGAGCTTATTGAGTTTAAATTTATAGGTATACGGAATCGTTCCAACGTAATTCTCCGCCATGCCTCTTCTTAAAATCGCGGAAATTCACATATCTACATGTAAGTACTACGTTACAGTGGCCATGGAAAAAAACCGGTAGTATACAAGATCCAACGTATCGTGATTGTACATAATTAGGGAGCGGGGCCCTCTTGTTCTGAAAACAAGACCGAGAAGACGAGCTGATAAGAGTCCAAAAGGAGAGACTGAGATAGAGGAGCACACAAAGTGACGACAGAGCGCAGGAAAAAAATAAACACGATGGAGCATTGAGCTACGAACTTAGGAGGAGAAGAAACTGTTGAGAAAGACCTCTCTGCGATTGGACGAGGCCTTCTTACTTGCTTAACCGCTTTGCAGTTATCGCTGTAGACTACGGAGCATGGCATTTACTCGATAAGGGCAAGGGCAACGTCCAGGGTCGAAGGGCAAATAAAGATGACGCCTTCCGTAATCAATTATTGTTTCCTTTGCTCCTTTTGCCTCCCTACGGTTTCCGCTTCGCTGGCTGAGTTCGAACAGCGAGAGAGAGCGCAATAAACCCGCTTATAAAAATAAATCGGGGCGTTATTTCCCATTTATCGCCGCCGGGCGCAGAAAAAACCAACTGCGAAAGGGAGAGAAAAAACAGCCGGTCTTACATATTTCCCTGGGTGGTGTTTCTGGTCGGTCAAACTGTCCTTTTATAGCAGCGAAAAATTTGGGGCCTTTTACTGTCGATACTATATCATCGCCTCCGTTTGTTGTGAGCTTGTTAGAAAAAATAGTGGTCGCAGTTGCGGAAAATTGGCAATACGGAGAACGAGAGCGGACGTAAAAAAGACGACCGATGGAAAAAGGATGTGAATACGAGCCATTTGAAGACTGAGGCGGAAAACAGCAACCGAGGTGGTAATTCACAACTTTATGCATGGGTATGCGCATTCAGTGAATTGCAACGATGGCTACGATAGAAGACTCAATTCCGTTACGACAAGAAAACTGTAGCGTTCAACGAATAGTTAAAAATTCTAATCTCAATAATATTGGCTAGGAGGATAACAGTATAAGTCAATAATTCAATATGCTTTCTTATCACAATTCTACTTAATTATCTTCAACTAAAACAGAATAAAACTCGAAACCAACGAAATATCAAACTAACAGATGAATATATATGAATAAACAGTTTTAGAATGGCGTAAATGTGAAGGAGCATAATAACAATAACTTCTTTAATTGAAACAGGATGAGAATCCCAACTAAAACAATTTTAATAATAATCATTGTTTACGAACACACTACCATTCCGTAACCAGAAAATTCTGATTACTCGGGACTCAAACCCGGGATATTGAGATTGGATCACTAGCACGCTAACCACTCAGCCACCGCGTCCAGTAAAAATATAATACAAATAATAACCCGGGAAGTAGCTGCAAAACGGATGCAAGATCTAGAATGAGACAAAGGTCTCCCAGAAATAAGACAACTAAAATCGATAAAAACCGACTACCCAGAAGTTATGAATAACGCGTATAAATCTCAGCTTAACATCGAAATGAGATCTGAGCTATGCAGAAGCAGCATCCGTACCCATTGCAAAACTTCTCGACATAAATGCAAGCTTGGATGAAGAGCATTATACGACTAGTATAATATTAATAGAAATAATAAAGAGAGAATCTGGCATTAGGAGGATCATCTCAGAATAAAACTCAAGGTCAAATAAGATAAACGGGGAGATGGAAAGTGGTGAGTAATGATGGGGGGAATTAAGAAAGAGAAAAATGACTGGTTTACATCAAACTTCATTAGCATCAAGATCGAGCAGCAAAAATCGACATTATCGCCCGGTCTGATAATGTAAACGTAAAATGGAATTTAAAAAGTGAGAATTATAATTAATCTCCTATACATACGATGAATTATAATGGATATTGACAATAATCCTAGTGTGACCTAGAGTGAACATAAGTTACAGCCAAATTAAGTTATACATATATACCAGGCGTTAGCGTTACGAAGTGCAGGTAAAGTACCGAAATGTAAAAGGTTATGGAAATTCTTGGGATAAAGATACATCATTCGAGCTTTATTATGACTTCCCTGAAATATTTTTATAGTTAGGTGCACCTGGGCGTTCTACTCAGAAGTCAGAAGAAGCCAGATGCTCGAACTAAAATATCTGCTTAACGAGTATTTTCTTAGTTCATGATTTTCGCACGCATTTCCCAGTTTATTATGGATAATTTTGAAGCTAAAATTCCATTACATAAATTGCAGTTCTTCCTTTAAAAACTTCATAACATCTAATTTTATACACCAGTAATATAAAGGGTTCAGAATTAAAATGTAATTATTGCAGCTGAAATTTGACGAAAAGAATGCACAGTATTCGCGACATCATTACACAGTACAAACAAATACTACAGTACTGAAAGATCTGCAACAGATTTAGTTTAACATTATCCGCAGCGATGGGCGTCCGCTGGTCAAGATTAATAAGGACACTTATAACGACGAAGGTCGTGCGTTTACACGAATAAACTTTATATTCATATTCCGGAAAATAGTGATAATACTTAAATCATACACACGATTCTTTACGTTTCGATTTCTAGAATTAAATTCCAATTTGTGGTTAAATACAAGTGTACTTTTACAATTCAAGGATAAAAATCCAACGAGTTGATATCGTTGTTCAGCAGCAGGTCACTCTTGTGACCAAGAAATTTCGCACATAAATCACAGATATTTCCAGATTAATTGCGCGAGTTGAAAAGGAGACGAAATAATTATTTGTAAATTACGGACTTTATAACAGGGTAGAGGACTGAGCACAATTCGATGGATCATAAAGATAGTGAGCGGCAGAAACGGTTCTTAGCGTGACACGAGGTCGCGCAGCCGTTGATTTGACTGGACACCTGTCCGAGGCAATCAAAAGGATAGCCCAGAGCCTGTTACTGTTAAATTGACGCCTTATCGCGCTCTCGGAATTGGAAAAAAGAACCGATCCACGTTTCCGACTATCGTTTCTCTTCGGTCCCCAAAAGCGGATTCAAAAGTCATAGCGAACTTTAAGGAGCGATCCCTGCTAATTCTTCATCAGATCCTCGACCTTTCTGAGCTTTATCCCTTCCGACGGAATACGGTAATTAATATTCCTCTCCTGGCAATAAATTTGGATATTAAAACAATCCTACGTATGTGGTAATCGAATTCAGGCCGTATAATTCTATCGAGTTCCTATACTACTATACTATGCATGTAACATTTCCCTTTCGTCTTCCAGGACAGGATAAAGAAACATGTACCTTCCTCTTTATGTCTCCGTCTTGATTATAGTAGAGGTAATATGAAAGCCATTGAGGTATGACTGATGCTGAATAATCGCTTTCATCTCGGTCACTCACTACGGAATGCTATGAAATATTTATACAAAGGGTTTCACTGACGTTAACTTGTTTCACTGATTGCATTCTGGCTCAGTGAATAAAGCAATAGTAGAATATTTCACTCGCTGTTCCGAGTATACCGCATTCCCTCATTTAAAACTTTATGGTACCTAATGGTTATGGAGTTAATTACACAAACCTATCAGAGAGAATACATTGCAGACAGTATTAAAGTAGAATTAGAATGTATTGCAATAGTAGTAGTATTTTTAAAATAACTTGGAAAGCTGAGATCATTTCGCACATATGGGTCCCCATCAGAAATCGAACCTGAGTTTGCCGAAGGCTAACGCTCTATCCACTTGGCTACCCGGAAGCCCCGCGATGCATTGCATATTCAGTAATGCATACAATGTACTAAATAAACTTAAAGTTAGTATTCTACAATAATTAACCGCAAAGAAATAAATATTCCACAACATGGCTGAAAATCAATTTCCATAAGCAGTTTCGCAACTACATGGAACCTCCTAGGAAATAAGAATGTAAATTCTACCATGAAGGAGAACCCTGCGTACGAAAATTCCGAACAGTGCCTGTTAAAACGACCATATTTTACGCAGATGCTACTTGAAAACTGTTCGGTAAATAAAGAACTGCACATAGATTTCAAATAAAACTTATACCGAAAAAGTTAAAATGCCGACTGAATCGACAGCATTTAAAGAAAATTTTGTAAATAAACCTTTCTCGGTAACGAAGAAGTAGACATCGATTTCAAACTTGAAGCATTCCAGAACACAACAGGATATCCGGGAAATCAAAAAACGTGAAAACTTTAAAAAGAAGCAAAGGTATCACTATAACCCCTCCTTTAGAGTGGACCCTCCCACCGCGATAAAAGTGATTCCCCAAACAAATTCCGCTCAAATGAGCCATCGTCGATTCGAAATTTTGATCACGCACCCGTTTTGCCTCCGTTTAAAAAATAAAAGGTGGAAATAGAAACGAAAATAAAACGAGAGCCATCAACGACGCGCATCCGAAAAATTAAGCGAAAAAAATACATATACGCGAGCGCGGCGGCACAGAAGACTTGACAGGGAAGTTCAAAGCGAAACTCGGCATGCGGCGGGTAATGAGAAAGGATCTGCGGGGAGGGGGAATGAAAACAAAAACGTAACGATATAAAAATAAAATCCCCCTCGATGAGATTTTCCGCCGAAATATTCCCCGTGGTGAGTTTGATGAGACTGTTGAGAGAAAGAGTGGGGTTGAAGAAAGTTGAGGGGAAAGTTTTTTCCGGGGGTTCAATGCGTTGGAGTGTGGTGGTCTCTTCAATGGAAAATGGTATGAGAGGGATGGCGGACCGGGAGAATGACAGCTTTTTCGCGCCGACAAAGGGACGGTTGACGGAAAAGGAGAGCCCGTCACGTTTTAGTACGCCGTTATTAAATCGGAAAATTGTACTCATCCGTGAACGTACTTGGGAGTGTTTTACATGCAGGAACAAAAGGAGGATAACGCGGGGGCGTGGCGAAAGAGAAAAAGGGGGCTGGAAAAAGGAGAAAAACTGCGGGAGAAAGAGAGGCTTTAAAACGACAACCGGAATTCGGATGCAGAGAGAGTTTCTTTTGACACGAATCAAACCGTTTTCGGCGCGTTCGCGAATGTCAAGGCTGGGGAAAGGAGTGGATGGAGCCAGGAGCGTTCGGAATCGTTGTCAAAGCAGATAATCGCTTCTTCTCTCCCATCTCTGGCTCTGTTAATTACTCAACCCGTGCACCGAGAGAGACGCTTATCCGGACACAGACCGCTGAAAAACTTTGAGGAAAAAAAGATGGCTGACTGCGATTGCATCAGCAGAATTGGCACTAAAGCCAATCGTATTTTTATTGACCTATGCGCCTGTCTGTGATTGATTAACTTCAGCGTTTCGCGGACGCTTCGGCCCGTCTCCCTTTCATGCTCGGCAGCCGCTTTCGTTTATATCTACGCAAAGACGCCTTGTCATACGAAATGATGGAGAATTACCATCGACGTCGGCTTATTTTTCCATCTGCGCCGCTTGTTCCGAAATTCAGTGAATCAAAACGCTACCGTAGGAATCATTCCCCGTCGCGCTTTTATGCCAATATCCGCTTTTTTTCCAAAAATCATTCGTGCGACGTGCGGTTTTAAGCAGAGGTGAAAATATATCCTCAACTAAATTTCACACATTACAAATCAATTCAACTTAAACTGCTCACATTTTTTCTGCCTTTGTACTGCATAAAACTCACGATGTAAATGCAGAGAGTAGAGAATAAAAAAAGTTCTAAGCACGAAACATTGAAGGAGTTTGGCTAGCGAGCTGGTTTCATCACGCAAAGTTAACAAAAGAAGTAGAGAATGAATAAGCAAGCGTGACCTTTCCCCATATATGAGACACTTGACCAGCAAGCCAGCTAAATAATAAACAACCCGCGTAAATTTGCATTTGCATAATGAATATTGTAAGTTGTAGAACTTTGCAAGCCTTCTGTATACTAATTAGATATACAATTTCACACCATAATTACATGTCACGAACTCATGGAAAGAAGATCAACAGTTAGCCCTCTAATTTCAAACATCTCAGCCAACAAGCATCACAGCCTTGCAGAGAATTAACCCAATTAAATACACAGTGATCAGTTCGTTCTTATAGTTAACCTTGTGCAGCACTTAGTAAATGCATCTGAACCGAAGCGTGGGATATTAACGCCAAATAGGGTTTAATTAAATTTGGATCACGGATCTGGCGCAATCAAACGATAGAAAACTGAAACAAACCAGCCAAATAGGGATGATAAAAGTCGCATCGCTTGAACACGCATCGGGTAGGGGATAGTGGAAAACGCATTCGAGACCAGATCAGTTCGGGAGCGCTGGCGGATTTTATATATCACCTCGCCATCAACTTTTTCGCAACTTTTTGTCACCGATCGCTCCCACCAAATCCGCTTCGAACGCGGGCGGTGGATTTTAAACCAAAAGATAAACAATCCGTCACAAACGAATGACAGCCGAGTACGCCGAGCGCTCCTATCTCACTGTCTCTGTATACATCTCTCTCTTCATCCGGGAGAGGCCGATATTAAAAATTCATCAAGTGCTAAAAGAGTAAAGCCAGCTCGCTGCGGCCGCGCGCTATCGCCTTTAAAAGAAAGTTGGAGAGGGAAAATGAGGAGGGAAGGAGATACGGCGTTTTCTCGCTGCATTCTGCTAGACCTGGGACTGGAAATGAAACCTAGCGCTCAGCCGACATCCTTTTAATTTCCCGAGAGATCGATAAATGGCGCATTCGTCATTAAACAATGACGGTATAAATAACGGTGAGGGAAAAAATACCCTCCGGCTCCTCGGACGAAATGCGCTCCGTTGGAAACGCACCTGACCCTGATATCGCGATTCAAAAAAGATGAGCCGACGACGGTATTCTTGGGAGCACGCATTCCGATTTCCCTGCAGTGAGGTCTATTTTTAAATCGTGAGGATTTCGACGCTTTAATCTCCATTTTAAACGGAACTTGGGGATAAGGTTTCCAAACTTTGGGGAATTTACGGCGAATTCTAAAAATATGGATTTACGGGTACGTTCTCCCGCATGTGCGACCACTCATACGTTTCCTGCTTGAACTTTGACGTTTCGTAATGTGCAACGCATGGTAACTCGCCCAAATACGTAAAAATTAAGGAAATATCTGGCAGGAGGATTGTTCAATCATGGTCGAATTTCGCAAATATTTGCAGATATAAGGAATCCATAATCAAGCTATAACACCGACAACACGAAACATTCAGCGATTTAGCAGAATCCGAGGGAAATTACGAGAAATGTTGTGCTCTCTGTACATACATTCCGGGATGAAAATTACTTGTTATCTGATAGATAGAAAAATAATAACGAGATTGCCACTGTTATTTTGGTTCCGATACACTACAAAAAATAAGGAAGTCATAAACTTACGGTTTCAGAAAAATTATATGTAGAGCCATCGAATGTATTTTAAATAAAAATAAATGCATATCCAAAAATTTGTCAATTTGACGATATTAATGAAAGAGAAAAACCAAAGTCAGGTTATAAAGCAATCTCAATTTGAAATTAAATCAATAGGATGCTGTCAGCGGAAATTTCTGCGTAGCCATCCTGTCTCAATTTTGAGATTAAAAAAATTGGCTAACAAAAAAAAACAAATAACGGGAGGGAGCTTTCCATTTACCTCTCCATGGAAAAGAGTAGTTCAGCAAAACCTTTCTTTCTTTATTACTTTCGCTTCAATAATAGATAGTATTAAATTACCATCCATTACCGAGCAAACATTCAGGTATCAACAAAATTCTGAATAGAAATAAAAGTAAGGAAGGTTTAGAAATATAACCATTTGGAATGTATGTTCTTTAAAAGATTTATTTAACAGACAAGCTGGAGAAACAAGCAATTTTCCTATCTGTGAAACACGTACACTATAAACGACTAGAATAACTCAACGACATGTAAATAATAAAAGACTAAATCAGGTAGAGTTGGTATATAACATGAAGAAGCAAACGATCGAAATACAAATTACATTGAGAATTTGAAAAAAAAACAGATGACGAACAATGGCATACAAAAATACAATCAAGAAGCTTAAATTAACAAAATAAGAGTCGCAGAAGCAATTACAATAAATTTACTCAAAATAATCGAAAATATCAACTGACGTTCGCTTTCAATCGAAAAATAGAATTTAATGAACATGACAAAATCAACAAAGGTTCCCATGATATTGATTCCGCGAGTTGCTTATCTTGGAAGGAAAACTCCTGGAAATCTCATGGTAGAAGATTTTTTTAATTAAACTTATTTTTCATAGATTCGAGATTAAACTGAATTTAATTCAATATGTTGCACGTCTAACTAGCCAATAATCTCAACGATCTCGTGATGACATTTTCTTTCCCAGCATATTTATCTTCTAACCTCAAAATACAAGCCAAGGTATGGATATTCGTAAACAGAAAGTAGAAAAATGGAGATAAATATACGATCAAATAATTATGAAAATTCACTATTCAAAGTTTCATTATACTTTAGAGTTAATAACAGCACTTACTGCTACTTTAAGCTTTGCATTAGTACAAGATGAGTAATTAACGCAAATCCTATGCCCCCAAAATAAAAGATTTACTTAACTATACCATTGATATTTCACTCTGATTCCGAAGACTAAAACTGCAATATTTTTTCTAGAATAGTCACTATTAACTACAAGTTAATTTTCCTTGTACAAGTTAATCTTCCTACCTAGAATTACTTTCAAACCTATTGGAAAATCCTCTTACACCTTTTCCCACATTGCCGTCCAACATTTCGTAACTTTAATTATGCCGGAATGTCCATCAAAAAAACTCCGTTAATACGGTAAATATGAGAGAATTTGCGCTCCCCCGAGCGTGACATCTTCGGTTATTATCTCCCCCACGGCCACCGTCCCCTGCCCGTCCATTGCGGTACTCATAAACTTGGAAGAACCAGGAGCTGGACCACACGAATAACACAAGCCGCCACTGCTACTCCCTCGGTGTGTACGGTAGACGCTCACTCCACGACACACTCACGCCTGACTACATCTTCCGCAAAGACCCGATTAACGTCCCTTGAGGGACTAACCTCTTATCCGGTACTCTATACACGTCCGACCGCCGAAATTAGATGGAGCGTACAAGAAGCGAGGGCTTGAGAGAGAAAGCGCGAATGAGAAGGGGAGGGTGACTGCGAGATGACGAGAGGAACCGGCGGTGCGTGATGAAAGGAAAGGAGTCTATGGGTAGGTCGGACAGAAATGGCCAAATTGAGTGGGAGTCGATCCCGCCGAGGGAGATGGTGACTGAGAGAAACCAAGAGGTTTCTGGATTAGATGGGGAGTGGGCGGGTGGGTCGGAAGAGGGTCGCCAACCGATTCCGGGGAATTTTAACTTCTTGATGGTGTGTGTCGGAGTTCTGCTGCGTGGAAATTTTGCTTGTAATCCCCCGATTCGCGCACGGCCAAATCAGATTTGCCGTTCACTAAATCCAATTAATACCGTCCAACCCCTCCCGCGATCTAAGCAACTCTCGGCGATCATTCACATGGCTGGAAGTGGAGTGGAAACTGTCAAGATAGTTTCTCAAATCGTGGTCAAATTTACGAGAATTGTTCTACTGTGCCGAGGGTTCAAAAATCCATTTCACACAGCGTACCACCGACATACACAAAATATATTTTTGACGATCGATTAATAAAAAAATACAAAACCAAATGTTGAGAAAATACGGAAATTATAGATATGCACATTTTTATTTTTATAAAATGCAAGAACTATTCGCATACGCACATATACCCTTAATTAACACTTAAGTGCCGTCGGAGGTAAACGAAAATACCAACTAAGAAGAAAGCTCTAGTATCAGCAGATATGGGGATACAACACATAAAGACTTCCACATTCAACAATAGAATCTTTGCCCGAGACAAATTCATACATATTAATGTTATAGCCTTGATGATGATAAAGTTCAATCAAAATCGAGAAAAATCAATGCGGAAATTTCATAACCCCTTCATACTAATATTTCACGTAAAGGCAAACTACCTTCTTCGATATTCATTCCGGTCATTCTCTATAAAAGAGGAGAAAAAGGTAAACTGCAACAAATGAACATCAGAACTGTGAATAAGTAAGCTTCTTTGACAAATGTGAGCGAGGACCTATCAAGACGAAGTACAATTGCATATGCTTGAACGAATTACACCAAACAGAACACTAGAAACCCAAGGTGAGGATAAAAACCCTAAAAGGTCACAATGGTCTGGAGTCAAAAGTTCAGAATGATAATTTCCTTAAAATTCAATTGTACCTCAAAGCAATGTGAAGAAAGAAAACGCTGATTCTTGGAGCATGGAGAGCATCTGACCGATGAGAAGGTTCTGGAAGATTTAATTAATAAATAATAACAAAAATTAATTAATAAATTAATTTAATATTGATCTATCGTTGGATACAAAACTTATAGACCGAGATCAATGATATTCAATTTCAATGACGAGTTTCGACGACTGATCGCCGTCATTGAGTACAGAAACGAAGTAAAGCAAGTATGTACTTTTAAGCTGAATGAGAGGCTTGGTATAGGGAGGAGGGAAAATGGGGGGGATAGGACTATAAGGCAACGGGTACAGGGACGGAAGGAGGAGAGTCAGTTACCTTTCTTCTTATACTCTACGAGAATACTAACAAAAATTTGAAGTGTACTACACCATTGGATAATACGCAGCATATCGGTTGAGCAGCACCGCATTATGGAAAATAAAACACCAAAACGTTAACTAATTACGATTCACCGCTAAGGAACATCGCAAGGATGCTCTTACGAGCAAACCGATTATTTGTTAGATTGCTCATACTCGAGCATTCGATTCAATCGGCGTAAAAAGATCACGCCGTAAACTAGCTGGGAACTGTGACGGTATTCGCTTCCAACTCGGGACTCGCAGCGAATCTGATACACTTGGCGTCCCATCGTTCTGAGAGATAAGCGACAGGGCGTGCGGAAGAGCTTTCGTTTGGATGGAGAATGAGGTGAAGGAGTCAACACGTCGATTGCTGCGAGAAATTGGAATAAGGGCGGCGCAGCGTAATTGGGAACTCGCGTCGGGACCGGTTGCTAGTCTGCAAACGAAAACGTGCAACAGCTAAAGGCGATTCCAGTGGAAATCCTGAATGTAACGAGGTGAGAGGCGCCGAAAGGGTCTTTTATGGGGCGGGGAAAGACAACCGGCGAAGAGAAGGGGAGGAGACGGTATTGGAGTACGGCCCAGTAGCTGGATTAATCCAACAAGTTGGCCTACGGGTGTATTAAAAAATATTTTTCGGTCGAGAGATGAGTCGGAGAGAGGGTTGGATGAGAGGGGATACGACCGTGAGAGGAATTTTTTATTCCCATCCGAGATACTCATCCACCAAGAAAATTCTGATTTGGCGGAGAATGGCCGACGATCTATTGGGAATTGGGGAGGGAGGAAATCGATGCTTTGGATATGTCATTAGTAGCCGTATACGTGGATGCTTTGGGGCAGGAAATCCGAACGGATCCTTCTTTGAGGAAAAAATGCGATCGACGCTGATCAAACGGGAAACTTACTTTAGTTGCAGGCTCTGGAAAAGGCGGTACGGGTTCGGGATTAATACGATTCCGCGAGGAAAGGAAAATGATTCCGAGAATTTGAATGATGAAACCTTGAATGTCGTTTAAAGATATTTGAATGAGAGACGATTTTGGGTCCGTGAAACTACTTCTACAAAAATGGAATTGGGGAACATACGCAATAAAAATTGGCATCGGTGGCAACGTAAGAGTCTCGACATTAAAGAGTTTCCAATTTACGAAGATATACTTAGAAAAATAAATACATAAAGATGGATGCGTAATGATATGAAAGTTAAAACCACGTTATCTCCTTGGAGTAATGGTAAGTTTAAATTTAAACTGAGAAGATTCAATGAAAGAAGTCGCATGAGCTGAAGTCCTTAGATATTTTTACAATCGATAAAGACTACACATCTAAGTTAGTCTACGGTTCGCAGCAAACATTGCACAATTGCTCAGTTATGCAATTATTCTCGAGTTAATTAATAGTTAAAAAGAGAATTTGTAACTAATAAATTAACATGAAGCCNTATCAAAAAATATTATAAAAAGTTTCGAAATATATTATAAATTAAATTTCCAATATAATAAATCCCATCAATTTAGGCCGGAGTACGCGGAACGACATGACCAGGAAATACAGAAGAGCTTAGAAACTTCCACTCGTTAAACGTATATTTGACGATCGGTTTCAGACCTCATGATGGCGATGTAGCCGAAACCGATCGTCAAATATGTACACACTTAAGAATGGAAATTACAGTTCGTTTTTTATTTCTTTCCAATATGATACTTAGTTACAGCTAAGATATAAAAAACTTCTTGGGGTAAACGTTGCTTACCAAGATTTGACATAAATTTCCCTCGACAGCACTGGGAAGAGAACTATATTTGATCGACACCGGTATCAACCCCTTATAGATAACTTAAGGTACGAAAGAATGTATTCCACCGCTCCAGGAGATCGGAATAGAACCAACAGCGACCGTCATTTCAAGTCACGTTCGTCAACATCCCCACGAACGATCCCCATGAAAAATTCGACACGGAAGCAGCTCCCGAAAAAAACCACCCTTTCACCGGCTTAAACGACTAATACCCCGTCATTGAAGGAAAGAATAGAAGAGACGTCACGACAGCGCACTTTGATCCCCGCTCGCAGAAAAAAGGGAGAGGGGAAAAAAGTATCGAAAGTTGTCGCTAGAGGGGATGGGGAGGATCAACCTCTCTTTCGGACAAATCCGATCTCGACAAGGAGACCTCTATTGAACTCCGGAAAAAATGGCAAACGGAGCGCAAAAACAGGACGGTTACGTAGCAGTCATGTGACACCGAGCATTCAAAGTGGGTAGGGGTGGTAGGGATGCATGGTTTGGAAGGGTCGCACGCCGGCTTTTCGCCCCAGAATCGAGGCATTTGTCCGGCGTTTGGCCAAATCCCGAGGGGTTCTCGAGTGAAAAAGAAGGCATATCCGTGATTTTGTATCGAAGAAAATTTATTGAAATCGAAAATTGATAAAATTATCACTAGCAAACAGGAAATTGATGTGGCTTGATCTGGAATATTATTCCTGGTTCTTTCTTCAAAGCAATTACCTGATGGACTTACTGATGATTTAGAATAATTGAAATGACATATTCGTCTCACCTTTTCGAGATATTTTCTTCTGTAATCACGAAGACCTAAATCAATATGGAGATATATAGTTAAAAAGAGAATTTGTAACTAATAAATTAACATGAAGCCGTTAGAAATCCCACAGAAGCAATCACATAATTTTAAAATAATTATTCCCATGATTACAGAACTTATTATTGCAGGTGCAACTAATTCCAGAACCTTTGAAGCCCTTTAAAATACAAATTTGTCAAATAAAGTATTAAGTAAGAAATACGTGCACGTGTTTCTTTCTCAATAATTAACATCCCAGAGAGCAATTCTACGATAAATCAGTAAGCGTCACTCAGATGCTTCAGAACTCGAGATTGGAATCTTTAGAACTTAGAAGAATTCAGCAAAGGATTAATTGACTGGATAAATATAGAGAAAACACGTTCAGAGATTATGTAGCCAAAGGTGTTCACCATATTACATAGGGCGTTCCGATACTGCATGAAATATCAGAGAAATAGATGCTAGAACGAGTCGATTCAAGAACTCATATTTTCCGCGAACGATAAGCGAAAGTAATCTACCAGGGAAATAGTCATGGAGCATGCACCCTCTGCCACACGCAGAAAGGCGGCTTGCAGGGTACTTACATAGACATAGATATAAACATTATCAAAGATGGGTTGGTACTATAATGGTATATGCTACTAACAAGAATAACTACTTCTTCATTGAGTCTCTTAAGTATAATGAGACGACTTTTACAAATACAACCTCGTAGTAGTATTATTGTTAAAAGTGCTTCTACACTTCGAACATTTCGTACATGTGTCCCCACCGGGAATCGAATCCAGGACCACTTTCACCAAAGGCGAACGCGTTGTCCACATGGCTATCGGGAGCCCCAATTACAACATCTTAAGGATGTCTAACAGAGATTACACGATTTAGGATACAGAACGAGTAGCACAAAGGAATATAAAAAAATTCGGGAGGATTTGGACTTAATATTTCATCCATTTAAAACAATTACGAGACAAAATAAATTACGCATAATTCAGAGCCTAATTTCCTAACCCGAGCGAAAGAAACCCTGCTCATCAGGACGAAATAATTTCGCACGTGAATCTTCGGATCCATATATCGATAAATAGGTCGGGATATAATTTGTGGAAACTTGTGCACGAGTAATCGTTGGGGACTACATTAAAGACGACGGAAAACTCGGCGAAACCCAGACGCATTTTTTGCTCAAAATAAATCCGCTTTATGGGGGAGAACCAATTTTTCCCCTATGCTCCATATGAATTGCCAGAATTTCGAAAAAGCGCGTGATCGAGCGTAAAAATGCCTGCGACTAATCGAATTCCTCGCCGTTACTTTTCGCTTCCTCCGAGCCCTTCTTTGTCCCTCTCCGTTCTCCCCATCCAATCAACCACCCCACCCACTCACACCCCCCTTCCGTCACTCAATAACATCGAAGCTATCTTTGCCTCCTTCCCTAAAAACCCTATGGAACAGTGGCGCCATCGTTACCTGGACGAGTTAGAGCCAAACCAACTCCTGATTTCTCGATCGATGGTCGGCTAATCATTCCGGGGGGAGGGGCTGAAGAAGAGGGGGGAAACCCAAGGGGTGGGTGACTCCCTACCCCGGAACAAATGAAGGTGGGATTAGGGGGCGTGGTTGGGGGATGAGGTGGGATATCTGGAAAAGGACGGCATGGACTTGGATTAAGTCTGGGGAGTGAGGGGGTTCGAAAAAGGAATGAAAGGGGAGGGAAGAGAGACTGGACCGAAAGGTCTCCAATCCTAGGACTCCATCTCTCCTGCGGTTGGCGCAATATCGGAGGCTGAAAGCATTTCGCTACCTTTATTTCTCCTTTTTCCAGCATTTTTCAAAATGATGTCATGGAGGCCATCAGGATTTCCCGTCCGGCGACATTTTTCCGCGGTCAGCACTTCTCGTAACGAAAATCAACATTAGAAATTTCGATGACGGCGGAAGGGTCGATACGCCGTCAAGTGGTCGTAAAAATAGCTGCACTTGCGAATGTGACTTTTTGAATAGTCCCCTGAAACTCGGTGAGGGCCTCTGCATTGGCCGAGAGGAGAGGACAATGGATGAAAGGGAATTTTAGCTTCGTCGTTAAAGCAAGAAGCTATTACAAGCACTAAAAACTTGTAAACCGGTTCATAGACTAGGATTTGGATTCATAAAGAAAAGGTAACTATTTTCGTAATATTTAGGGAAAAGTCATCTTGATTCATTTAATATTTACATGCGTACCGTATAACCCTAATACTGATTCACTAAGTCACTACGTTAGAATTGTAAATAAAGAATTAAAACTATTTATAATTATTCGATTATGAATTCTTCGAAATGAATAAAAATGAAAAACATACGTACTTTTACCACGGAAGGTTTATTCTACGGCCGTGGTTTCTACAGCTTAATTTTCGGTGATAAAAGTAAGTCTGTTTTTCATTTTTCCTCATGATGGAAAGCTACCACAAATTTGAGGCAGATTTAGAACATTGTAATTCTTCAAACCTAAAATTCAAAAATATAAAAGAAAAGTAAAGGGGCTCCCAGATAGCCAAGTGGGCAACGCGTTCGACTTCGGTGAAAGCGGTCCCGGGTTCGATTCCCGGTGGGTGCCCACGTGCGAAATGACCTAAGCCGTCGAAGCAGTTTTAACAATACTACTACTAAGAAAAGTAAAGCAATCTTGGATATCATCACCCATGCATTAAAAAACTGAAACGATAAGTATCAAAAAATATTATAAAAAGTTTCGAAAAATATTATAAATTAAATTTCCAATATAATAAATCCCATCAATTTAGGCCGGAGTACGCGGAACGACATGACCAGGAAATACAGAAGAGCTTAGAAACTTCCACTCGTTAAACGTATATTTGACGATCGGTTTCAGACCTCATGATGGCGATGTAGCCGAAACCGATCGTCAAATATGTACACACTTAAGAATGGAAATTACAGTTCGTTTTTTATTTCTTTCCAATATGATACTTAGTTACAGCTAAGATATAAAAAACTTCTTGGGGTAAACGTTGCTTACCAAGATTTGACATACATTTCCCTCGACAGCACTGGGAAGAGAACTATATTTGATCGACACCGGTATCAACCCCTTATAGATAACTTAAGGTACGAAAGAATGTATTCCACCGCTCCAGGAGATCGGAATAGAACCAACAGCGACCGTCATTTCAAGTCACGTTCGTCAACATCCCCACGAACGATCCCCATGAAAAATTCGACACGGAAGCAGCTCCCGAAAAAAACCACCCTTTCACCGGCTTAAACGACTAATACCCCGTCATTGAAGGAAAGAATAGAAGAGACGTCACGACAGCGCACTTTGATCCCCGCTCGCAGAAAAAAGGGAGAGGGGAAAAAAGTATCGAAAGTTGTCGCTAGAGGGGATGGGGAGGATCAACCTCTCTTTCGGACAAATCCGATCTCGACAAGGAGACCTCTATTGAACTCCGGAAAAAATGGCAAACGGAGCGCAAAAACAGGACGGTTACGTAGCAGTCATGTGACACCGAGCATTCAAAGTGGGTAGGGGTGGTAGGGATGCATGGTTTGGAAGGGTCGCACGCCGGCTTTTCGCCCCAGAATCGAGGCATTTGTCCGGCGTTTGGCCAAATCCCGAGGGGTTCTCGAGTGAAAAAGAAGGCATATCCGTGATTTTGTATCGAAGAAAATTTATTGAAATCGAAAATTGATAAAATTATCACTAGCAAACAGGAAATTGATGTGGCTTGATCTGGAATATTATTCCTGGTTCTTTCTTCAAAGCAATTACCTGATGGACTTACTGATGATTTAGAATAATTGAAATGACATATTCGTCTCACCTTTTCGAGATATTTTCTTCTGTAATCACGAAGACCTAAATCAATATGGAGATATCTACAGTAGTAGTATTGTTAAAATTGCTTCGATTGATTTGACCATTTCGCCCGTAGGCCCCACCGGGAATCGAACACGGGACCGCTTTCAGCAAAGTCACACGCATGCCCACTTGGCTATCCGGGAGCCCGCGATTTCTACGCATTAACATAAAAAGTAGTCCACCGCTTTTTACCAAGATTCGTTAAATTACGAAAACTACGAAATATTACAAATATATTAGGTCACCATAAAAAAAACCAAGAAATCTCTCAATTATATACTTTAAAATATACAAAGCTACAAAAATCTTAAGAGGTAATCTTTTTTAAGTTACCTTTAATTTACCTTTCAGTAGCAAATGTAATTTTGGTGTTCGGATATAACTTGAAGGCGTTTGAAAAGAAGCATCAATAATGAATAAAGGATTCAACAATCCAACGAAACATCCATCACAACCTCTTAATTACACAAATGAAGGAATTACTACGTGGTAGTTTAATCCCTTCGTGCTGATGCTAACAATAGTTTCTCTGCTATGGACCAAAGATCAAGGGATCCGGCACTCATAACACTTCCCACGCCGACTGCGAACTCAAAATTAAATTTGCCCACCTTTGAAAGGAGAATACCGAAGCAGCGAGAATGGAAATCACATCCTCGCATCCGGGAATAGCGGAAGATCGGAACCCTACGTGTTCGGGAAAGAAAAGGCATTAGCGGAACCCAGGACTCGTCGGCGATATCCGATACTTGATGCCACTGTTACCGGCGCCTGGGCGAGGGAATTCGGCCATTGTCCGAACTGAGCCGGGAGGGGAAACCGGGACCGATACAAACCCCGCCTTCTCTCGCACCCCCGCGCAACAATGGAGTCCATTGTCCACCCCGAGGAGCATGATCAATGAAACCCATCCGCCTTCCGCCTTGAGCATTGCCCTCTACTCCTTCCCACTCTACCCATACAATTCACACCGTTCTCCACGCTTCCCTTCGGACATTCCATTCATCCCCGGCCATGCAGAAGAAATGGAACTGCCATCCCTTTTTATCCAATTCTCCTCGCACAAAGACTACCACGCCTAGACCGCTTATCCTTGCTACTGCCCCTCCCACTATCTTCTCACCTATCCCTGGAGTTCGAGATTGGGAATTAATCCGGCCCGGAAAGAGTTGAGTACCGGAAGAAAGGGGGAGGTCAGGAGAGGATGAGTGTGAGGAGGGATGTTTCTGAAGCATTAGGAGTAAATGCCGAAAAATCTAAAACGTTATCGGAGGGAATATACAGGAGTGGAGTGATAAATAAGAAGAGAGGAATGGAGAGTATCGACGTCTAAGGTCTGGCCCTGGAATGGAGCGAGTAAAACGGATTTAGAGTCGACCGATCGAGAACCAAGGGAGGCGCACTATAAAGAAAGGAAAGAGGGAAAAGTTACCCGGAAAGTATAGACAAGTAAGAGTAACTGTGAAAATTCTTCAGATAGAAATAAAAAAGGGAAACTTCTTCACTTTTATTCTACGGTCAGCTTATACAAATCAGCTCTTGTTTCTATCAGAATCGCCCATCTTCGACCGTAGCCATGAACGTAGACCGTAGCCGTACCATGTTGCCCAGTGACCAAATTTCAGCGAATTATTAAATAAATAAATCCCTATATTTTTAATAGAAAAATAAAACTTTAATTATTAAATTTAAAAAAATTCTATAAATTAACTATTATTACATTATTGAATTTTGCCATTATTGAATTGATTATGCCTCTACGAGATAGTGTATGCAGCATTAGAAATTTATCAACTGAAACACCTAATGTACGTACCAATGTGATAGATTTTACGCAGAAATGAAATTTAAAACATCATATCACAAATACTACCTACGTTATTGATTTGCTAATTAATAATTTTTATTGTCGTAATATAGATGTTTAGATATCAATCAATATTAAATTTTTAAAACGAGACTGTAGCATAGCTATAAAAAAGGCGTTAATTTACTTACAATTTCGTGGATATCTGTTTAGTTTGTGGGTATGCGTTTAGAGACCGTGACGATAATAAATATATACAGCTTATTTCTCCGCTTATCCATGAAATATCACACGAGAATTTCGCTTGGATTGTGTATTTGTTTCGAAACCGATATACTACGTGAAATTTCTGTAATGTTCCTCACACAGAGAGAAATCGTAATAGGACAATCATAAAAGGTTCTTAAGTTAAGAATATGGCTTACGCAAGAATCTAGCATATCTCCAACTGTTAAGCAGTCTGTGAAGCAAACTTCAAATCAAAACCAAAGACATTTATCGCATGCTAAGTAGAAAACAAAGCAGATCGAAGCCAAAAGCTCTCGAATCTTCCCGGACGAACGAAAGAAATCCGCGCAAAAAAATACCCAATAAAGGCATCGAGTCCTGATAGACAGCGATGGGGAATCCGAGCACGTGGTGGGATGAGCGCGGTATGCACAGCTCCGCCATAAATTAAAAGGGAGGGCGGCCTTTCTGAAAGTCGCCGGGAACAAAGGGTATTTTTGGCCGCACTCAGAGGCGAACAACAACGGGGGAATAACGAAACTTCCGAGACTTAATTAGCAGACGTACGATAGGAGGCAGAACGAAATCGTGAAGCCATAAGTCGTTTGATATCTTTCGATTTTCTCTTCTTTCCCCGCCGTTTGGGAACGGGGGAATGGACGGCAGACAAAGAAGGCACCGGCGAACACGGAGTTAATGAGAATAAGCAGCGCCCCGATGAAATACGCTCGGAATAATTTATAAGCGGTGGCGCGGAGAGGATACAAATCCGTAGGCGGAGAAGTAACTCGATTGAGACGCGCGTCTGAGTAAATAACACGTCGCCAGCACGCACGCTCTCCCTTAATGAATACATTTCGTGGAATGATGCAATTATAGGGACAAATATTTTCTCGGAACACGCATTCGTCGGGGAAAATGGACCATAGCGAGGAATGGTGGATTTCTTGCCGCTGATTCGGAAAGTTTTATATCGCAGAGCGAAAAAAGTTCAACTTCAGACGAAAGCTTGCATTTTCTTCACGTGCAAGATATTTGTTAATTTCAACTGACCTAAGATCAAAAATAAGTAAGAACATTTTTATCGATAATACATATCATACACACACGAAAGATAAGAATTACACACTTCATTGTATTCCTTTTTAAAACTAGCGAAAAGGATTGTGTGTTGAAGCAATAACCGCGACAATTTTTTCTCCTTGACGACATACTTATTTTAAGACAAATACGTTACTGATGACGGGTATTACAATGTATTCTTAAAATGGATTTATAACTAATTCTTACTTTAGGGCTCGATATTATAATGTTATGCTAAATTGAAGAATATAGTTCTTACACATATGGTGGATTAGCGAGGATATTAAATATTATCTTCACTTCTACTCTTTAAAACAATTTAATACCGGGTCCTAAAGGGTTAAATGTAAGAAGGTTCTAAGTCTGAATTTTGCCATTCAATAAAGTCGTATACATATTATTATTATAAAGTGAACATAATGGAAAGTCCATTTCAAGTATACATCATAATTCCTTGGCTAAAAGATGTCGATCCAGCGTCCAACAGTGAAAAACTTTCTTACTCTCACAAGGGTTTCTTTCTCTAAATTCCAAGTTTGTATTCTAAATGCATACTGAAATGATCGGGAGTATATAACTATGAAAACATCAGTGAAAGAAAAATTAAAGAAACTGTCAACGAATATCGTTCGAAATAAGTTCATTTCATGACCTTAAGATTAAGAAAATGAAGGTTGGAACACGGCTGCTTATGAATTAGAGGTTTAAAAACACTCCGTAAGCCGTATTTCGGCAAGCGGAACTCGCTGTAAGAGACAAACGGGAATCTCCGGATTACCGATTTCTGGGAAGGCCCAATGATCATTTCGGAGACAAAGCCTCCATCCTCAGGGGGTCTCCACAAAGTAAGTGGAGTTTGTACTTCCCAGAAATCGGTAATCCGGAGCTTTACCTTAAGATAATACTGAAAAAAGCTTATTCACTTAAGCAGTCCTATTGGCAGCATTCTGGAAACTTTGAATGCGATGTTTTACTATTCGCCTACTTTACTCCGTCCTCTTTCAATCCAGTTCCATAGTATTCTAATTATAAAATGTACAATAACAATCAATAATCATATGTAATTTTAATGTGATTTTACTAGAAATACATACAAACATTTAAATGCTTTTAATCATCAAATCAAAGTCAAAATAAGAATAAACAAATAAAAATTCTACCGCATTCAAAGAACGTAATAGCATATTGAAAAATATCTGTTTGAAGTGAAAGACTTTTCCATGCTTCAAATTAATGCTCGAGGCTACTTCTTTATTCCCTTATGTAATTTAGATTTTTAAACTCACATTCTTCCAATGCTTCAAACGCTAGGGGGAGGATGAATAATGTGAGCCAGCCGGAAAAACTTTACCATTTTAAGAATCTAATTTTACACTTCCGAGAATGCTTGAGAATTCCTCGGCATCCTCATTTAAACTTGATCATTTCCTTAATATGGACTAAAAATTCATTACTCTACAAATGAAGCAAAACCGCAAAACTTTAAAATAACTTATGAATACATATTTTGATGAATAAATACAGTATTACTCTTACGTTTTTTTTCATTTGAATGAGATGAAATTTCACAAACTTATGACCAATACTCATATGCATGTACAGGTATTATGCTGTTGTATTCACAGGTTGCTACTTAATAAATAAAAAACTTACAATTTAAACTGAGTGACCTTGGAGCTGAAGAAGTAACCAAACGAAAATATGGAGGTCGTATCACTAGATTAAAATTGAATCAACGAATTTATAGTATTTTCGTTATTTAATATGCAGAAGCTCCCACATAAACCACCGCTAGACTAGTCTCATAAGCCTTAACATAATTTACTCATATTTAAAGAGCTTAGTTGAATATTCCTCTTTCTTAAATAGACCAAAAGACTACTAATCTACCTTATTATTACTCTCTCTATTTTTCCGTGACAAATGACAAATCTGTTTTCCTTTCGAATGTTCACCACATGCGCTTGTGACAGTAAACAAATAATTCTAACCCTGGGCTCTAATAACTACATTCAAATAAATTCCCGCTTATTCATACTCGTCATGAATTTATGGAAGGGAATTTTAAGCCGGAGAAAAGATTAAAGGGGTTCATATCCATCTGAAAGGACAGGAATATTAATACTCTGAAGTCTAATTTAAAAACAATACTCAACAGGGGACGAGAAAGAAAAAAGGTCTGACGCAGGAAATTAACTTGAACTAAAGCCAGGCACAAAAGGACGACGATGGCATTAATTTTTCCAGGAGGAGGCCTGTCGATGTGTAGACAATGAAACGAGGTATTTTAAGGACGCGGTCTCGGGGCAATCAACAGCGTTCGCACTATTTCACCGGTTGAAACTCTCACCCCTGCACAGAAAAAAGTCGTCGGAATCTGCTTCCACGCACCTGTTTACCTCAGAAAACGAGGGAACAACGGAAAACGCCGAACACAAGGAACGAGACGAGTGGTGTAAAGCGGCGAATGAAAAGTTTAAAGCGATGAATTGCGGGTCGTTGATTGCATTTATGCTCTCCGAACGCGGAAAATAATATCCCCATCACGCGGAACATTCGGATTATTAAAGCTTATTATTTTTTGTCTTTCTCCTCCAGGATCGGATGAAAGCTTTAACTCTGCTTCATTAATCCATTGAAAATAGCCACTTAAACTGCCGGTCCGACGCATAGATAGCGCTACGGAGCTTTCGGAATATAGGTCATATCCTTCGCTGGCTTTATCGAATGTAAAAAATTGGAGATCGAAAAGAAAACGCTGGTTGAAATACGGGCCCATCAAACATAAAATAGAAATGATGAAAATACTTCTGGCTCGTAATAAAATATAATAACCGGGATTCCAAGCGTTTATATTTGCGTAGTCTACAAGAGCAAATTCATCTCTTGCCGTACATTTTGCCAGAAGCGCTTGCTAGCGTTCACTACGACCTTAACGTCTCTTATTAAGGCATATTGATGCCATAAAACTTCGTGAATTCCACTCTAAGGATGAAATCGTGAATTTTGCACGTGAAATTTGCGAAGAAAAAATTACGCGATTGAAGAGAAAAACTCGAATACTTAATCCAGACACTGTTCCCCGTACAAACATGTACAAACACGTTTTTTTAGTACAGCATTAAAATTATGAACAAAACGTAACAACCATTTTCAACAAAGACTATAGCCCTCATATTTATATTTGAATGATTTTATAAGAATTTATGGTATTTTTAAAATAACAAAGAAGTAACTAACGACCAAAGGACAGAAGTTTTAATTACTTTTCCTTGCACCTTTCAGTCCTTTGTGCTTTCATAGTGCCACTTGATATTTTGACTCAACCCAGAAAAATTAAAGCAAGCATAATTTCTAACAAATATCGAGCAAGACCGTCTAAAGTGTTTCTTTATAATATTGACGTACATATAAGTTATTAACAAATTCTCAAAATCAAGAGTTAGTTACTATACAATATCATTAAAGATTAATCTGGAGAAATAATTAAGATATGCTTCCACGTGGGTGATCTTATCAAAAGATACATACAAAAATAACACTGACATCTCCAGAAAAGTAAGCTAAACAAACTGCTCTCATTTATATCTACGATGCCTCGCGGGCGTGATTAATTTTAATTTCAATAACACGATAGTTATTTGATAAATAAAGTAAAAATATAATGAAACGTACAAATTAATGATTGTGTCAGGAAATATTTACATCCGCGCAAATTCCAGAAAATACTGATGAAAGATACTCCCTTTTGAATACGAAATGAGTATTTATCTAGAGTTTTTGAAAAGAGAGATTATGTTCTTGGGCTCTGGATAATCCTAACTCGCACGTATTCCAATTGGAAGCCTTTTTATGAAGCTTTTTCCAAATACACATGGTCTAAAGGTTTTATCGTTTCTCACTCTCCAAGCTCATTCTTATGTTGGATGGAATCCAATTCCGAGAGGTAAACAGACCCTCCACACTGTTAGCCAATCAAGACCAGAGTGAGAAATGACAGGCGGAGAATTCATATCAGAGGTAAAGAAGTAAAAAGAGAAGTACTGGTTAAATAGGACATCTGAGGAGATGAGTAACGCAAAAATAATTAGAGGTAGGGATAAAGAAGAATTTTCCAACAAATGTGAAATTGGTATTCTAACATAGAGAACTGTGATAAATAACAGATGCGGTATTCGTTTCCTTTACTCCTTAGCTTCACACAACGTCCATGAGCGACTTCGGCGTTTTCAATTTGTACAGTTCCCAAAATATATTCTTTGAAGAATAAAAAAGTAAGCCTTCAGAACTGGAGATTGGACATTTCATAATTTCCATTCGTAAAAAATAATTTATCATCCAAAATTTAATGCCTGAAATGACAAAATATACACCTTAGATGCGATGTATGAAACAAATTGCGCAATGGAAAACTTAACTAGAAATAATATGTATTTTTATAGTAAGATTGTAGATGTTCTAAAATGTATTCGAGTGCAAAGATCATTGGATGAAAACTTCCGATAATTATCAGCGTTCCATCAACATAAATTGATCACTTCATAATAACATAAGAGTAATAGAAAGAAATCATTCTTTAACAGTATAAAATTCCATCTCTAAATAATTGGCACAACGTCATTAAACATGAATGCGTCATATCGAACGTCATATGAAAACAGAAGCATGACTCTTCTCCGATTTTTCCTGACAATTCAAACAAATTCCGAATGAATTTCGCGATGAAATAAATTAATCAAAAACCAAGCAAGCACTCAAAAACAAAATAAGAAGAGGATAAATGTATCACACCGGCACTAAAGTAGTTATCGGCTGGGAAACAAAGAGTGCGCACAATTTTTTTGACAGCTATTTAAAGGCTGCATTACGTAATTAACAGGAAACTTATATAAAGCATATTTAATAATGCACATGGTTGCTCAATATTGATGTTGATGTTTAGCAGATTTGAATTTACTTTAATTGTTTCAATAGTTACTCCCAAATTAATTAGCAAACACTGTCCGTAAAAATAATATATATTGACAAAATTACATTTCGTTGATGAAAACTTAATAGTCTATGAACAAGGTCCATAGAAAACGGAGCTATTTAATATTATTTTAGCAAACATAGAACAGGAAATTTTGTCGATTACGGATGCATGAAAGATTACAGACTATCACAAGGAAAACAAATCTTGCTCTTTCCTACACATCGAATAAAGACGAAATCTATCGTAGAAAAAAGGGCAATTCAGGCCTTTAATATGAATTGCAATGATGATGGGCAAATGGGCAATTCAGGCCATCGTGCAATTTTCTGCACAGATGACGCTTAATTCCAAACTTTAGGCAATGAAAATTAAAAACTCAAATTCGTTTATAAATATTCGTACTTTAAAATCAGTTTCATTAATCAAATATGCTGAACAACAAGCAATAAATAAAAATTAATTTTTACTTTATTCTTTGACACAACGCAGTTTACTCAAATGTAATTGAGATTAATGTATGCAACTTCGAAATAGGCTGAAAATTTTGTATGCCACCATTATAGCTTGAAAAATTCCTCGACAAAGGTAACTTAAATATATTTCCCGTATTGGATAGATCGAAGGTTCCTTCGGTAGATGGTAAATTAATAGCCGCTAATTTTTCATCTAATAAGGACGGAGGCGCCATAATTCACAATTTTCGTGTGATTCATAACCCCCCTCCGCCTTATCAAGGGTTTAGGCTCGACAAACATTAATATCAACCCATTTCTTCTCCGGACCGCGCGGTGACTACGATAATAAATTGCGAGTTGGCATGAAAGCATTCTCAAGGGGTCTACTCAGCCGCAAGAGGAAGAATAAAAGCTGGCAACATTTTTACGTGGTCGCGGATGAAAAAAATGTATTCCGCTCTCGCTTGAACGTCAGAGGGGAAAATTGTCGAAGTTTTGAAACACTCGCTCTCTAATCTTGGGTTTATGCCCCGCCGATGGTTGAACGGGGCATGACTCAGCGTTAGATAAGCTGCAATGCTAAATCAGCGAAAGATTTCGGTGCCATGTTCCTCTGCACGTATCAGAAAAATGATGGAGTGCATGCTCTGCTATCGTGAAGAGTAACGAATGATCTAAGATCGCCGCACAATTTTTTCTACGCGAGCAGTTCCTTTACAATATGAAAAGCGATAGATTCTACGAAGGATATCGATCAAACGGTAGCATACACATCGAATGAATGAAAGATTAGTGGCATGCATTTAAGCACTTTGCTCAAATTTCACTTGGCTCTTCATATTCTCCCTTATTTTATAAACTGACGGGTCCTTCTTATCTAGGAATAAACGATCACGGGTACAAAGTACGTTCTTACACAAAAAGTAAAGTTGTCGGTAAATTTTAATTCATAAATAGGTCCATATTGGACTGGAATGCATTACCTGAAAAAGTATTTAAACCCTTCCCTGCAAATGGAAGAACATTTAAGAGAAACCTAAAAACAATTGACTAATAAGATCTAGCTTTGTTTATATTGTAAACTTAGAACATATTGTAAACCTTGATGTTATTGTAACTACAAGACAGGGATACTGCTGTTTGTAGCGTATAAATTAAAGTGAGATTTGAAGATATAAGGAACTTGATGTATAAATTAATATAAATTCAATTTTGGGAGAAGTGTTGGAGAATCGTAATGATAGCTCTGTATATTTTGTATGCGTAATTTTGAATACTTCGCTCTAATGTAACAATGTCAGGTAATATATTGTATTTTAACTTGTAAAGACGTTGCAATCTGGATTGTGGCCTATCCGCAAGGACACAATAATAATAATATTGTTAAAATATTAACACCTTGAAAAAGGGAAAGGCGAATGCCATAGCACAGAAGAGCTGAGCGGCTGAATCCCACGGAATGTGTGAAAAATAGCGACGTGACTGGGACTCGAACCCATGCCTCCCACTTTCCGGTCAGGTATTCTAATTAAACCTTCTTTAAGAGATTGTTTCATTAGATAAATAAGAAGGATAAACAAATCAAAATTTAATTTCAAAACCTGTTTCGAAATACAACCTGATACAATGTAACTCAATTGGTGTAAGGCAAGATGACTCTTGGTGCACCGTATATTAATGTTTCGATAGTTAACTGATACAGTAATTGAATATTTGATTTCAAGAAATATCATATCACTCGGAGAAAAATTACAGTATCATATTACTTTTCTTTGAAGTTTACTTCCTTGTGTTGTATCAAACTAACATAAGTAAATTTACGATATAGCATTCAGTCATAGTAACTATTAGTTTACAGAGGAAGAAATAAGGGAAACCTAAATTTTGAACATCATATTAAAATATCTTAGATAATTTATCGAAAGAAATTCACTAAAACAAAGTTAACTTCTCTCTAGCGTTCTTTTTAAAGTAACTCATGCACGTTTTAAAGAGATAACATGTAATGAGAATTCCTAAGAAAATAGAATAATAATAATACATAGAATTATAATTATGCATAGAATTTTATTTCTAAGAAATTTCCTAGAAAGAATCTTTGTTAGATACCGAATTTAAGAACGGGAGATTGATGGCGTGCATCATATATATATATATCGTACATACGTCTAAAACAACATCGTACATACGTTTACTTATTGTCAGTAAAACAATGCAACTGACCTTTAGCACTACTTTACTATTACGTTAGCTCTATTTCGTGAGTCCAAGGGCACACAATTTTAAAGATTCCTAAGCTCGCAACCTCTTTAATTTGACTACGATACGTCAAATTTTCTTAATACCCTCCAAAGGCAAAACTAGAGGCTTCTGCAATGCTCGAACCTTCCATTGGGAAAACGTCCTTCGATTCTATTACAACCACCAGACCTCCCGAATTACATTTTGGAAACGCAAGGGATAAAGGAAATGAACAAAGAGAGAACTAAGACCAAAACCGTGCACCAGTTTCCAAATACATTACATTTTGGACGTAAAATTAGCTACATCGGGGATTAGAACCAATTTTATCTTTTCTTAACAGAAACGAACCTGAACCCCTTCCCCGTAACTAAATTGCTGCTTCGAGTTGTATAATCACAAAGAAAGGTCATTCAACCATTTCCCAATTTAGAAGTTCTGCGTGTATCCGCTTTAAATTAGGATACATCTGCATAAAAGAAGCAGGAAATATTCTCTTAAAGAGGTGGTAACGCGGCAATGGTAATACATAGAAAATACGTCCATGTCCTATACGGCAATTTATGACAGTTAAAGTCTCATTCCCTAAAATAATTAAGCATTTGATTATAAATGGGGTGAAATACGGTGAATTTTCCAAAATATCATGTCAAGGTGTTTAGATGATGTTCATTTTTTGAAAATAGCAACCGGTATGTATTTCATTAAAAATAATTAGAGTGGCATACAAATTTTAAGCGTTTTGGCGTAAATAACTGAATATCTCTTCAAATACTGGTAAACCATAACTTCGTTGATTATGAACGTATGAATGTAGTGGGAAGTCTCGATTGAATATGCATCAAGCAACACTGGGAAATTTCAAGTACATATTAAAAAGCATCATCGCGATCACGGTTGACTTAATTCCCAAACCAAAAATCGCTTGGGGATTAATCATTTAGCAATAACATAACTTTCTCTTCTTTTGGTATGAAGGAAGATAAACAACGTGCCTTGAAAGTAGATGTCCACGAATCCCTCAAAACACGTATTTGGAAATGCGATTCGGGTTGAGAAGGAGCGATTTCCTGGCTTTTAGAGAGACAGAGAAAGATATACAAAGGTTTTATAAGGCCGAAAAAATAACAGCCGGGGGAGAAGTATATATAGAGTGGCGAGGGAACATCGCAGAACGAGACGAGATTAGAGAAGAGAATAGAAATAGATGCCTCCGGGAGATAGCAAAACAGGAGCAGAGACCAACAAAGAGAAGACGAGACGGATTATCGAAGGCAAAGAGAAAGAAATTAGGGCTAGAGGGAGGATAGTGATTAATGATGAACGCCAAAGGAGAAAAAGAAATCACAGAAAGGAAAAGAAATGAAGAAAAATGAAGAAGTGAGGGGTTGAAAGCAATGTGGGGGGTTGGATGGCAGCGAAGCTTCTGGTTGCGGAATAACTACGGTCATGTATCACTCATTATTACACGTTACTCATTTATTACGCGATCGCAGGTGGATAAGAGTAGTAAGGCTCATGACCTAAGTGCGCTAGAGGTCAAGGTGAATCCGGGAATAATTGAAATCCCGCCGTTATTACAAAAAGGAGAAAGAAAATGCATAATTGAGCCATTTTCATCGAAATTAGCAGGTGCTTAGTTTACTTACGCCTCACTCCAGCTTAGCCTTTCTTGGTCAGAATTTACTAAAGATAATGGGAATGAAGAATATTTTGTACTTCGTATACATTAATTCTAAAACAAATTATTTAATAAAATTTACGGTGGAAGGCGCCGTTTTGTGGAAATTCTTCACACCAAATTAAAAAGACCGAAGAGTACCGCGATACAAATGACACGTACACTGTACAAGAGAATTTGTTCATCTAAGGATGGCGATTATTCGTTGAAATCAGCCGTGGGTCAATGATGTTTTGCTACAATCTTTATCATTACAATTATTTCCTAGATTTATTTCACTGAGAAATATTTCTTCACCCTCTTTCTCCGAAAGTTGTTAATTTTACTGTATTTATTTTAAAATCGATAGTTTAGAAAACACGCAAATCGCACGAAAAAAATATGCATGGTAACATTGATGAAAAGGTGGTGAAACGGAGAACTTTAC
This sequence comes from Ladona fulva, assembly GCA_000376725.2. Taxonomy (NCBI): domain Eukaryota; kingdom Metazoa; phylum Arthropoda; class Insecta; order Odonata; family Libellulidae; genus Ladona; species Ladona fulva. The sequence goes on from KZ308128.1 coordinate 663,566, forward strand.
GAGTATAAATAACAGAAAGAGAAATGCAGTAGCCCTCGGAAATCGCTTAACACAAGAACGTGAAAATTTAAAACCCCATTAGTCTTCGTAGAGTAAATAAAAGGATCCCTCAGCGCACGATCATCGACTCTTTAGCAGCGAAAAGAATTGAGAATGCACCACATCTACAGCCATCATAAAGAAATCAAACATTAAGCGGAAGGAACGTTCCCTACAAACAGAGAACGTGCCAAAAATTATCCGAGTTCCGACACGTAAGAAAAATATCGGGAGAATGAAGGCAAAGAAGCAGACTTGAAAGAGACAAAGAGAATACGAAAAGAAGAGGCGAGTGCCGCAGGAACAAGACGTGGAACTGAGTAAGAGGGGGGGAAATCGGCAGGGATTCTCTGATGGAGATGGAAAATGCGTGCGGAAAACGAGTCTAGGCGTGAGGATGTTTGAGAATAGTCAGGAGCAAGTAGGAGAGAGGAATAGCTCCGCTTAAGCCACCCACATCCAACCACCCACCCTCCCCTTTATAACCTTCCACTTCTCCCGCAAAGTCGTAATCCCGACCACCGCTAAACAAACCCGTATGCCACCCGCAGCACACCTGAATAATGCAGCAAGTCTGCGGCAAATATCACTCCGCCCCAAGAAGAACCGGGGAAAAGATGCGGAAGATGGAGTCTGAGATACGAAAAGAGAGACTGGGAGAGAGAGGAAAGGAGAAGAAGCGCGAGGACTACGTTTTTCGACGCTCCTATTTATTTAATGCCCCTCCCACAGTCGACGCCGCTGAAATGGAAATGGCAGGAGACGCATCTGCCGTCCAGGCCACAAAGTCGCATATTCGGAAAGATTCCTTTAGCAAACAAGTCCGGTCCTATGTCTGCCCCTCGCGGAACACCTTCGCTTTGGAAAGCGAGGGAGAGAATGGTAGAATGGAGCGAGCAGGCGCCGGAGGACAGGGGATTTAATTACTCCGCGTATGATATTCCGAGACTTGAGGCTTATGCTCTAAGGAATCTCCTCGGATTAGCCGTGTTAACATGGGGTTTCCGGGGTAATCCTCCAGCATCTACTCAGACTCCGTGGGCGGGTTTATATTAAACGCCCCATTAGCCTTCGCATTTGTTTCTCGGTCGGTAATGAGGTGCATATCAGAAACAGCAGGCCACAGAGGTGAGAAAGGAGGCAGGAATAAAATGCGCACATAGCGGAAACTTGCTAAAGGGAAATCAGGGTATTTTCAGAAGCATACGGTGATTTGCTTTGCGTTAAAATTATGTAAACTTTGCGAAAATATTCATGAATGTTTACCCTCCAAATATGAAACAAAACCCGTACGGCAAAGAAACATTCAAAAGCTATAGTTAAACAAAGATGAGGATGCAGATGGGTTTATAACGACCAATAAAGAAAACAATGTTGTTTGCAAGAATAATGAAGGGTGCCAGGTCTACATATCTCAGCACAGAAAAACAACTGAATAAAATTCTGACCACCGCGGTATGGTGGAAAAGAATATTTCACTCCGAGGAAAGTTGAGAATTGTATTACGAGAGGGAGACGCAGGTAGAATATAGAGTCTGAATGTATCTAACTAGCGAGGAAAAAATAACCGGCTCTGAATAGGGAATGCGAAATTCACTGGAATATTTCCACCAAACGTTTCACTCATATTGAAGTAACACAGCAGTATTCTTACGTTCATATATTGAAATTTATGGGACTCGTAATATTTCTGGGTCTTACAATCCGCGCACATGCATTCCCACGCCACTAGTATCGCTAAGACGACGACTTAAAGAATCTACAGAACACTGTATTTTAAAAATATTCATGCAATTCGCAGATACCTCACAGGATATAATAAATAATTTAAAACTTTCCAAAATTCTTAAATACCCCGAAATCACGTCTAAATACAGCAAAACATTTTTTAAATAATTATCTTTTTAAACAATTCGATAGTTAATGTTTAGTCACAGAAGCATTGATAAAAAGTTATTCAAATATTTACATGAATAATGTGTACAATCATCTTGTTTTCCAAGGCTTCAATCTGTTCTCGATTAACAAAAAGTAAGTATAAATCCATTTTGTGGGGATATTTACCCGCCTTCGAAACCTTTCTTACCCTAGGGACCAATTATTAAAATTTGGCGCGTCTCTGCGATGAAACTTTATGCGCCGACGCAAACGAAATTAAACGCCCCCTATTCATGAAAAACGGAAGGGGTATTCAATGGAATAAATTTACGAACCTCCAGACTTTGTAACAATACAAACGATCTTGAATGGAAATATTCCGAGTTTTCCCTTTTCAAAAATTTGGGGAAGTGAACGTGATAAAAAAAGAGGCCCATTTCACAGACACATACCGGACGATTAATGAAGAGGGAACGGAAGATATATTTGCCCAAAAGAAAGTGGTGCAGAACGACAAAAGAACAAGAGCGAAAGCCGCCGAAGTGTCGAACATCCGCCGGCGGTAGAGCATAATTACTCAACAATGCCCCTTCGGTTAGCAACCAAATTTAGAACGGGTGTCTGGCGTTGCATGATTACGATACAGCGGCAAACGGTAGTTGGGCCAGTCACGGAACTGGGGCCCTGAGGTAATGGAGCTTTTGTTGATAGATTACATGTTATTTAGTACCGTGACATGTCATTACCTTCCCCATTTAATCACGATAAAATATTCATGTATTCACCCTGCGGATGCGGATCAAGGGTCGTGCTCCGACGACGAGCCGTGTAAGAAAATTTCGCGCTCGATATTTTACAAATTGAATACGCGATACTTTTTTATGCAGCTGATATACTAAAAAGAAAAAAAGGTCATTCTTTATCACCCGAAAAACTGAGAAAATTCAACTGATTTAATTACGGGGAACTTTAAACGAGCTAACGTAAACTGTTTCTCATCCAAGGAATAAAAGATTTGTAAAATATTGTAAAAATTACTTCACGAAGAATTAATAAACGAATTAAATGAAACTCATATTCTTTCATAAATACTGAAAATTTAATTTCAAATCCAAAACCACTTGATTAAAGTCAACAACATTACGCTAACTAACATTACTTCAAATGATGTGCATTATCTGTCGATAAGACGCGATGATGACCAAATTAATCAAAGAGAGGCTCCTGCACTTTTATCTCCAACATCTTCACATAGTATCAACTAATTTCAAATGTGCCACCGCAAGAATGCTAAAATGCGTAGAATATTACTTTCGTAGGTATTAATTGGAAACGAAGCTAAAGCTACAAACAAAGTTGTATGAAAGTTTCCCAAAATCGCTTGCAAGCAACCCGCTGATTCTTCAAGATATTCACTTTACTTCATACAATGATAAACTTTATCTTACCGAGAATACCTAACAGCCGTTGAATGTAATTTTTACGGAAGTTAGCAGGAGACATCTAGCGAAATTAACAAAAGGTCGACGAAGTCGATAACTAGAACTCGCTGAATCTAGTGGTGTTTTCTTTCCCCAGGATGAAAATAAAACATTGAGCTATTAAGTCCACGAATTGAGGCAAACTTTGACCAAGGCAAACATGTGAATAACATAAAGATGACAGAGAGCAACGGAGTAAATATTGGGCGCTACCGTCGTTCTCGCGGATTTTTCGCGAAGGACAGAGGACCTATGACAGAACCTTGCGGTATGACCGTTTGCCACCTTTTGCATTTACCCCTCCAACGAGAAGAGGGAGATAACACGGTGAGACCACGTTGGAATTAGTGTGTCGTTGACAAATCTATGCGATCAATCTCTCCCACTCCCTAAACCTCCCTTCACCTTGCAGCGCACAAACTCACCCCTGGTCCTTCGTCCCCAAACTATCAACGCCCATGGCCCACCTGGGAAGTTAATAGACGGAGTCGTAGGACAGAGAGATCAGTCACAAAAAAAGTCCCAGGGGAGGCGGAGAAAAACATTTTAAATTAGAGGGCGCAAGAAAGCGCAAACACCTCTGGCTCCCTCTCTAAACCACGCCCACTTAAACTTCTTCCATCAATTTCACTTTACCCAACCTTTCACATTCGAATGATGGATGTAGTGGTGGACATTACGCTTTAATTGGCGTTTATATCGCTGCGCACTCCTGAGTTCGGGTGTGCGGTTGCGATGCGTGTAGGTGTGATCTTGATGACTTCCAGAGATGAAAAATGGTTTTGTAATGTGACCTAACTACAAAAAGGACCGCTGGCCTTTTAGGCGCCAATGCTCCGATAGCCGCTGAAGGCGCCAATGACAGAAATAAATGCGCTTGACGCCTTTATCCACAAAAAAGATAGAAGTAAACTATTCCAACTGACTACGAAAAATTACGCAGAAACAAACTATTAGACAGACTAGTAAACGCCCCCGTCAAGCACGACGGAACTTAATTTAATTTAAATATAGATCTTTTTCGTTTAAATATGGTCTTCTTAAGCCAGAAAGTGTCCGTCGTAAGACCGTAATAACTCAATATATTTGTTACCGGTCGATGGTTTATTTGATCTGGATAAATTTCGAGTTTCAACATCAACATTATGATCTCATTTATACAACAAAAAGCGAAACTGTAAATCACATAAAAAACAGCTCTGTATAAAGCCAGGAATGAAGAGACGAAGACGACCACGTTAAACTAGAACCTTGATTCGTCTAAATACATCGGAATAGATTCGAAAAAAATACATCCTAAACACTATTTACGGCCGAAAAGGCAATGCATGAGAATTTTGAAATCAACAAATATCTATGAAACGTATAATCAATCACCATGGGAGAATATACTGTTTTTTATAGGCCGAGGACTATAGTCGATTAGCGCTCTTTAGGACTATGAAAGTCAAATCGACTAAAGTCGATTGTAGCAGCGAAAGGGTTAAATCATTGTAGGGAAAATTTTGTCAGTTACAACCCTTATATCAACATTCATAAAAACTTTGTAATTTTCAACTTTAAGCCATAAGATTAGTTATAAAAAATACTGTCTTTTAAATACAAATGCAAATAAATAAAAATACTATCTACTATAACGTGCAAGAGCACAGAGAATCTCTAAAATTAACTGATGCAATGTAAAGATGATGTCCAGGACTGTAAGGTCCATGATGTAAGATTAGGAAATACAGGATCCTGAAGGCAGCTAGAGAAGCATAGTTGTAGAGAAATATATCTATACTAGTATCTTCTCCATTCTCATTTGAGAACATACACGATACACACGACTGAGACAGTTTATTCTCTATTCTCATTTGGGATGCATCAACAATTAGCAAATACACGAATTATTTACGCATAAGAAGTAGAGGTATATATATACTCGTAATTTACAAAGGACTCTTAAAAGTTGTAGCAGAAGATACGCTTTCTACTTCTTTGGAATATTAAAATATTATTATACTCGAATTTATCGGAAGGTTAAAACCATACTCTTACTTTTCGGAATTGAAATTTTACCAAATTCTCCTTGTGGAAAGTTTCTTTACTTTTCTGACCAATTATCGATTTACAGGGGCTTTTCCCGTTACATTACCAAGTACTCAACGCCAGAATATTCAATTAATCTTTGACTGCAGTTCATGTAACTACCCTTGTATGGAATCTCTGGAAACTCCATTCATTAAACGATTTTATCTCTGTTAGCATGCATTCACTACTTCGATAAGACGAGTTTAAATCGCTTCTCGTGTCATAATCTCCGCAACAGAACTTTTGTCACATAACCTAGTTTGATAAGAGGAGTAGCAATAGGGAGAACCTCTCCTAGGATTTATTTTTTTCTGCGAGAGTGGCATATAGATCTTAGCGGGAACATTAACCACTGCGCAATCAGCAAGAAAACGCTTGCGAACCCGATTTACGTCCGTTCCGGATCGTGACCTAATGCGAAAGACACGCTAACCGACTTCCTTCAACGTGACCCGTGTCTGTTGCGTAGGAGTGATTCTTTCGGGGGAACTGTGTCTCGCAAACAGAAACACAATTCCGGCCGTGTCATCCATAGAGACTCCAGCTCTATTCCTTCATCCGGAAGGTTTTGACAAAAAACAGCGAGACAAAAGTTTTTCGATAAAACTCTAGACGGGGAGCAACCACAAAAAAATCTTGTTACACTTTCCAAATCTGCCAAAACTACAGACGCTTAAAGAAAAAGGAATGAAGCCTAGTATTATCACATTAACTAGAGTATAATTTATATTTAGACGAGAGATAGACATTGAAAAACACGAACCGATAGAGTAAGAATTTACTCCAAGAGGATATTTAGATAGCAAATAGCATACTGGGAGCTTGTGCATTAAATGTAATATTTCAATCAATAAAAATATTTAAAAGCATTACCTTACCGTTTATACCTCATTACCCGATACTTTAGGGACATTGGATAAAAAATAATAGTATATTTCCAAGCTGCAGTTGTGACACTTGTGTCGTTCTGTGCGCATATGCATGATTAAAAGCTGGAGTAGAATTTTAATACGTACGAATTGATTCAAATAAGATATATGGAAGACAATTTGGACTGAATCTACAGGAATATTTTAGGTATAATGTATAATAAATGAAACTGGAAATGATTCATAGCTTTATCAGGTCATCACTTCATAAACCAAATAGCTATTGTAATTCATCTCCTCACAACAGAAAGAGCTAACATAAGTCCTTAAAATAAAGGATTGGTTAATTAAAAGTAGAAACGATTTAGTCAAGTTGTACAACAGAATTTGCCACCAAAGTATTACAATAATAACACGAAAGAAAATAAGATGAAGATATATTTTCAATGTTGTGAACGGAATAATTAGTGAAAATGCGAAAAGATTATGGGGATAGAAAGGTAAGAAAACTTTGAAGCAATGCTTAATATTACTTATTATAATTTTTTCGTATAAGGATTGAAACGTAAAAACGATTTTCAAACAAGACCACTGTCTCATCATCAAATTAACTAAATTTATCCTTCCTATAAAGTACACTGAAAAGTGAAAGCCTTATTCAGAGTTCTGTTCAAGGATAGGGCCTACCCTGTCATAATTATAAATAATTTGAAAAAATATTTCAAATAAAGCATTAATCTAAGACATTTGGATAATTATAGAAGTATTAAAAAGATCATCAATAAACCTCTGAATGAGCGAAGCAAAAAACAAAGAGAACACCAAAAAGTCTTGTTATCAATTTTCCCAAAAACCGATAAATACAGTAAGGTATAGCCTTTACCCAATGCATCATCGAAATGTAGCCGGAAAATTAAGAGAATCGGATATGCCAGTCTGTTGCACTCTCCTCGGGGGTTGAAGACTTCGATAAGGTTATTGAGGATCAAATAGAAAGCGGAGAGGGGCCAAGGCCGTCAACAGATAAACACACAAAGAATGCGAGAATAAACAAAATAAAAACAAGGAATTCGTGAAGGCGAAGGATAACTGACAGATAGATGGGAGAAAGACATCAAGGAAAGGGAAGCTGGATGAGGAAATCAAAAATAAAATGGGGAAAGAGAGAAAAACAGGAAAATGACAAGAAAATAATAGATGAGTGGCATAAAATAAAAAGATGGGCTTCTAAAATGAGGATGAATCGACAAAATGAAAGGAAAGACGAAATGAAAGAAGTACAAAACAGGAAAATAACGCAGGCACTGAACGAAAATGGAAAAACGCCCTTACTAAATTCGAAACAGAACCACCTAAACGAGAACATCGCCTTCTGACTTACAACAGCACGAAAAGAGGGTACTCATGACAAGCTAACAAGTTGGAAGCGTGGAGAAATAGGGAAGGGGAGATGCAGGAAAAGACAAAAGGTGAGAGAGTAAAAGGAGAAAAGGACGGGGGCCTAGAGAGAGACCCTGTGGGTGGAGGCGGAAAAGGTGGAGTGTAACATTCTGGGAAGGTCGCTCACCAGGAGCCATCTTCTCACCGGAGACGTATGGAAGGCACACCCCACAGAGTGAAAGAAGAAAGGTTGTGAGATCAGAAGACGTGGGCGTAAGATACGAGAGGAAAATCTGCAGAGGAAATATGATGGCTGGGCGTGAAGGCAGCGACGAGGGGATATGATGGGGAAAAATTGGGGGCAGAGGGAAAGAGAAAGTCCTTAAAGATAATAAGGACGCGAATGGGATACGCTAGAGATAACGAGATAGGCGGGGGCAAAAGAGATGCTGGAGAAACAAGGGGGTTGCGGGAAGATAAAGAGGTGGCGAGATTGGGAGAAATGCCGGAGAAAAAATTGACACATAAGCAGCCAGTTATGCGGAGATGAAGGGTACGTAAGGATTGGATGATAAAAATTGACGATGGCAACGCGTGACTCTACAGAATGTAGGATAATCGAGGAGGATGCTTCAAAATCTTGATCCGCAAACGAGAGCCTGGGGAACGACTGCGGAAAATACCTCAGGTATTTGGACTATAAATTCTAGAAGCCGCGTTTTACAGCGTCCTTAGAGGGTTCTCAATATGTAGTAAATATTTTCCTTAAGATAACAGCGTGTCTCCGGAAGGTTGATGAAATTCTTTACAGGGAAAATATTCAGGAATAGAGACGGCGAAATTATTCGGAGATTTTCCTCCGCAAAGTTATTTCTTTATATTTTATTCTGGTAGAATTAGTGAAGAATATTGATTTTAACATGGGGTTTCCGGGGTAATCCTCCAGCATCTACTCAGACTCCGTGGGCGGGTTTATATTAAACGCCCCATTAGCCTTCGCATTTGTTTCTCGGTCGGTAATGAGGTGCATATCAGAAACAGCAGGCCACAGAGGTGAGAAAGGAGGCAGGANAAGTCTCTCTTACACGATGACAACTAAAGGAACTTCACCAAGGGATTCGGTATTTGGAAAACACAGGATCGTTGAATGAAACAAGATAATATTCATAAAAATTAAAATATAAACAATTCTTAGCAATTAAGATTTATATTAATTTTTTCGATAAATATTCATGAAGGAAATAATGTTGACCATAGTAGTTAAAGAAACTTCATACAAAACAAAATGAGATTAATTAAGTAAGTGTTGAAGAACAGAGATATTATCTCACGATAAGTCAAAAGAAAAATATCGGTGGATTTAGCTGGAAATTTTCCATTAATAAATCTACCTTCTTTGACTATTATCAAACAAATTTATAAACTAAAATCCCCATGAGGCACGAGCATGGAAAAGCCTGACGGGACCGGGATTCGAACCCATGTCTCTCGGATTCGAGTTTGGGCCCTGTCAGACTTTTTCGATGTCCGTTACTCCTCGGCAATTTTCCTGGTTGCACGCCGTAACATGCGAACTCTAACCCTTTCCTTGTTTTTAATCTAAAATACAAAGGAATCATGAGAAATACCAATAGATAACAATTAAACGGCTGTCGTAAGAGCAACTCAGGGAGCTATTCGTAACCACAGCAGACAAGCAAGAATTTTTTTATATGAAATTGTCTTATGTGGTCGTCTATTGTTAATCTTCGCGCCTCTCCTGTAATTGTCCAATGAATGTTTTTGAGGGGCACCGCAAAATAAATAAAAGAACTCAATTACTGTAAGATGGAAAAACACAGCATATAAAATATAGAATTTAAAATATTGCAACAACAAGATAAAAACCTCAGAATCGTAGGAGTAACATCTAAAAAGATTACACGAGCTTGGATACATTTTGTAGATGACAAAATTGTTACCAAATCTAAAACATTTAAAAGCTAATGAACCCCGCATATAACAGATAAATGCATGAAAATAAATTAAAGTAAAACATAATTCAAATTAAATTAAATTTTTCCGTTAATTTTTTTCTGTTTTATACGATATAATATTTATCAAAAGTACAACTTAAATTCAACTGATTGTACAGAAAATATACCACTAAATAGTGTACAATAATGTACCAGTAAATATCAAAAAGGTATTATTATTTCTAATTAAGTATGGTAAAATTAATGCCACCGATGAATTTCGAAATCTACTACAGTACATCGTTATTAAGTAGGAGGCGAAATATCGACAGACTACAGTGAAACAATTGAAATGCAACACCTACGGGCATTACATTTGCCATGCATGTTCAACCGGAGTAAACGGGGAGTAACCTCGAGTTTCGCAGAAAATGGTACACTAGTTAAGTAACAGACAAAGCTCAAAAAGCTTAAAAATCTCCAAGTCCGAGAGCTATCGCAATTCCACCAGCCGAAATTTTCAGCATGTGGCACCAACGAGCCGTAGTAGCGGGGAAACGATAAACCTTAAATCCCCTTTTCAATCCGAAAATGAAAACGAAATTAAAGATTCCAGCACCGCCGTCCAAATTTATCTCCCAATTCCAAAGAAAGCTACAATACACATACTTGCAAGATTGCGTTATCAGGCGCCATAGCGTAAACATCCCTAAAAAAGTCCACGGCTCGCAAGGAACATTCATTTCCACGCTCTCCTCTGCCGCATTTTTTCCCTGGCGGGAGTCTGCTGTTGTGTATCCGTTCCCGGCTCCTATGACGAGATTAAAGCCTCCTCCAATAACGCGGGCGGAGGGCTAAAGGGTGGCGGTAGAGGGCTAAAGGGTGGCGCTAGAGGCAGGCGTTGGCGGCGGGCGACGCATGAAAAGCGATTCCGAAGCGAAAATGGGATTTCCCAAAGGCGACAGCAGGGGGGAGCAGGGATGTGACGGGGAGGCAAAAGGGGTTAGAAGTAAGGAAGAAACTGTGCGTGCTGACAGGGAAAAGGAGCGGGTGCGTTGTCCGCCTCGACCTTATCGCCATAATCATAGGGTGGGCCGAAAAAGAGTGGATTTCAAGTAGGCGAGGTGTTGGACGCGAGAACCTCGCGGATTGCGAAAGAAAAGGTAAAAAGAGTGGCGATTGATAAAAATGTTCGGCTCGGAAAGAGAGGTGGCCTCTAGGTTTATCAGATCGGTGGAGAACAATAAGCTGCCTTTTAAAGGGATTTTTTTCTTTCCAAAATAAGGGGAGAAGGAAAATCTCGATAGCGTTTCGGGTGGCAGAAAGGATCGTGAGTTAGCTCCAAATTGATAAAATTATCGCTGCTACAAACAGCCGTTCGTTTTTAAAAGGGGGAGGGGTTGGAAACCAAGCACAATAGAAATACCGATCCAATTTTCAACCCTTGTGCAGTATTACCCTCGAACTCTGATTACATTACATATATCAATTTACTTTTCTTAATGAGTGACCTCAAACCTTTGAAATAGTGAATACGGTGCAATAGGGAACGGATACTTAGAAAAATCACGCCGATTGATATCAACTCCCAAACATATTAGCACTATTTACCTCCGGGGAACTGTGTCTGAAATAGGTTAATTAATAATCCAACACTCAACGGAGCCCTCGACCCCTATTCATTAATTTCTCGACCTATATTTTATTCGACGCGCTCCTAGCTGACAGTGATTAATCATGCTATTAACATTTTATCTCTACATCGAAGCTTAAAAATAACTAATCATCATCGCCATTAATTATCCCTTCAAAGGTAGGGTCACGGTTAATGTGATATCGACCCAGGTCGGGATGTTTTCAACATTACCTTTCGTGTTAAATATACCCATAATCAGCAATATGCTGGAAATTTCTCACATTTTCACTTTCAGGCATTATAATGATACATAACCTCGCGGACAAGAAAAAATGTACCGTGCTTTTTAAATTATGTTTTGCACTCTTTATCGCTCCATATTTGTTGGTTTTCTGCATCACACGTTCATTTTCATTCTTCCCGACTGCCAAGATTCTAGATTATAAGGAGCTGAAGTCTCTTGAAGTCTCTCTTACACGATGACAACTAAAGGAACTTCACCAAGGGATTCGGTATTTGGAAAACACAGGCATCGTTGAATCGCTTCATTCCATACTTACGAAATGTGGGGCAAATAAAAAAGAATTAAATGTCGAGCAGAGCGAAGCCGAGGGAGTTGCAAGGAGTCTAGTGAATAATTCATAAAGATCATGAGAAAATGACCCTCAGTTTTGTCTTGGTTATATTTGGGACACATTTTCAAAAAGAAACTTTCAAAATTCCAGCATTTGCTTTTAGCTTTTGCGGTTGTGGGGGAACAATTTTCGGAAAAACAAAACCAGCGAATTTTCCAAAAATCAAAGCTCTCTACTTTTCTGAAGACTTAAAAATGTTATTTCTTAACTAAGTTTTTTCAACAACGCTCGACAATTTCTTATTTTTACAGCCACCACGATGAAGCTTCATGGCCAGGAAAAGATTTAAAAATAATAAAGCTTTTCCGTGAGTACGTTCTTATCTTTAATACGTTGAGTTACAGTTTAAGGGTCTAACTCGTCCGCTGCAATATAATCTCTTCCTTACTCCCTTACTAGCTAGAAATACCACAGTAAAAATTATCCCTGATTTCCATGTGTAATCAATGCGATTTGCCCTTCCCTGAATAGGAAGTTTTGAATGCCTAAACCTAAACACTTTCATACGAATAAGAATTCAGCGACTATTATAAACTTTATTAATTTATTTCCTGACTTACTTTTTTCCTTAAATTCACTCCATAATTTTCACCGTCTATTAAATAAAATAAAAGTCGGAAATTAAAATAATAATAACATAATATTCCAAGAATCCAAAAGTATCGACTATTTGAATATCTTATCTATATCGATCACAGCCAATTACACGATCAAACCCGGTGAATGGTCGATGACACGATAAAAATAGTGATTTCAGTGCTATTGACAGAGCTTCCTTAAGAAGAAATCCTACAAAAAGTATACGGCAACACCTTTGGTAACTTATCAATAGCAGCAATGCATAGAAACATTTCATAAACACATAATTTACATCCAACAGTATAAACTAAGATATCCATACTTTCACATATCAGTACTGCATAGGAGAATGACTAAATATTTAGGATCTTCCTAAACGAAGTCATATAACTTTTATTTACTATTTCGTAAGACTTAAAACTTTCCACACTGATGAAAGGAAACTTCAACCTAATACGGATGACTTAAGTTTCTACCAAACTTTCCATATAGTACGCAGTATCTTTCCTCCCCAGCAATGGATATGGTTAGCAATACCGAGAGGAGAGAGCCTTAAATTCCAAAACGAATATTATTCACGCTACACGAATCCCGGGGATTCGTTTACAGTATCTGAAGTGCGAGATGAAACTGCACCGACCACTTGAATGCCTAAACCTACAGACATTCATGCGAATATGGATCCAGAGGCAAATATAAACTTTCCCTCCAAGTTTGTCGTGTAAACACTTGTCGCGAACTTCATTCTGCTCCTCTCGTTAGCAACTGAAAGCGCACTTCTTAGCTCTCATGCATATGTATACCTGTCCAAGGTATCGCTTTCCCGCAAATATATGACTTTGCGAATGTTCGCCGGATTCAAGGAGTAGAAGTTATTTGGAGTACCGGCGGAATGAAATTATTTGAGAAACTTCCGCTTACACTAACATCCTCTGAAGTAAAAATATGCGCATTCGGCGAAGAGGGTTTTGCAATTCAAAAACCTCGAAAGTTTGAATGGATACTTTCTAAATACAAATTAATGATCACACGTCACAGCCAATGCTGTTGAGTGCAGTAAGGTACAGTTGAACTTCGCCATCCTCAATAAGAGAAGAGGAACTCATTCTCAATGCCTTTCATTTAAACTACTTTCGGGTGAAAATATTCATCCACCAACTGATATCCATTTACACAAAATGGAATCAATTAATACGCCGTGAAAATGGTCAAAATCGGTTTATCATGATGAATTTCAGCGAAAGTCGTGAGAGGACAAATATAAAATTGCGAAAATGTAGGATTAATCGAAAGCATAAATGCAACGTATAGAAATTCACGACTTTTATTGATATGAAAGAGTAAACAGTACTGTTCACAGCATTTCCTCGACCTTTGTACGAGTACCGCAAGTATGTTTGCCAATATATTTCAGTTTTATTTAATACTTTTAGGCTAAACATTTTCAATTTTTGTTTGGATGAACCGATATTTTTCCTCAATCTCCGTTATAGATCGACAATTTTACTCTACCAAGACTATGGGGTGTATCTTCAGAGACTAACAATAGAATGGAAGTTTTAGAAATATGTGTTTAAAATATTTTCATGTTAAATTTACAATGCTGAATTCTAATTACCATTAAATTAACGTTTTGGATAGATAAATGTAATCAATAAGTATTAATTGTAGAAATACAAGTACATGACTATCATTTTATAAATTAAACTCTTCTTTTATGGAGCATAACGAAACCCGTAATAATGAATCAAAAACGGGGAAAGCAACTTTCTCTGCATACGGATTTGCAAAGACAGCATCCATCTTCGGCGACGAGATCGTGGAATGAGGGCTGAAGAGCAGAAACCATTTACTTGCATTAAATTATCGATTACGCATGGATTAGGTAAAAGTCATGTTGCTTTAACTATAATCTCTCTTGTTTATCTCACCATAACAACCGCATCCAACTCACTAAAATCACTTTATCTCTCACTCTTTTATCACCTACAGATCACGTGCTGGTCACCCATCGCAGATTTGCCTTTCAATTGTTTCATATCTTTTATATTCCATATCTATATATATCATCGATTCGCACATACATTAAAGGCTTCGACGTTCCATCAAATCACTACTGCAGCGTAATTCTCCCCGTGAAATATAGCCTTGAGAAAAGTTACCGTCATACCATTCCTCGAGCCTCCAATTATTTCCTAGAGTGCACACAATGCACTATCTTATCATGGAGATAAAACGCCCCGGGCGATAACTCTATCGTCTCGCGCCCGCCTACACAAATGACGGACAGCCCTTAAAAAAAACAAACTCAGTCATTTAGTCCGCGACGATAATGCCCAGCCTTAAGAAATGCGTCCGAGGTGAAGTAATCCCGCAGATCCTACGCGTGTTTCCAATTATTCATCCCGGATTATTGATCAAAGGACGCGTTTCTGTCGACGCCAGCATTAAGAGCGGGCTCGATGACGCGCACGCCACCGTAAGACCTGGAACGAGAAAGCTTTTGAAAGGGATTCGGGGAGATAAGCAAGCACTACAGGATGTCGCTCTACGACGATCGAGATGGCGGAGGGTTTCGTAATGCGGCTGCAACGATGGGGAATGATGAAGAATGTTCGCGGGCCCGCGCTTTTCGTTCGGAGGGAAGAAGGATGAAGCGGAGAAATGGCGAATGTCGGATGAACCCAGATATGCGAAGAGGACGAGTATCCGCTAACCAATGGTCACCAATATTCCGGTGTAATCCCCGCTATCCCTCACGTCCTATAAATTGGGCTCAAAGGTTGGATTATAAATATTTCCGAAGCGTTGGTAGGACGAACATCATGGGCTTCCTGCCCTATCTAATACTTCATATTTTCTAAGATCGCAGTGCCCTTAAAGAGCAAACATTTATCAGTGCTGACAGAAGTAGCGCAACGACAGTCGTTGAGCAATTTCGCATTGCCACCAGAAATCGAATCTGCGACAATATCCAGCACAAGTCTACTACTTCGACTGAAAAAAATATTGGATTACCCATTATACTACTATGAGGTCCCATCTTCCACACATATTCGATAATTGATCTTGGCTGAATAAAATTTAATTATAAACATAATTCCCTTAAGCAATGTCTCTACGGATTTAAACGAAGATTAAATATTAAAAAAATTTAACAAAGACGATACATACGTAATAAATCGAGGAAGCGTTTGCTACGTGGAACCTCATAATTTAATGTATAACAAAAAGATTGTCATGCACAAGAAAAAGAAATAAAAGGAAGAAAGTAATTTTATTTAGTACTTTATTCTTCACAGACCGCATATAGAAACTGTTTAACAAAATCAAATCCTACATTAACTAAAAATAGGTCAGAAGCCTAACTCTAGGAGGGTACCTATTTCATGTTTCACATTTTCATAATATCATGATAATAAAATACAGGAATTTTAATTATGAGCGCAATTTTCCTGCTACCATATCCTAAATAATACGTAGATAAATAAAAAATAGAAAATAAATATTTTTTCTATTCGGTACAGAATAGAGAAAAATGTATCTTCCGTTAAACTTAGTCTCAGCCTTGTCCATAGCTCTAATTATAAGAAAACTTAGGTATGGTTACTCTATCACTATTAATATCATTAATGACAAAANTTTTGTCTCTTAGAGAGTATCGCAAGTTATTCGTATGCCAACGCTCCATTTACTCATGCATAATAATTATTAACATATGAGATACGTTATTTTTTCTTTTCAATATCAATTATTAAATTATTAACATTTAAATGTGTGCATCAGTACAATTATATATCTCATGACTTCCGACAATAGTAAATACACAACTTACATATTATTATTAAATATTTCCATTAATGGTCCAATTTTCCTTCTTTACGACCGTGAACACTATCTTAAACTAAAGAACACATGGTTCAGTTAAGGAGCTACTATTTAATCAGTACTGACGTAAATTCCTTATTCAAATTGAAACCAAGAAAGGTTGTAACAGTTAAAACGATTCATAAACACAGAAACGCATCAATACGACCATTGTTAATAACAAAATAGAAATCTTCGCTCATGAGTTTAGCACCAAATATGTTTACATAATCTTCCCAAAGAAAAGGCCGAGGTAAAGGCAAACGAGGGTAGCGAGCTAAACGGGAAACACAAAAAAAAGAGGAGAGGGAGACTTTGGGACTACTATTATTAGGCCATTCCTATTTTACGTCGAAGGGGAACTGACAGACGTCATCACGTTTGCCCATTCGACAAACTGGTGGTCGGACTACTCGTGCTTCCTGAAGGGATTTAAATAATGTGGGGAATTACAAATAAAATACTCGTCATAACGGCATCAATAATAATAGTCGGGATTTATAATATTACTATATTAACCATGAGCGAGCACAATTATCTGACAATTACAACTAAAAACGATAATCATTCTAATCTTCTACACAAGATTATAATTCCTTTTTTTATGGCAATTAGGCCATTCAAACCGCAGTGAAATCTTCAAAACAAAAGGGGCCACTCTGCCTCGTATATAGCAAAAAGACCCCTCCTTTGGTCCTCAAACCTAATTTTCCAGTCAGACGGCAGCCAAAAGTGTATTAACCTCGAAAGGTTGCAGGTAATTTTGGGAACAGACGTACTCAGAGACCAAGCGGCAGGCGCCTTATCCGATCTTCCAGGAAACACATATTCCTACAAATTCCTGGATTCCACAATCTACTAGCCTAAAAATAACCACCTTTACTTTCTCTCTTTCATGAAATATGCATCGTTCCTAAAAATAGGAAAATGTTAAGCACGGTAATCATTGAAATCAGGGACATTGCATTCAAAAAACATATAAACAGATAGCACGGCGATCAATACGAAGTACCAGCAACACCGTCAACGGAAAGCTCTACTGAATACATATATATATCGATTTCCACGCACATTGCAATGAATAAAGCACTAATAACTCATAGGTAAGCAGTAGCTATCTTCTTATTAATGTTACGGTTTTTGGAAACGGCTGAGGAAGATAGATAGAAGAATATCGAATAACTTATATTCTCATATGCACTGAATATGATGGCTATTGTTATGAGATAGTTTTCCGTACATGTTCAAATAGAACACAAAATGACGTAGATTTTGACGAGTTCTTCCATATATTTTAATACGTTTCACAAAGCATAGTCATACCGTCCAGCAAACGTGATACATTAATCAGAGGCATCTAACGAGGATTAATATAACACGAATTTGCCCAGAAGTAATCGAGATCGAGAAAATGAATTTGCATTGCCAGTTAACTTCAAATAAATTTGAATCAGAAAAGCCATTTACGTGTTTCTGGAAAAATTATAATTGGTAAATTAATGAACGGGCAGTGCGCCGCGATACCCTGACGTACGCGATTTGCATAACGTTTATTTTAATTACGCCGGCCGTTAATTTTATCAGATACCAATAAAGATAAAAATAACACTTTCGGGCGACGAAAAGTCATAATTATGTGACAGATGGTAAAAAGTATCGGGACGATCGCGAAACGAAAAAATGGCGTGGTTCCGCGATCCCATTAAAAATATCCATTAGTTTTCGAAATATATTTTAAACCTGACATAGTGTCACCGATTCTCTCCCCTCCATATACTCTTTTAATGGAATTTCACAGATTGGAACTTCATTTGAGCGAATAAAGAGCGTAAAACCGGAAAAAAAACTCTCTAGTAAATGATTATTTAATAAGAAAATGCGAAATAGGTAATTTACAATATTATTCTTTACACATAAATGGGGAAAGGCTTTGTTAAGAACTAGTTGACTACATGAAATGGCAAGTACATGTATTACAGAGGTATTACCTTCTTGTTGACGAAGTACGTGAAGAAGGTTTTGACACTCTCGAACTGATTAGGAATAGAAAATTGTAATTCGATGGAATAACCAACTAATATTAAGGCGTAAAAGCGAATTATTCCCGAGGCATTTCCGTATTAAATGGTCTGAATAGATTTTCAGCAATTTTACGTTTACCGCCGTATGCTCTTAAGAGAGTAAAGGCAGGAGACGGGCTCAATATAAGTAAACCTTTCTAATGCACCTAAGACCTTCCCAGTATACGCAGCAAGTATACTTCTTTGAAAACGGTGGCATATACGAGAAAGAAGTTCAGGGTGAGTCGTTTTTCGTTTTCTTTTTTGTTGCAACCAATGTGTCAGTAGTAAGAAAAGAGTATTCTTTGTTCATTTATCACTGAATTCACTAAAATTTGCGAGGTATTTTGAGTTTTTATGTAACAAACTGGAATTTATTTTTACCTATAATATAAGTATCTACTTCTATTTTTGGATCATTTTGTATTCTTATTTGATGTCTCATTCTGTTTAGAGAGGTGAGCAGCTTAAGCAAATTTTCATTAGACTCCCCCATGGAAATTTCCCACAGCAAAATAAAAATTATTTCTAAATTGTTATTATTTAAGTGGCATTTGATGAAAGGAGCAGCATTAAAACAACACAGACTGTTTTTGAAGGTAATAAACATCACGCCATAAAATTTTTAATTCGAGCTATAAAAGTTTCAAAACTATCGTAATGAAGGAACAAGCTACTACGTGGGATATTTAGTAAAATTAAATAATCGCAGTAAAAATGCAGTATACCTTCCAAACGTTCAAAATTTCATAACTTAATTTAATCGTCTTCAGCAGTCTTTTAACGCCCGGCCTTTTCAATTCACAACAAAAACAATCAATTCGCAATTTTTTAAGCTAATATTTCTACGTAAAATGGGTTTAGAAAGCCACAATTCCTGGTAATGAAAATTATCTAAGATACTTGGGTATTTAAATGTGTGCATCAGTACAATTATATATCTCATGACTTCCGACAATATCTGGAAAATAACTACTTCCTTCGCACTTTTCCCTCAACATTTGGACCAAAGACAACGAAAATAAATTAACCAAAGAACGCGACGCCGAATTTTAATTACACCCATCTCGAGCACACACGGTCCAAAAGTGCCTTTATTAACAACGTAAAGCTCCAGAGAATGATCGATAACTCCTTCTAATGAGGCGTTTAAGCAAGACTGAGCGAACACGCCCTGGTGAAATAAAAGAGCACTGAAGCTCGATACTCCGAAAACAATAAAGAGGACGGGAAGTGAGACCGACACAGAAAATCTGAAAATCCTCCAAGGATGGAAGGAAACTAAAAGGTTCCTTTGCTCCAGAAACCGATGCCTTTGGAAAACCCCTTCTCACTGCCTCAGGATCGTCCAATGCCCCCCGACTTCCGAAGCGTCTCGAGAACAGAGGCCTCCATGGGCCGAAATATTGGTCCAGGCCCGGCCTATTATAACTTAGCCCGAACCCAACCCGGCCCGAACACAGGAAGAAATTTTTGTTCTCAACTCCGACCCGAGCCCGAACTTCCCTGAATCGCTCAGGAGTCATTACGATGCATTTCAGAACATATAAATCTATTTTACCTCTAATTCCTTCAATAAAAATATGTTTAGAGACATGGAAGCTGCTTTAGAGACCAAAGAAACTAAAATATGCCGATAAATTCTAAAAGCAAACAATGTTTTTAACAACAATTTTATTTAAAATCTAAATCAGATTCTAGTTGGTATCGGGATTTTTTGTGTTACCGATCTCCTTCTTCTCTGAACACAAATCTTAAAGAACAAAGAAGACAGCACATGGTCGAAGCTTCTTTAGAGATCAAAGAAACTAAAATATGCCATAAATTCTAAAAGCAAACAATGTTTTTAACAACAATTTTATTTAAAATCTAAATCAGATTCTAGTTGGTATCGGGATTTTTCGTGTTACTGATCTCCTTCTTCTCTGAACACAGATCTTAAAGAACAAAGAAGACAGCACATGGTCGAAGCATTTCGCTATTATCATGCGATTGAACACAGTAGAAGAAAGTAATTTACAATTCTGCAAACAAATCCTCTGATAAAGACTGCAATTCATTCACTTTCACATGGACACATCCAGACATATAATTGAATTATTGAAATAGTAATAAAGCGAATACACCGATGTCTTAAGAAGTTTTTACAGAGAAATCATCGCAAAATGCTATTTGTGAAAGAGTGGACGTTGATATGACATTGCGACAACTGCGAATAAGGTAGCGATTTGGCCGGTATAAACCATACTAGGTTGTTTTCCACATTCAGTAAAATAATTTGAGTTCCAAAACATCTCTCTTCGTGCTAACAAGGAGCCTCACACATTCCAAGTCCGTCCCTTTTTCCACCACGCAAACCCCGCGTTCCGCATAAATGCAAAGAGGTACCTATCCGAGTCCTCGCTCCGCCTTTACTCCATTTTTCGAATAAATGCCAGGGTTAGCGCCGTGGGGCAAGTTGCCAACGCCACCTCGTGGACACGAAGACGCTGCTCAAGTCGAACGCAGCAAGAAAAGAGGGAGTTTCATCAAGGAGAAAGGGGAACACGGAAGGGGAGTAGAACTCCATGGAGATGCCTCAAGATCCTCATCCCCCGGTCCATCGCATAGAGCTCCGAATGCAAATGAAGAACGTTTTTGGGTATCTGAGAAACAACTCCGACCCAGAATCCATTATGATAATGACCGGGGGCGCATTCTTCGACATTGCTAGTGGGCCAATGAATGGGTGTTTGCGTTGTGTTGGGCGAGGAGGGGTTGGTAGTGCTTTACGCTTCGCCCTGGCTATGAAATGCAGGAAGGAAAGGTTAAGGAACCCGTGACGTGATTTTATGAGGGATGAGCCCCTCATTCGATTCTGCTTTAGAAGCACTGGAATAAATATTCCGAGCTAGGAAATTCCGAAATATGGCTGAGGTTGGTCCATTCTACCGCTTTAATCGCGGTTGGATGTTGCGACAAAAGAGAGCCGAAAACGTGTGTGGGGAAATTTTCTATCTACTGTCTGTAATAAAAGTTGAGTCAATCGTGTTTGAAAAGCTGTACCTTCAAATACAGTCCACCTATTTTAACGAAATAATTTCATAGTCTAGAACATTCATTTTTGTGTGCGTTCATACCTGTGTAAATATTTTACTCGCCGTAGCTATACTTCTACCGCATTTGGCTTCGAAAATTACCTATTTTTGTCGCTTGAAAACCGGTAGCCCAACTTTCGCTGATTGTCACTCATTTAATGCTCCTTGTATTCATTTAAAATTAGGATATGAGTCAAGAATGCTTACAACATTTTACTGCCAGAAAATTGCTTAAATCCAGATATTGCACTAGCAGAGGAAAAATATTATAAACGTCTAACTTTATACAAAGATTCTGAAGTTGGAGTTGTACCGTTGTGGATCAGAGGAATGTGTATTTGTTCAGCTTACTGAATTCAGGTTACTGAATTAAACCAGTGCATTAATGAACGAAGAAATAAATGTTCTATCGCATGAAATTTATTTCATTAAAATCGGTGGGCGATGCTTGATTTTATAGCTCCTCATACTCGATGGACTTTTACAGACGAACTATTTTTCCTTCCAAAATCAACTGTAGGTTGTCTACAAGTTTTGACTCATACTGTTTTCCCATTGTTTTACAAAGACTACTTACATAAGGTTATGTCTCGTTGAGCGGTAAAAACACCTGCAAAAATTCATAGTAATAATAGGAATACCCAAAAAGTCGGTAAATTTCACTTATCACTAACTTGAATTATCTACGATAATAAAATGATACAAAGCGAAAACCTCAGAAGAAGCTTCTCTTAAGAAAATCTAAAATTCTAGAATTGGAAAAAAGTAGAGAAAAGACCACAGAATAATAGTAGAAATTTTTTAAATAATACGTCGGATTTAATCCATTGCATCTCTGGGTACAGGAAAAATTTATATCCACATCCTAAGAGGTGAAACTTTTTATCAGGGCAAAGAAATTAGGCGAGACTTCTCTTGCAACGAACTAAAATATATCCTTCTAAGTTTGGGACATCAATTCAAAATGTTTTGTCTCTTAGAGAGTATCGCAAGTTATTCGTATGCCAACGCTCCATTTACTCATGCATAATAATTATTAACATATGAGATACGTTATTTTTTCTTTTCAATATCAATTATTAAATTATTAACATATAAGAAAATAGTAGGATCAAAATCCAAGATTTGAATGGAAATACCTAATTAGCAAAATAATAATAAGCCGAAAGAAATATATGAAATACAACGTTGCCAATGACCCACCAGATAACCTCGGAGCCCATGAGCATTACGGTCTATATCAGGGGTGGCGAACCTATGGCACACGTTCCTAAAGTGGCATGAAAGATTTTCTTGGCACGCGGAACTCTGTTGGCACTATCAGTGTTATATATGAATTCATTGGTATTAATAATTGATGATTATTTACGTCAATTACAACATATCTATCCCGTGTTTGGCATAATAAAGTAGATAATATCACTCTGTTGTTTGTCACCTCACCGGATCCTACATGAAATCCCCATTTGAAAACATCGAAAGAAAACTGTAAATAGCAAAATACCATTTACAAGGACAACTTATCAGAAGGAAAGTCATCTAATAAGTAAGTGCCCAATTAGATATTGAAAAAATGAAATGCATATTAGACCGCTAAACATTATGAACGACCGAAGAAATGAATACTGTAACGGGGAGAGCATGACCAAGCTGAAATTCTGAAAATTGACAACGATTATGGAAACGTGACAGTAAAATCGTTACGGAATGAATGACTTCATCAAACAAAGCACCTGTCATAACAAAAAGCACGAGGTGCACAATCCCCGTTCCAAAAACAATGATAACCGCCACGCGTGAAAAACGCCCAACAGGTCGGATCCGATTGCGTCGCCATCTGTGTCCGACGCGAGGTTCCATTAGACCCCGATCAAATGGAGCCCCTCATCTCGCAAGATTACACACAGAGGGCGCTAAAATATCTCTCGCATCCTCACATGCCGCCCGACCGTCAACAAAGCGACAAGAGTGACAGTAACACTCCGCAACAAGACCTGATGGCTCATTTACCTCCTACTACCCACGTGGCCGTACTCGGTTTCCCACTTCCACCATTTCCTATCTTCCTCCTCGTAGAAGGCCATCTTCTCCTCCGTCACTTGAGATGTCACACCCGTGACCCCGATGGGCGGCCGATCGCTCCAATCACTTGGCACTCAACCCACTGCCCACGACTTCTCGCAAGAGACTGAGGAAGGAGGCGACCCCAGCGCCCTCAGAAAAGGCGACGACGCAACCAGCAGTCACTCCTCTCCACCCTTCTGCAACTCTCCCCTCCACCTCCACCACCCTCCCACCCCCTATTTTCTTGCCCTCGCCCCCTCCGCAGACATTTCCCTTCCGTCTGTTTCAATATCTCGCGAACCACGTGGTCCTTCAGGTGGCGGGAAAACGGGGCACGGCACCCAGGTAACACCACGTTCGAGGTCGCAAGAAAGCACGATGGCATTCCGTTGTGCGGTAGGTAATGGAAAGCGATTTCGGAAGGGGTTCTCTGAGGAGATATTGAGACATGGTCAACATAGTCCATGTAGAAGAAATCCGTACCCTTACTAAAAAGTGGACCATAACCCAACTTTAATTAGTTTGAAGCGACTTCATACAAGTTGTCACACGACTTCCATAAGCTTTCGTGGTATCCGTAGTAAAGAAATTTTAATCCATATTAGTCATTATTAATATTACTTGGTGGACCGCCTTGGATAAGAACTGTTGATACCACTACGACCACCAGTGCTACGGCTTGTTTTCTACCCAGACTTTTCGACTACAAAGTACTCGTGGAAAGAATTACAGTTGTTACTTTTGGATGAAAATAACAAATTACATCGCAAGACCTTAAAAGCGGAAGAATTACTTTGAGAATAGTCCAACGAATACTTTCCGAACCCTACCCAACTCAATCAAACATCCCAATCATTTACAAAACTCAGAAGCATTGCCCAATCATGGTCCATTATTACTTACTAAACGATGTACCCAAATCAAAATAATTAGTAGATAATCTCAGATTAAAATAAAACAATGGCAGCAGCATTGCAAACGAGAGATAGTGGGTACTACTATAGTATCATGCTATATCTAAGGCTGCATAAGGCTGCGTAAGTACTACTATAGTATCATGCTATATCTAAGGCTGCATAAGGAAGGGAAAAAATGCGGTAAGAATAATAGCCTAGTAACACCGATATTTTGCCCTATAAGCAAATATATAAGCATATTTGCGCGCAATACCCCCAAAAACAAATGCCAAACGACAGACGCTTTCGATATATGTACTCGTACAATGGGGCGCTTGGGATTGACAGGTCTTCATTTGCCGATTGGTGGACTTGGAGTGCGCCGGGAACCAAAACCTCCTGAATTTACACAGAGGAGTAACCCGTGAAGTAAGGAGTGATGCACGGCAAGCAATGAGTCATACACGTCAAACACTTGTATTCTAGGGCTGTCTGGGTGGGCATGCATGCTAATAAATCTCTTTTGTTAAAACGAAGTTCAATGTCCAACCTACAGACGGCTGGTTCCCATGCGCATTAACACTGCATTGGCATAGAAGAAAAGTCTACGTTCATAGCGGTCCTATTGTTTTCATGCTGCGCATGGAGACAATGTTCGAGCGTTCATTAAACAAAATCCATAAAAAATAATGCCTTAGTGATGTTCATCGCCTTTTGATCCAGCCTGAAATCCGATAAACAAGCACACAATTTAGGATTTTTGAAAATCCGAAACAGTTTTAAAAATTGATTACATAAATGCATATTTAGAGTTAAAATATTTATTCTAACAAAGAATCATTCATAAAATTCAGACATGAGAATATCACGCGTTTAACAGCATAAAATCATTAAAAAAAACTTTCAGAAATGCTGGGGCTTAATTAACTTAATTATAACAGTCTTTGTAACGTCTGCTTCCTACCTCAGAAAAAAAATATGTAAATTAAACAACAGATCATCCCACGAAAACTCGTAATAGAAGCAATAGATAGGCCTGCACTTATAAGTATAAGCATGATTAAATGTACAAACGAGTACAATGCACGATAAAACTGAATTAAAACTTACGTATTAAAAGTAATGAATGGCTATCGGGGCATACGTTCATCGTAATTCAAGACTTCAGAAATTAATAGGCGACTAACTGAAAAATAAAATTTATTTATTGTTGATTACTGGAGTAAATGCATGATTTAGCAGATAGAACTGTTAAAAACTATTTTTTTTTAAATGAGAAAAAATGAAACTAAACGGAAATATGAATACATTTAACGCAGCACTCTGCTACCGACTTAGACTGATAAAGTTAATTCATTTTTCTCAAATTAGAAAAAAAATTTAACGTCTTTCTTTTCTTTTGGTACCTCCAAAAGAATGGGTTTCTTTAAGAAATAAGAAATTTTATATTTAAACTGTATACTTAAAGAAATCTTATTTGCAGATTCCGAGTCTTAAGGATTTTTACGACGTCCGACTTCCGAAG
Source organism: Ladona fulva (assembly GCA_000376725.2). Lineage (NCBI taxonomy): Eukaryota > Metazoa > Arthropoda > Insecta > Odonata > Libellulidae > Ladona > Ladona fulva. The sequence continues at coordinate 689,580 of KZ308128.1, forward strand.
GCCACCCAGGAGGACGTCTAACGATTTTGTATCTCCTAATCTGGAGATTCTTAAAAGACATACAACCACTATTCCGATAATTAATAACGATTTCCTATTTAGGTTACGATTGATTTGAACAGTTATTTCTCGCTTAGATTCCTCTTTCGATTGGTAGCCTACATCTACCAGCTCCTCAAGATAGCAGATCCGGATCATACTGGAAAAAATGTAATATTCTACTTGAGAAACGTATCTAATCGATTTTTCGCTACTCCTCACTAGCTACATGCTTCAACTCACAATAGATAGCCCAGATACCTAGGGCCATGCAGTGTTACGTAAGGACAAATACACTAGTGACACTGGTTAGCGATGCTTGTCCGTTCTTTTTCCATCTTGGGCGCACGGAATCCTCCGTCGAAGGATACCCTTGAGACAGCTTCGCCCCATTCCTATCGTGTCGTGCAACCGAAATGCGATAAGACTTACGAGCACTCGGTGTCAAATGGCAGCCATAAGAGCAAAGATAGGTCGAGCAGGGTTGGACCAACGAGAACGAAGATGATGGACATTTAATGACTAATGTTTTCGGGCTCTCTAACTCAGACAACGATATGCATGTATAAACACGTAAAAAGACAGTGAGATAACGTTCCACCGCCTATTTCTTTGTAATTGTCATAAAGATAAATACCACCCGATGCATCTTGCATTCTTCACGTACTGTTTCCTTCCAAGAATGTGGGTAACGCTTCCCTCATTAACTCAACAAATCGGCGAGTATTCTACTCAAAGCATGATGAGTATTTTATGCACTACATTAATTTTCATCCACAGATTAATTTTACTTTATAAAAAATTAGCTTGTAGGATCTAGCAACGGAAGTGAATATTGCGGAGTATATTTGAATGTGAAATTAACGGGGCTAAAAGTTGATGGTATTTACAGATTTATACATAAACGCGAAACTTCATGTACCTTGTGATTTTAATCGAACGATTTTAAAGTTAAATTCAAGAAACGAAAAGATCTAATTAGAGCTTTGTCCAACGCTTTTCGTAATGCTACAACGATGAATCTGTGACTGAACGCTTCCGAGCGTAATGTGTAAAAATAAAAAAACTAAGTGCTCTTAATCATGGTTAGTATATCCATTTTTTAGAGGTTTTATTTTAAAACCAATGATTTAAACCAGTGTTTCCCAAAATTTTCATGCTACCACCCCCTTGGATCCGTACTACCGCCCCCCAAATATGAAAATCAAGGAAAATTAATATATGTATGGACGTAGCTGAATTAAAAGGAAATTAAAAACTGCAATGATAAAATTATCCTCCAAATTACAGTATGACAATTTTCTGATGTTATATTGATGCCATAAATCCAGTCAAACTATCAGGAGGAAGGAAGATGGGGGCAATGGGATAAAATTCTTCTTCGTCCTGTGCCTCCCCTTGGAGCAGTATCGCCCATTTAGAGAATCACTGATTTAAACCATAGTGTGTTTCACTAAGAAGCGTGATGATGCGTATTACTTGCAACTAACATTCAAAATGAACAATAATAATAGCAATTTTAAACGAAGATCCAGTTTATATATGTATATAGTAAAAAAAAGAAATAATAATTTTTAATGTTCGTTCGATATCTCCTTTTTCGAAGTGAATATCACAGATTTGTCAGCTGATATTTGAATCTTAGGCTGCCACTCCTGCTTTTAATGTGCATACATAAATGAAAGTATCAATTGCGATTACAATGTAAATAAAATGTATGTTTAATTTACTTACGCCTTAGATCCATCCTTGGATATGATAATATGAAAGCTATTAATACCGAATGATGGGATTCTTTTTGTTCACTCGTAAACAATGAAAAGTGTCATTCAACGTGATTTTGCAGCATTTACGGCATTTTGACACATGGGGGAAAGTGATAAAATATTGCGTCACTCCTTATCCTAACAATTAAGCCTCATTTCTTCTTATCTTTTAGTAACTAGAGATGGAAGAGTTGAGGTTCAATCCGGCCTACGGCTTGAATAGTGTACAGGCACAAACTTTTCATCCATTTTGTTGAACTTGAACCATCAAAATCTCCATCAACAACTCACTTGGTAGAACGTTGCAGTAAAGAAATCATTTGGTTAAAAACATTTCTTTGTTAAAGAATAATTATTTTCCATTTCCAAGAACAGAATGATATCCCATATGAGAAGCCACCTATTCACGAAAAACATAAATACTAGTCAAACTTAGAACGATACCAACAAATATCCATTCATGATAATGATTAACAAATTACTCACACCACGCAGGGTAAAACCCTTCAGGCATACAAAATCTCCTATGCGAGGGGCAAACCTCCTCAACAAAACAATTACCTCCGCCTCGGAGATTCCTCCTAAGCCTACATTTTCAGCGCGAAACTCCACGGATTACATACAGAGAGGAAAGAAACGCAGCTCGCCGAAGTTAATGGATGAGATCTGCGAGTCTTAAGCCACGCCCAACGCGGAGCAGACGAAGCATAACGCCGAAACGTAGTCAATTGTCTGCGTTTTCATTTAGAGAGCGACGGAAACTCCTCCCGAGGGTGGGAAGTCTTAACGCCTTCGCGATGCCTTTCTCCGCGCGTGCTTCTTGCTGCTTGCAGATTCCCACCTTTACTCCCCCGGCGGAACGTTCGCCAACAAAGACCCTCTCCCTAATCCTTATCCTCTTCAATGGAGAACAAATTACTTAGCCACTTCCCAAGAGCTACACCTACCAAATCACTGCAGTTGCCAACCGCGGGCGCCGTACTTATTACTCAGCATGAGATTAAGGAGGATTAGATTTTTTTCCTATTCCGAGCGATATTTACCTAAGGGAACCACTTAATTTTCCGCGGATAATTTGACGTGACGTGCAGGATTTCAAACAGCAGGCAACGTCCTTAGAGCCCTCTTCTGGCAACTGAATCGCTCTTGCGCCTAAGATCTGATATTATAAAGGAAAAGGCTGTACATACAAATGCAGTGTTGCCTTGGTTAACGGTGGCAATCCGTTCTGAGATTATCCGCAACTTCTAATAAGACATTATAGCAAATCGATTCAATCGTTCCTACTTTACCCAACAGGTGCAAATCATAGAGCCATATTAAACTTACAAAACAGACATACATAAAAAGTCATATACACCCTATTGTTATAAACTATAATTGTAAATTCAACGAGAAATATACAGTGAACATCTACCACGAGTGAATTTTACTATAAATTTACACAAATGATTATAGAATATTATTATATAAATTATAAGAAATTATATTTCCTATTCAGTTCGGTTTTCAAATTCTAGTAAGGTACGAAAAAATAAAGTCATCAAAACACCTCATTAACAATTACCCTGGAAGAGATCTTACTCACTAATAGTACGCGAGGTAGTGTTTCAAGAATCTGGGAAAACAAACAATAGAAGTTACTTTTTCGGAGAATTACTGTCTCACATATTGATGAAAATGGAATAGATCATTTACCAACAAAGCACCATGTTCTCCCGAAGAAGGATTAAGAAAAATCAAACTTAGATTTGCTTCTTGAATTAACTATGAAAACGTAAATCAGGGTGAAAAATACTCAGAAATAAGGACTCTTAACTATGAAAAATTATTTGTTAATACTTTTTACATTTCTATTATTGCAATTGCCATACTATAATGCCTACAGAAACAGGCGATACGGCATGAAATTATATAAAGAAATTTAAAATCTGATTACCAACTAGGAAACATAAAAAATAAAAAATACGAATAAAAACAGGAAAAGGCGAGACGTATCAAACCAAGAATGAATTGATATAAGAAATTATTGCCGTAACTATAATGTAGCGGGTTTCCGGAACATGGTTGTACAACAGTAGCACACATGCAGCCATCTCAATCGCTAGCAATGTAGTGTCTCTTGTGTGCAGAAACATTTTGAACAACAAAGGAAGACTGCGTTATCTTGTTTACCCATACACATGTCCACGGAGAAGATTCGCTAAGCAGTTTCAGCGGATGCTACGAAGATTGCGAAGCCTCGATTTCGAAATACAAGAGCTATTCACGTAGCTACATCTATTTCAGGGTCAGCAACGATGTCATTTGCCAGGATTAGAAAACTTATCAACGGAAATCAGGTATTTGTCACCAACTAACAGCTGGCAAAAGCGCAACATCACATCACTGAAAATACAGCAGTGATCTCTCATAACCTGTTTCAGCGACGGAATGTTTTATTAAATGAAACGCGAGTTGAAGCTGCCACGGTCAGCATTACTTCTGCTTGCATGCGACAATAATGTTGACTATGCTAAGATTAGATACTCTGATCCTTCCATCTCGAAAATTTTATATACGTTCAGCAAGCGTTCTTCGGGGAGAAAACATCCGCACCTCAGTTCCTACGCTCTCAACGAAGCAAATACACGGTATAGTTTCATCGCTAAGAATTATTTAATTAGCATTATGTTAGCGAAAGAGATTAAAAATTCGATTTAGTACAAAATTACTGCAAATTAGCTTAGGACACATTTGAAACATTTTTCCATACATACTTGTACTGAACAATCCAACAAATCACAATATCTCAAACTCCTTTTCGTAGCTCGATAACCAGTTTAAAGAAAACAGAATTTACCAATTTTTTCACAAGTCGATCGTCTATCTTTAGCGTTATTGGCTTCGATTTTATCGCACGGCTTAAAGGTTCACTTAAGTATTTTATCTACACTTATCAGAAATTGATCACGTGAAAGGTTATCTCCATCCATGCAATACTCGGCGAAAGCTGAAAGCTGCATTTCTTGCCTTCAGTTATCCAAACTCAGCATTTCAACTTCAGCACGCGCACTCCCGTAATGCCCTCCATTGATAACATTAGCTCTATGTCGAAGTGCTCCCTACTCGAAATCTTCCACATTTCAGAAAGGCTTCGAGAATATTTAAGATGACGCATGAATCAAATAGGGGAGGGATGGCGTCATCGCCTCCGGAACGGGAAATGGAAGTGATTGAATAAATAAGATAGAACGAGAAATAAATGAGGAAGGAAGAAGGTCACAAAATAAGATAGACGGAGCAACCATTAGTTTTGAGGGGAGAGGGCTTCCCCAACCGAATCCCGAAAATGAAATACAGTTTCTCCCTCCAGCTTCGCTGATTCACAAAAAATTTTGAATGAACAGATACAGTGTACATACTCGTATATGCGCAGGACTTGCCCTAAAAAGATTAATACCAAAGTGTCGACGAAAATAGTCCTTACCACGACGATCTGATATGCAAGAGATATTAGCTATGAAGAACAGAATTCTCTCCTATGGGAGATGTTTCTCATTCTTAATTCCGCCATAGGACAAGCATTGGCTAAAATTTAGCGGCACGCTAAACCGTGCTTTTCTTATTAGAAGCTTCGATCACAAACGTTAAAGAAATTAATCGTTTTCGTTATATTTTTACACCAACACACGTACGTGGAGCAAACAGTGAGTTACAGTGAAACCCCTGGTTAAGAGTCTCAATTCATTCTAGAGCGGCATCTTTGGCATTAAGACAGTTATCGGAATCAGAATTCACATTTCACCATAAGAAATGCTGCAAAATTTCCGCTAGGTTTTAATTTAAAATAAATTCTAAAGTGCGGAAGAAGTGACCAAAAATGCCCATTCGTTAATAATTTCAACGGAAAACCAAGGTGTTACCACTATACTTCTTAAGAATGGATGAGATTACTAGAAAGAAATAAACCGTTAAATCTCAGGTTAAACTTGCACTGAGAATTTAGAGTACATACGTTTCCGGAGAACTTAACTTAAGCAAACTTAGGTTTTTCAACCACAAAGTATTTTTCTTCAGTGCACTTTTTTTTCAAATCATCTCTTTCATATGACGATGGGTTAGATGTAAGAAGAGACTTGATAGTCTCAATCTCGTCGGATAAATCCGCATCATTATTGTTGTTATTGACCTCCTTCACTTGATTACTCGAAAAAATTAGGCTACGCTAGGACCGGTTTATTCTAAAAATCATTTTTTCTTGAAAACAACCAGAAAATATTACGCAAAGAAAATAACTCGAGCAGAGTGCGAACCCTTTACCACAATCCGAAAACAGGCTAACGTGGTTTTGACTATTAACTGTAGATCTTAATAACGAAGACCGTTAGCCGAATCAAAAACTTTGTTAGTGCGGCAGATATTTAAAAGGATAGCCCGTAATCCGGGTAACCACCGTATCTAACAAATTCATGCGCAAATGTTGAGTTGCAATTATTTAATGAGTTGTAATTATTATCGGCACATCTCTCGGCCCACCATTTGAGACGCTCTACCCAATGAAGGCTGACAACCTCACCTTTTCCCCAGTCACGTGTCAGTCCGCGCATCTTTCTGCCGCAACCTTTTACGAAACATATACAGTCCTTTTTTAGATTTCTACCTACGCCCTTTTCTCTCCTTTTCCTCCCTGCCATCTCAAACTCGCTCAATTTAGTTATGGAATCGCGGAGTTGGCACACCCCATAATCTCATCTTCTTCCGGGTGGAAGGGAGAGACCGAATCGAGAGAAAAGAAGGAAGGGAAGAGGGGAATCCACTCACGTGCCGGTCCAATCCCACCACGAAAGTCTTCCAACGAAAAAAAATTGGTAGAAAGCATTCACCCTCTTTGCGCGGTTTTCCTCTCCGGGGTAATACGGGAACTGTGCGTACCGGAATCTCAATGACTAGGTATTCCGAGGAAATGAATCGGTTCCATCAATCGATATTTCCTACATCACGGATATCTACTATGGTACCTCACCTGATACTATCACGTAATCAACATTACAAGAAAGGAAAGAAATTTTGGGCATAAAATTGGACAACTCTGACAAATTTGGAGTTAGTAAGAACATGAGAAAATTAGGGTTGCCTTTCCATGATCCGGTTTCACATTTAACTGAATTATTTTAGCTGTGTAAGTTCATTCAGCGAAAACTTTAGGAATGCCCTTGCAACCGAGTCAACTGCCAATCCGGACATAAAAAAATTAATAGCTACAATTTTGAACAATTTATTCGGAACTCTTTATCCAGAAGATCCGATATCCGGAATAAAGGAATTGATATTTTATTGTTATTTATGTTTTCTGTAGTTTTGAAGCATATTGCCACAGATGAGAAAATAACACGAACAAGACGGAGGAAGAAGTAAAGGAAATACACGTTTTCTCCATCAAAAAATGTGTGAAAATAACACCATTACTCAAGATATCGTAGCAGAACCTAATTATGAGACGAAAAGCTTTCAAATTTGGTGTTTTATGAGCGAATTTATTTTCCATTCATCCTCGATTCAAAAAACCAAGAAAGGGCATTTTAAATCCAACCAATCGCTGCCTCTGAGAGATTCCTCTCAAATTCCAAATTGAAACGCCTTAAAACCGTTAATTCGGCCCTAATTACTCTTTTTCATCCGTTTAATCTCCAAAGAGCCTCCTATATCTTCCGTCTGCCCTGCGTTGCATAGAAAAGCGAATCCCGCCCACCAGGTCGAATCACTAATTCAAGACCGCATACCCCTATTCTCCGCGCTATCGTTAACGCAGATTGTAGGCGAGCCGTGCGATACTACCACGTAACTCCTTTTCCTCCTTTCTCATTCTAACACTGCGGTGGAACAGGAGTCACGGTAGTTGCTGCCTTCAAGATGTGAGAGGGAAAATAAGAGCACTACAACAAAGAGATACGGGAGTTGAGGATGGAGAGTGGAGGCCGGGTAAGAGATGAGAAAGAGGTAAACGGAGGAGGAGGGATAGCTTTAAGATAAAATTATACTAAAATCATAGCCTATTCTTCGTTTCAAGCCTTTTCTGGTGTATTGAGTAAAGTATAGAGTAGAAGTAGAAATTCTAAAGTATAGAGTGCATCCAAAGGGCTGGTACTATACCTTCTGTTTCCAAATGTATTGATTTTTGTGGCACATTTTTATAATTATTAAAATTTATAATGAAAATTATATTTATTACGTATTATCATGTGATCTTTTTTGCTGTAAACATTATCATAATTATCAAATTCAGTACCTATCAACGAAGTAAATTCAAGTAGTACCTAATACAGTGACGTTAGGTCAGTCGCTTTGATAACCGAACGGAATTCGGTTTTAAAAGCGTAAAAACTAAGACGCGGAATTTCAGGGCTAAGACGCCGAAATTGCCACAGTAGAATTTTATTCTTTAAGTCGTCGACTCAAGACTATACGAATTTAAGACCATAATCTGGAAAAAAATAATAATACAAAAATTACGCTTTGTTCGCTTCTTTGCCATGAGAAAACAGGGTTTGAGAAATAAAAAGATGTGGACATTATATTATTTTAAACATTTTTGCAGTGGCTAAGTATTAGAGAATGTCTAGAAAGAGCAAATCACCAGTAACAGGCAGTCAGTCCATTGCGTTTCGTTTCTTTAAGGCATCTCAGAATTGACAACGGAGAAATATACCAAAAATAAACTGAAAAGTAATGAAAAATCGACAGAACGAACTAAATCTTACAGAAAGAGAATTATAAATTAGAGAGCGAAACAGAGAGGGAGATATGAGAGAAAATATGGATGGACCAAAAACCGACACGAGGAAAACTGCGCGACAGGAAAGGAAAAGATAAGGCTGCAAAAGAGAAGGTAGAGGAAAGAGGAGAGAAAAGGCATGAGAAGGGAGTAAGAGGAAGGAAAGTACAGAAGTAAGAAGAGTAAAGAAGGGGGACCTGTTGAGCGCAAGGCAGGCAGTGAATCGGAGGGGAGGGAGTTCCCAGAGAGCGCGGGATGATTTATTGATCTCCTTGGCGGAAGAGGGGCACGATTCCCACCTCTCCTGCCCCCACCCTACCCCGCGAGATCTGCCCCTCGAACGCATCTCTCCCGACTTCCTCGCCAAAACCATAGAAACTGGGGAACTGTGTGGCTGCTACCCTATCTTCAACCTTCTCTTTTCCTCTTGCGGCGGGCAACTTGCTAGCTAAGGTCAAAAATGGCTTTCCTGGTGAAGGGGGAGGCAAGGGGTGAGAAGCAGAACTACCCGGAAGCGCGTAGCTGCTTCTATACAAGGAAGGTTTTTCGAAGGTGTTTTCCGCAAGGGTTCGGACAAAGGGAAGAGCGGATGAAATAGGGATGCTGCAGCGGATCGCAGAGGGATGGTCTATTTTCGCCAAGTCTATGAACACTGGCAACGAGGAAGCGAGATTAATATTAAGAGACCATTCTGTTCCGCTCTGATGTGTTGGCTTCAAGCAGAATAGCGATGTACACCCGTGTATGGTATTGATTTTAGGGTGTCCAATGAGAAATTCAACTCGCTGGTATGAAAAAAATTATTCGATGAAAATTAATACACCATACACGGATTGAAATACAGATACGTTTGCACGAGGCTGCTTCAAATTATGGAATCCGTTGCTACTTCCCTTGTATTCCAAGTAATAGTAAAAAAGTGTCGGAGATAATCACACGAGTTAATTTTCCGAAAGTAAGACAAACGAATGGTTCTATAATAATAACAATGAACAATTCGAACACGATTATTCATTCGTCATTATTTCACATTTGACCTTCACTCACCATGCTTTAAAAAACCTTTTCAATGATTACCAGAAACGTTCAGAATTCAGATCGACCTAACGACTAGGTATAGAAACAAAGTTTGCTATGTTTCTATTTAACATTGAACGGGAATTGCTGGTTTCAGGGGTTGAAGCGAAGGTTATCACTAGAATTCTGGGTTTTGTGAAAAAAATTAAACTTATAACAGTGATGCAAAGGTTAAAGTTGCTAAGGAACGTTATCTCAATCACGGTTCACTTATTAAAAAATAAGAAACATTATTTTTTCGGTAATGAAACACACACCATTCGGTAAATTACATTAAATTAAATTAACCCTTTTTTTAGTATTTACTGAAACACAGACGAGTGCATTATTGACTTAGCTAAGTTAATATAATCTAAGTCTTAACTAAGTGAAATCTAACTTAACTTATCTTAACTTAGTAAGTCTAACTCTAAGACTTAGGGTCTACTACGAACAATTTTTCCCATTACGTTTCTTAATACTACACGTACTCCTAGAACATTTAATGCAGGAGATTGGGTTTAGTGTAAACACAAAACTCTCGGCGGGAGTATGCTTTAAGCTAAACTATTACTAGCGGTGATTTCTATCACTCGAAGCGCAGTAATCCTACCAGAGACATTCAATGCGACAGCTAAACATACATGGACAAACATACTGAGAAATACTGAGTCAATCCTCATTTGAATGAATCTCGTTAAATTTAACGTCCTACAGGCTTGTACATTTATTAGCATAAGCCCACTGATAAACAAGGGATTAAAAGAAGCATGATAGACTAAAAAATGCATTTCCGTTTATTCTAAACTTAAGATGATAATACCTATTATACGGCCGAAAAAAATGGTGATCGTCAGCTTCCTAAATCTTGGCTTCCAACCAAATCTCCTGACACGATAGTTTGAAAACTGCTTTCGTCCATTGAGTCGTAAAGCGGTCTATCGCCCGGATGCTCCATTCTTACACAATATCCCACAGGATGTTTCTGTCTACGCAAAAGAGATCTCCAGACCATGAAAACAGAAATCTTTACCCTCAACAGAATCCTTTCCATTACTAATACTCTAATTAAGACTCGTAATTTCCGCGATCATTAGAAAGCATACATTGTGACATATTCCGAAGATGTGTTAAGTACCGTGCCTCAACATATTTCTTTCACGAGAAAATGTTTCCCTTTCTGGAGGAAATACTCTTACGTAAGCACTTTTGCATTTTGGCACTATCACCCAAGATCAGAGCGTTTTACTCTATTTTCATTTCGCCGAATGGTGATTTATTGATGCCCCTATGCCCTCATTCACAGAAAGCTACGTTTTTATCAAACGCCGATTCGCCGGCATTTTTGCAGAAAAACAAGCAAGAAGTTTCCGACCTGATCTTGCTTATTCGTATTCAGGAGGGAAATGAATGAACGCTGAGTTCTTCATGTCAAACAAAATGCGAGCGAAGAGCAAGTTCTGGACGAACGAATTTCGCGCAAAAATTTTACTCATAATTTTATGAAATGTTATAAAAACACAAAACATTTAATACATGCATATCGGCGAGGCTAAAGAAATCAGGAACTCTAAAACTTGAGAAAATGGAGCAAATAATCACACAATAATAGTTAAAAAAGAATAACTAATGATTCGGATTTAATCCATCGCGTCTTTGGGTAAAGAAAAACAATTATGTCCACATGTTAAGGGGTGAAATATTTTATCAGAGCAAGGAAATTAGGCACAACTTCTCTTGTTGAAAACTAAATTCTTCTAAGTTTAGAACGTTCTATTCAAAATGTTCAGTCCTCTAGAGAGTATTACAAGTTATTTGACTCCCATCGCTTCATCAATTCATGGATAATTATAATACATGAGATACGTTCTATTTTCTTTTCAATCCCAATTATCAAATTGACATTGAAAAAAAGTATCGGCGAAGCTATTATGTAATTCCTATAATTTCAGTCAATGGCAGAGAATGTGTATAACCGATGACGGGTTTTTCAATTATTGTCTAAAAGTGCTTTGACGAAAAATGTTAAATTTTCCAAAATTGACTGAAAAATTAAGCGTATAGAAGTTGTCTGCATTGATCTTTTCTTCCGATTTACACGTCTTCCTGGATTGTAAGGATCATCTCTGAACCACAACCTTATCAGTAGAAAAAAGTCAACAAAATAAATATCATAGGCCAATGAATAAAGTTATTTTTAAAGATTCAATAAAGAAAGACTACACCTGGCCCTTGAACTTGAAACCGACTAAGAACTCGAAAAAAATTTCTTAAGATTCAGTTAAGACTTACCAAGATAAATGAAATTAGCCACTGTTATTCTTAGCTCGGTAGCATTTATTCTACTACAACCATAGCCAAAGAAAAGACAAACAATGAGACAAAAGTAAACGACGAATATATTTTTCTCAGTTCCGTTCCAAATAGCTAATGCTGTATTCATCAAGGTATAGGAGCAAGAAACCAAGAAGCATGATCCCTTAAATTCTTATAAATTCTGAAAAAATGTTCTCGTACTTAATTACGTAGGTTCTTATGCTCTCAATAACCTGGAGATAATTGCACGCACCACGATTGAAAGGAAAACTCGCACCAAATGGAATGGAAGGGTTTTGATTAAATGGAGCACTCGAAAAAGAATGAAAGGCAGCGATTCGAGAGTAAAAAAATACCGAAACCGAGAACAAGCGCAAAGAATAACCGGAGAAGGGATGGTGCAGGTCGAAAACGAGAATGGAAAGCAGAGAAAAGAACGGAAACACTGAAGGTGCTGAGAAGTTTCGGCGCGGAAAAAGGGGGGCGAGGTCACGTGGGATAAAGAGTAAATTTCGCTCGCAAACCTTAGGGACAAATATTTCCTCCCATTTCTTACTTTTCCCTCGCAAGGAGTGGCGACAAATTGAAAAGATTTTTACTCTCTTACCTTCGAGAGAGTGGAGGGGTGGGGAGAAATAATATAAAAAGGAGAAAAATTTCATTTTTCCCTCCGAGAGGAAAAAGTCGAAATAAAACTTCGTCCTACTTTTGCTTGATTAAAAAGACGCCGTGTTAGAAGAAGGATGCGCTCTTTTCTGTATTAAAGACCTCCGAACGCGAACTCAATTTTCCGCTCTTAAAAAGTTCGCCGGGAAGGAAATTTGTTTTCGTAATGAGGAAATACGCAACGTTTGCTTTATCGAGTCAATATAAATTGTCCTCGCTGACACAAAATGGCGAACATGCGACCTCTTTGCGATTGAAGAACTCATTGAGGCAGTTATTAAATTTTATTGGGAGAGGAGCATCCTGCATCGCTTGCAACAATTAGCGCTATTCTTAAAGAACTGCGAAGAACAGTGGAATGAAAAATTTAACGGCTCATCGAAAAACTTTACCGACTCCGCATTACTTTACGATATGAATTCACTCCCCTCGTGATTTACGGCGCGAATACGGGATAAAACGATCCCGCTTTTTTCGCAGTAATTAACTATCCGCGGAGTCGCGTTAATTAAAATTACATCGACGCTGAAAATACAACTCGGCTTAATTTCCAATAATACATTTTTAGCCCTTAGTTACAAAATGATACCGTAATTCAATACATTTACATACGAACCAAAACTCACTCACACACTCGACGAATTAAACCCAATTAAAACGATTACCCTTGTAAACGTTAAAAATACTTTTTACACTACATACACAGCTTTGATTTTTCCGTCGCCGACTCGATAAACATCACGAAAACAATTTTTCGGGACCCAAACTACCCGATTAAAAGCGCGCCGTATGCATTATCCGCGGAAAACGTGGAAAATAATTGAAATATATGAACGCGGCCTAGTCGTCCTTAATCAACGAATGAAAATGAAACCCCCGGCGCCCGGGAACAATAACGACGAGCGAAAAAACGGCGCGCCAATTTTGCAGATTACTCGCTTAGTTAATTACACCGCAGGAAACATAGTAAATATCCCTTTCCTTCTCTCGTCGTTCTTTTGACCGGCATCGGATTAAACACCGCCGGAAAAAGGGACCGGAAAAAAAGATAGGTAACACCCGTAATCCGGTCATTTCACTGCCATGGGCGGAAAAACACGGGAATTTTCGCCCCCGAGGCCTGATTGCGTTAAGCGCGTCGGCGAACTCTCAAAAATTCATAACCGACGGTCTCTTTCCCCACGGTTTATGAAAAGGGTAGCCGATGTGAAGCCGCGGAGGCGGGAGAGGGTGCTGAAAGAGAGGAAAGCGGAACGATACGGGAGAAATGGCGGGAAAGCAGCCGGAAACGTAGAGCGAGAACGAAAGGTGAAATTAGAAGAGTAGACGGAAGACTTTTCCGGTAAAAATGTCTCCAAAATTCATTATGCGATAATTTCGTTAAGGCTCACGCAGGGCGGCGGTTGGCGAGGAAAGACGGCTGCATGCGCCCGGAGTTGGGCTCCGCAAAGGGTCGAAAGAATCTAAAAATGGAGGAACGGAATTTTAAATAGTTGCGGTCGCCGCGGCGTCTACTGACGTTGTTAGCTGTCTATCCCACTTCCGAGGGCAGACACACTCGTGCACAAGTTTAAAAACTGCGGGTATGGGAACACGCTGGAAGGGAGGTCTTTGCGGGGATACAGATAAAACTCTTCGATTCAGACACACAACTTAGAAAGGGTAATTCCAAGACGTGCAAATAGAAATATAGTGATCGTAAGAATAACGGCGTTCGATGAGGAAACTGACTTATTTCAGGACCTATTATTTAAATTGAGTAATAGAACGATGCAGTAATTACAGTTAAAGGTATATCGTGAAACACTTTAACGATAAAAGGAAAGGTGAACATAGTTGAAGAAATAATACCTTGAGCATACTGCCAAACATTGATATAATATAATTTTAAACATAGGAGTATTTCCTACAACAGATTAAATTAATTAATGTTTTATCCTATCTTATTAAATTCCAACGATTTAAAATTCCGATTGCTCGCCTTAATATCACTCTTGATTTTATAAGCTAAACAATAAATTTTCAAGGGTTACGTTACGTTAAAATTAAATATTAAATTAATACCGTAAAAGACAACTAGTGCAGCAATTGTAAGCAAAACATTTAAGTTATAATAATAACTTTCCCTGATAACCAGTTTAACCCGCACATCTCATATTTTCCTACATTTTTTTAAAACTCTTGTAACACGACACGCGGTGAAATGGATTGAATTCAGTCTTCATCAAAAGGACGGCAATTTTAACCATCCTCTTCCAATTGCATGTCATCATTCTTCATTGAAAAATATTTTAAGACTGAAAGTAAGGATAAAATTTGAAAAGTTCTTTAAAATCACGATTAACTTGCGACATCTCAAAGGTAATTTTTCAAAAACATGCTCCAGTTCAATTCATAACGATTTGATAACTGTAAGTTTAGATTTCACGAACTTATCGCCTGTTTACGAAATTCGTGGATCTTCATGACGGCGGTCATACACGACAAAACAAAATTACTGCTTCTACACGTCTAGGATTATTCCAGATTTATGAATCAGATTACGCCCGTTCTATCATTTTAAAACAGTAAACTAAGAACAGCAAAGAAATTTATTTTTACTTAATTTGGTTTCTTGAATAATAATGAGCAAAAATTGATTGCTATTTTTTCTAATGACGGAGAGCTATTTGCACCTACACCTATTTGAGTTTACACCTCAGGGAAATGTAAAAGGTAAACTGCTATAGTGATCTTTCAATTTGAAAAAAAAATATTTAGCTGCTTGAAACCGGCAAATGGTTGGAATTGGGAGAGATTATATTGATTTGAGAAAGAAGACTGAGCGAGTGAATCGGGAGAAGGAAGATAATACACGGATATTTTTAATACATTAACTTTCATCAACCTTTTAATTGAAAATTTATTATATTTTGGGAAAACATCTTTAATGAATATGTGTATTTCTAAGCTACGAGACAGCAGTTTTCTGATATTAAATTGTATGTAAATAGTTGTAGCTATGAGATATTTCTAGTCTAATAATGGATATTTGTAACTTGGAAACGTATGTATTGTAACAGCGTATTGTAAAGCTAGATGATAAATATACTGTGATAGCCTAAAACGTTGCATTATTATAATTAGCATTGTTTATTTGTTTGTGGATTTTTCTTTGCTTATTCTATATTTTGTTTTTGTAGTAAAATTTAGCACCTGACGAGTCTACACAGACTCAGGAGGACTAAAAGGTTTCTAATATTGTAATAGGTTTTCTTTAATTATGTTAAATAAACATGAAATCAAATGTAAATGTATTTTACTGTATGATTGTATAGTGTATTTTTGAAATAATTGTAAAATAGTTATTATCTAACCATCGGTCTATTAGTCCATCTGTAACGCATGTAATAATAGTAATAAAAAGATGCTAAATATATCTAAATGATACGTCATTAAGGAGTGACGTCAGGACTGCTCCAGCCTCATCTGAACGAATTCAGTCACGCAATTTATACACCCCTCCTCAAGAGGACTGTTTCGATAAACAATTTCTCTTAATTCAAGGCCTCCGGGGCCGAGGGAAAAGGAAACAGAATAGGATAGCAAAGGGCAGGACGGGATAACGGCAAATTCCGAAGCTAATGAAGGCGAAGATTGAAAGGGGGAAATAAGATACCTAACGCACAGGGAAATCAGGGAAAGGAAACGATAAAAACAGGCAAAAATCACCGAACGGCGGGGCTTTCGCCTCTTAGGGCCTGAGCACAGCGCAATGCTCGTATTCGAGAGCCTTTATAACGACCGAAACAACGTTCACGCACACTCATTCCTACGGCCATCACTCTCCCATTGATTCGGCGGCGGACGACCCGTCTCTCGTGCGAAACGGGGGAATCGTGATGGTGGAGAATAGATCGAATGGTAGAAACGGGAGGATTGGAAACTAACGCCCTGACAATGGAAGAGAGAGCGGCTTGATTTCCCCAGCGGCCTTACCTCGAGGGCTCGCTAATAATCCTTCGCTGTCGGCAAGGTCGGCCGGGGAATGATTTGTGTGTACGCGAGGTTGGGAATGGACGGGGAAGAGCATCCGTGGTCAGATGGCGGATCCCGCCCGGGTGAGATTTCCAGCTAATTCGATTCGAAAGCAGAAGGGAGAAAGTGATGCTGCTTTCGTGACTGGATTCGAGGAGATTTTGAAGGAATCAAACCGAGGAGGAGGAGTTGAGGGGTTTTGAGGAGTACAGAGGAGGAGGACATCAGACGATGGGGTTTTTTTCGCATTTAATTAGGACATCGTTAGGCTCGTCACGGACGGCTCGTCCGCGCCGTCTAGATGATGCTCTGGGGAAACGGCGATTGTTAACTGCGTGTGTCATTCGGAAGATATCCCTTCCGATATTGCCGATATTTCCCCGGCTCCGATTCCCTCCGTTCCGTTTCCCCAGATTAATATGTATGAGATCCGGCCAATAAAAATGTAAAACACGCAACTAATGCCCATAAAGTAGCTGCCAAAGTCGTTATTGGCCAAACCATTCGGAAAGTTTCGTGGCTCGGAGGGTCGGACTCGACTTTCATGATAGCGAGGCATTCGCGAAGGTGCACGCCCTATGAGTTTGACTGTATGCTCCAAGGGACCTAATTTAGGGGTCTCGGTAATGATACTTCCCCCTTAAAAACGCAACATGAAATGTAGTCGTTAGCTATATCGCCAGCTAAACTAATGACATTTTTCTCCGGAGAATTATCTCTGTTGCGGCGGGAAAAGATTTGTTATTCAAATTCAATTACATCTATGAAGTTTTTCAATTACTTCGGATCGAGGCGAGGTGCTGCGGAAATTCGCTTCGTGGTCCTGTTAACAACCAAATCTTTTCCAATTAAATTGCACATTATAACATTTTCGTGAACTATAAGAAAATGTTTGACTATCACTATAAACTGTCGTATTTTCTTAAGATTATAAACATTTTCCACATTGTGCTGGATTCTTCCAATCAGACTTTTAAACTACTTCTTTAGCGAGGAAATAAAAAAAGAACTTTTCAATTTCCACATTTTATATGTATAACATTTAAATTGTACTTTTAAAGTATGGATATTGCAACGTTCTTCTTTATTTCCTTGTTATGTCGTTCCACAAAATCCGACCTAATATGACAGCATTTATATTTATTCTGTATTATGGGTATCTTCCGAATTACCAATGAAACTTTACCAAATCTACTCCAACGTAAAAAAGATGTATTTTGTCAACAATTGACACAAAAACCCGCTCTAAAAGTAGCTGGAATGAATTATTTCTTAATGTTATGAAGTCTTTTTTTCAACCACCCAGTACATTATGAAAGAGGATTATGAAGAACGTACACACGTTACCGCAAGATTTAATACATACTATGTACCTAGGTTTCGATGCAAAGCGTTATCATCAGGCACAAGACTTTCATTATGAAGAGCTACCACAAAGTTGAGGCCGAAATAGTTAATTTTGTCACCCAGTATACCTGTTGAAAAGGTGACAAACGGCAGCTTGTCAATAAATTAAATAAACTAGTTTAGAGAATTCGAGGTCGATATATGTGGATTGGTTGTCATATCTTACATTTAACTCTTACCGTGGTTGAGATTAATACGCTAATATGTTAATCATAGTAAAAATACATTAGAGATAGTTTTAGCTAGGCGCGCACCTAGGGTGGTGGCTGACGGGCTTAGGCCTCCCCGAAAACTTCTACGAATATTTCATTCTGAAGCATATTCTCTAGAGTCTCGTTATTTATACGGTTAAGATATATATTTATAGCAGGACTTTCTTATTATGAGATTCAATCCTTTATCCTTACATCGTAAATTGGAAGGAGTTCAAGAAGTTATTGGTTATAATCCTAGTTCAGTTCAGAAATTCAGCTTCCTTCTCAAGCAAAAATTATGGATGCGCCCCTGGTCATAACATTAGTACAAGGTCTACACCGCACACCAACAGCTTTAAGACTAAACTGAGAAATTTCCGAAAGAAAGCTGTGGATACAAATGACACGCGAACTTCTAAAATATTCTGTGAGTATATTTGATTAAATCGTGAGATTCGAACAACGAAGAAAAGCTACTCCGGAAGCCAGTCTTCGTCGGATCGTCGACGTCGAACTTCGAGACCGCTTTAAATGCTCGAGAACCTGAACGTTCCACCCTGACATCTTCACTCGTAAAAGGAATACCAATTCCTTTCGAGCACTTTACGGCGGATCGCTAACATAATTCTTAAACGAAAAGGTTATCACCCTCACTCCTCTAATCGACTTAGCCAACGCGAGAAAGCCCTGGTGACATCTACACTCGAGAGAGAAGCCAGACCTATCCCGTAACGAAAAGACCCACTCTTTTTAAAAGCTTCCAATAGAAAGACGAAAAATCACGAGAGGAAAAGAAAGGTCTGAGACACGGCGGAAGAACAGGCAGCAAAGGTCTTCGCGTGTCTTCGCCATGGGCTTCCGTAATCGCGCAACCTGCTTGAGTGGCAGTGAAACGGCGGAGCAGTTACCGAGGGAAAGGATTGACTCGAAGGGCGAAAAAGGAGCGAGATTCTTCCAAGGGCAAAATGGCGAACCTGGGTAATGAATGGAGGATGTATAGCGACTGAAAGGGAAGGAGAACTCCTTTCCGTTCTTCTCGGAAGACTTACAAAATCCAGGGACTTTACCCTAGGAACGCTCCCGGCGAGGGTTCACCGGAGAATGAAGGGTAATTGGACGAGAGGATGGGCAGTGGCTTGGGAGTAACGGGGAAGAGAGTGGGAAGAGTGAAAGAGGAGGCACTAATTAAGGCCCGAAAACGGCAATCTATGCCCTTCATTTAAAAAGTGCCGATTACGGCGAGGAAAGACTAGGAGCAGAACGGCTCCCAGGGAGGGGGATCCTGATGAAAGAATGAAAAGGGAGAGGAAGAGGCTTAGGGAAGAAAGGGAAAAAGGGTGAACGAGGGTCAGGGGAGATTCGTACGGCGGCGGATTATATAAAAAAGGATATAGAGATGAGAGATAGTGAAAAACGAAAAGAATAGGAACGGTGGGGAATTAGGGAAAGTAATGGCGGCTAGGGGTGGGTCATGACGAAAATACGATGAGGGAAATGAAAAAATTAAGGATTATGGATCTGGCAATTAGTTAAGATGAGAGGGGATGGAATGGGCTGAGATGAAATGACGGAATAAAAGCCGCGGAAAATAAGATGTGGGAAGTGTGCTGGTGAATTCGCGTGATGAGTTATTGTCGGCGTAGACGGCCTTTATATGCTCTCGTCGCCGAAAAGTGAGGAAGCGCGTTATTAAGGCCGCAGTAATTATCCGGCGGGAATTAATCGAAGTTTTACTTCAGCGACTCGACGTGTTTTTCGCTGTAAAGATCGATTAAATGAACGCCTGTCATGATCAGACATACACAGTACGTAACGAGGCATTGTAGGAAGATGGCTGCTTCTGCTAGGATTTTGATACATGTGAACAAATAGATTGATAGGACGAAAATAGAGAAAAAGTGGAAACTACTATATTGTAGGAAAGTATGGTACAATTATAGTAATTAATGGAGGAAAGGGAATTAGCGGGACTTGGTTCGATTCTCTAACAGAATCCAAATATACTAGTTGATTTACCATTTGAGATTTCCAACGCCGGGGAATAAAATTCTGAAGTCAGCAACATAAAGACCGGTAATTACTTTTGGAACTTAACACTCTTAATTTCTCCTGTGGTAAAAATTATACGAGCGGTATCCAAATTTCAAAATTTAACCTTCTAGAATCCCGCCTTTTCCTCGTTTTAGCTACGCCGAAAATAGGAACGAGTAATCGGCGCAACATATGTACTATTAATCCTTTCCTATGAATCTCCATTTCCATGTAAAAAATAGCAAAATAAAACTGTAAATATCAGAATTTCTGTGGGTATTGGGCAACTTTGTGAGGTTTTAAATACGAGGTAATAACTGTTGTATCATCATCGTATAATATTATGTATTAGAGATTTTTGGGAATGTTTTCAGACTACAATTATTCCCATCAATCGAGGTTACGAATTCCAAGATTATTGTAATTAACGGAATTATTACCAGCTAAACAACATTCCAAGTTATTCTATCTGACCTAGTAATTCCTAGCGAAGATTAAGCATGGTCAATATACTATTTGTTTAGAATAGAACCTTTAAGAATTAAGAATCTGTCAAAACAGGCTGCAAAACGAATAGAATGATATCAAGCAAGAAAATTAGAATTTAACCGGTATAAATCATTCTTAAATAGAAAAGCGATTGACAGCCAAGAGGAATCCATGGGGAAAGTTGATACATACTGAATAGAGAAAAGATTTACGTAAAAAATTCATTCCTCACCAAATAAATCAACCACTGACGAGGGTAGGTCACTAAATTCCGGAATAGTCAACTTCGCCCACGTCTCCCACTTCCGCTCCGAAAGACTTTTGTTTACACGTCCACTCGAAAGGTTTTCCCAAGAAAAAATGACATTTCCCCCTCCGCCGACAACTTTGACGTTCGAAAATAAGCCCACCGCCCAGCTTCCTGCCTTCCAGACACTCCTCCATATCATAACGTACCTAAACTATATTTGCATCTCCTTTTTTAAAAAAAAAAACGCGCGCCGTGAAAGAGGGGTTGTTTTTAAAGTAACCATTAGGGTTGCCTCCGTGAAAGAACGCGTTCTTCCCGACCCGCATTCTATTTTCCCTTGCCTTGCGGAGAGCCCTTTGAAAAAACTCATTCCTCTTTCAAAAAGATCCTGCGCTAATCTCTTCTCCTCGTATTGAAGCCCCCGTCGTCCGGACCAGAGATCCGTGAGTTCGGGGGATGGACTGAGGCAGGCGGCCCTCGTCCTTTGATCACCCACGTAGGGACAAATTGGGACAGAGGGAGACGAGTCTCTAAGAACGTAAAAGACTCGATGAGATGCCAGCAATGAGCGTCCGCTTCGCTTATTAGTGAATGACTCATTATGTATAGTGCTCCCGGGGCGGGAAAGTGAAAACCAGTTTTCGTTCACATCCCCACCCCCGAAATCGTTCTCACGTGCTGGGAAGCGATGCGTTTAAAAACCTATGATTAATGCATGAACCTAAAAGGTCCTTTCGTGTCTTCCGAGCGTTCCGTCATCGATCCGCTAGATGACGAAATAATTGAGAAGGGTGGCGGGGATTTGGGATTGTTTCTGTGATTCCTACGGAATATTGCGCTTGCCCGACTTTTTAATTACGGTCCCGCTTTAATACGCCCTCTTCCACTGGATTATGAAACAAATGAAATGGTCTTGGAAACAATAGAGCGCCTGACCGATGTTTTCATTCCATCGGCCTTGGAAGTTCATTTTTACTTGAGGAGTATGATTGAAATAAAATTCGTTTTAGCTCAGGATTTAGTGTGTCTCATGTTTTGAGATATATATGAAAAACTAAATGTATGTCATGCTTCATATATGGACAGAATAATACTGAATTTATTTTTAAATTGGGATAAATAAAGGTAAATTAAGTATCCGCCTGCTTCGGCAATAAATTATACATAATATATTATATTAATATTAATTGTTGCCATAGTATAAATGACTGAGGATGGAAGGACTAAAAGAAAATTACTAAGTAGAACCTGACAAAAAATGGGTTGTATTTAAATGTTAAATATTTTCACTGCTAAAGAAATCGATTTGGAAAGAAAAAATGCATAACAGTTACTGGATTTACGGGTGCCAGACTTGGAAAATGCCGAAAAGGAGGAGAGCAGAATCTATTAATTTGCATGAAAATGTTTCACCATGGACTAGGCTGAACAATAAAATACACGGAAGAAAAAACAGGAACAACTTTTCACTAGGAAACTAATTCCGTTTTTAATGACAACTTTGCATATTACACACACACTAATNGCCTGTCACTTGAAGATGTTGCTTAAGCAATGAAACATGTCGTGTGTCTATTAGTGTGTGTGTAATATGCAAAGTTGTCATTAAAAACGGAATTAGTTTCCTAGTGAACAGTTGTTCCTGTTTTTTCTTCCTGGTATGGATTACCACAAAGTAACTCGCAGTTCGGTGGATTTTATTTTAATAAAATACACATTCGAAAATGGACTTTAAAACGCAGAAATGAACGTGAGGCATGAATGTGGTTCAACATCTTTATTAAAGATAACACTTTGAGGAAATGAGGAAAGACAAACGTGAAATTTTATGAGACTTTTTGAGGGGCATTATAGAATGTTCGATTAGAAATAAAACAGGCCATCAATTGAAATTAATCGTTCAAAGATATTTTACCTAAAGTTTTTCAATCGTCACTAAGAGCATTAAGGTACTAAGATTTACCAAATATTGGCGCAGGAAAATTTCGTTTACAATTAACACTTGTTTAAAATACAATCCCGTCTTTAATCAAAGGAAAAAAAACTTCTACTACGCAATTATACTAAGCTTAGATCGTAGGGTATTTAGCAAAAAATATTTTAACTCTGAGTGAGTGTAGGCAAACCTCTAGTGCACTAAAATATCCAAGGACGCGAAAGCTCAGGTAACTGTTTTAATAAATGCATTTTTTCCAGAAGTGAAAAGATATGAAAATATAAATGTAAGCTTTCAATGCATGGATGATAATAATGAAAACAAAGAATATAGTAAATGTTTTTAAAGTAAAATATGACTTGCAAATTTATGAAGTTCCAATTTAGAATATCTACCTTCAGCTGGTTACTTTTTATACGTACGTACTTTTATGCATGCACGCATACTTTTTGATCCTGAATACCAACATATTTTACTCTGACGTAAAACCACCCACAGTATTGTAATCCAACATTTAAAACCAGGTGAAATATCACCTACTTTTTCCAGCGCCAAAATCTGGCTCGTTCCTTTAAAGATTATTCCTCTCTCGGGCTTAAGAGACCTATATTTTCTTCCTCGTAAACTGCACTTTATTCCTTCCAGAACACTATACTCTCAGTGAATGAGTATCCCTTTCCGTCTTCCACGTCAACTGTCCTTTCTTTACTCCCCCTTGCATTTTTATCCCATTTACTCAGCCGGACACCCGTGAAACCTATATCCTGGCAAGACTGTATGAGCGCAAATTCTACGCTATTCAACTGGCGTCCTCTCGGCCTCAATTAACTCCCGAAGCTACCATCACCGAAAGGATTCCGAAAATACAGTGCTTAGCCAGGCAGGTCGAAACAAAAACCCCCCGAGGATCCAATTTTAAAGAGCTTCGTTAAGAGAATTGGACAACTCAAAGTATCGTCATCATTCAAACTATGAGGGTCTCATTATATGGTGCGGAACTACGTTTGCTGATGCACTGCAAAGTGTTAAGGTTTTGGTTTCTTTAACATTCGAGTTGCGACAGCGTGGAATATTTATGGACCTGAAATTGACGAGGGTATTTCAGAACGCTCGCTTCTTTGCAAGGCAGCGCCTGCTAGACGAGAATGCAGCAAGGTTAAAGATTACGGGCTGCTCACGTGGTAGTTAAAGCACGAGGAAGATCGACTATAAGTTTAAATAACGACACCGTCACGGAAATTCCAAAAGCTGCTATTATTTAGACATTTTCTGACGTAACGTCACGAGGAAAAACCAGTCTTCCCATTTTGGATACAGCCGAGGAGATCAAAATTAATGATCAGATCTTAAGAAAGGAATTTTCTATGCTTTCATAGCTAAAACCTCCCCGTACGAAAAAAAGTTTTCCTCATTGTTAAAATCCAGTCCCTTACTCCTCCGCTGTGAATTGTTAAAATCAAATACATTATAGGATTTAATAATTCCGCCTTGAAATGCAAGCTTAATTCCACAGAAAAACAGCTGAGCAAACTTTGAAACTATCACAATGCAACAGTAATTAATTCCGAAAATAAACTTCCCTTACTTCCTTACAGGAGCCGACTTAATAGTTCGAATGAAGTAGGTCAAAACTCGTACGTGCATAGAAATTTACAAAAAGAGCCTTCTGACGCAGAAACTTAAGTAGACATCAAAGCTGTTCCAATTATACTTCTAAAGTTGAAATTACTGCAGTGTAGCAACATATCCCTTTCCCCGTAAATAAAGGTACGAGATTTTAGAATCACTCTTCTCGTAAAAAACTATCGTTCGTTATTTACGACATGGCAAATCCTGGCTTTGTAGACAGGATTATTAGCGCTTGGGAGAGCTTCATAAAACGCACCTCGAGAACAAGTGCCAAGCCCGATTCAAGCCAAGCTTGCACCTGGTTTCTTCCTAAACTCCCAGCCACTATATTTTCCGTTATTGTCTCCCCCGAAGGATATTTGGAAATTCAAAGTCCGTCATTAAAATAGCAATGAGAGCAGTTCGTCGGGAACGGCTCTACCCCTTCGGCCATTTAACGACAGATATTTTGGCTCTTCACCAAGAACTAAGACTCCTTTGTTGGAGAGCGCGGAGGAAGCTGAACTCGGCTTCGGAGTTTCCTAAAACATTTTTGAACACGTCTATCAAACGCCTCGAGACTTGGTAAACTTCATGTATGTAACTGCAAGGCGCTTAGACGAAGGGCGGAGGATGGTACTAAGTCAATTAGGGCTTCAATTCCATGGCGGTTTCGAAAAACGGTTAACTTCCCCATAACGATATACAACCCAGAATCGGCAACGCAAACAAGGACGGAGTGTTTATATGAACAAGGGAAGTGTAACCTTTGCCAAATCTAATTTTGCTCAATCCAAGATTTTTTGCCGGATGATCCTTTTTAAACTCAGAATCCGGATGTGCCTAAAAGGGAAATCACGATTAGATCTCAGCCACAGGGCTTAGGATTCCAAAAATGATCACGAGTTTTTATAAGACTAACATAAGTAATTTCCACAACAGATATTTATTGACTAAAATCAAGCCTTGAATCCGCAAATCTCCATCACAGGAATAGAAAACAATAACTTTGTACAAGTTCCACGATATATTCATTTGTGCGGAAAAGATGAATATTTCAAGGAATTTCTACAAAGTTATTGTTTTCCATTCTTTTTAATGGCTCGTTTAGTCATCGAGTTGACATCTTCAGGTGAAGAATCAACACGTCAACGAGTGACATCATCGCCTAAAGATGACAACTTGTAGACGAAACTAATCAGTAAAAATCTGCTATGGAAATTACGAAATGCTCTTTCTTTTAAAATGTGTCTGGAGTTCCAGGAAGTTACGCTACCCCTTCCCCATCCTCTCATTAGTTCTAAATATCGCCACTTCGTATGCTCTGAAGAGCGACGGTTAAAATCGGAAATCTCGGATCGCTACAGCGGCATATTAATTTTACTGATCACAGGGGGTGAAGTGGTACTCAGCACCGAAAAAGACAAAACATAGCATGGCGATGCTAACATCATTCTTTTCCGACACCTGATTCTTGTAGTGTTCTCACTGAATTTCGAAAAATTTACATTCGAGATATCCACCAAAGATACGGCGGAAAGGGCGAGAGAGCAATGCAAACCATACGCGAGCTCAGCAGCTTAAAAATCTACTCCCTCATTGAAAGTAAACTAACCGATATCTCGGAGATAAAAATTTGAGCTCCATCTCCTCTTCCAATATTCGCGTTGGCGCAGAAGATATATAAACGCCCGCCGCTATCAGCCAACCATTACCTCCTTTGCCTAAGAAAGAATATTTTTTAGCTTGGCTAAAGCCTTCTTAAGCCGAAGTAAAAATAAAGAAAGCGGATAAGATATACAGCTCAAACTTTGCTATCAGCCAGAAATGACTCCCGACATCGGAGAATTTTATTCTGTCCGAGCCAAAAGCCGGCGATAAAACGATACAGGAATGCTTGGTAGGAAATGGGGCGATAACGATAACTCTTCAGAGGAGGCGATTACTTAACGAACTCTCCTTGAAGAAAAAGGGGGAATTTCGAAAACGGGCGGGCCTGCATCCAACTACGCCTTTCAAAGCTTGAAAGAGGCGACGTCTCAATCAGGATATTGGGCCATGGATAAGAATAAATAATGCGGTGGATGGACGGTCACGCGCGAACGATTACCGATCCGGAATTTGGCGTAACTATTGAGGGAGGGAGACGCGTGGATTGATACTTATTCGATATGGCGTCGTTTGATCAAAGATATTGATAAGAGCTATGCGGGGAGCTCGAGTTAACTCGACGTAATGACCTAAGATTGCAAATCGATGCTGCCCTGTAATTTAGCCGTTGCGCTCAAATTTAATATATTGTTTAGATTTCATCTGGGGCACACAATTGGGTTTGGGATTTCAAAGGAAAGTAATTTTCCAAGAAATTGTTGGCTTGGGAGGCGATGCTGAAAATATTCCTCTCTGCTTTCCTTCTAATACAACGGCCAAACATCCAAATTTAGAGAAAATCGTGTCTTTCCGTTGAGTATTCAAAAATCATACAAATACGAAAAGTTACGTCAAACCTGAGCCGAAATAAAGCGAAATATTAAAAGATACGAATCCTTGTAAAATCAAACTTTTCTAATCACCGAAGCTGAATATGGTTATTATTGGGCATATTTGAACAATTTACGTATAGATTTTCAAAAAATCCTGTAACTTGATGAAAATTTCAACGTTCTTATCTCGTATGGAACATTAACGGTAATTAGTTTACGATACAAACGTCTTTATTGGGCGAAATTGGTACTAGAGAGCCCCATCTTCCATTTAACACTTGTCAGAACTTTGTACAAATATCAATATATAACATTATGAGATTCAAACTACAAATACACAGATTTTAATTAAGGAAAGGTAAAGTCCCAGTCATGTCGCTATTTTTCAGACCTATAGATGAAGGAAAAACAGAGTGGCTTTGAGGAGAAAAAACTTATTTTTTGTCACAGAAGTAAATGTTTCAACTACAGGAACATTTACATTGATATGATCATAAGTTCTCGATATTCCTCGTCTTATTGAATAAACGGACTATTTTGAAACCAAATAGTACATATTCAAAACGCTTAGTAAACAATATTATACTTTCAACTCACGGAGCAGAATGCATTTCCAAATTATTCCACAACTTAAACCCTTCTAAGACTATATCCATGAATAATAGATGGATTGCCTGAAGCAGCCACTCCGAGGCTCTTTAATGCGTGTAATTAACTTCCCTGCAATTTTATTTCAGAGCCTTTCCGTTCGTGTTATCTTCAAAAAATACAAAAGATTTTTCCCCTCATTATCTTCTCCATAAACCATTTCAATCAAAAAACTCCAGAGTTATCATGCCCAATTCATGCCATGAAGTTTACCGAGAAAAAAGAAGGAAAATTACGAAAAGCTGACATGAAAAGCTCGCGGAGAAATTCCCGCCCCTCGCTCCCGAAGACTTTTTACGCTGCATTTTACAGCGTTCCTCCGAAACTAGAAGAACGAGAACACGAAAGCACTCTTCCTGAAGCATTCCTTGAAAATATACACTATCCGG
The DNA here is from genome assembly GCA_000376725.2 of Ladona fulva. Lineage (NCBI taxonomy): Eukaryota > Metazoa > Arthropoda > Insecta > Odonata > Libellulidae > Ladona > Ladona fulva. Next base: position 717,629 of record KZ308128.1, read on the forward strand.
AAACGCTTCTGACAAAATGCTGCATCGCCTTACCATAGCAATGGCGAAGAAAAAACTTTTAAGTGCAATAACACGCCCATTCGAACATCCATCCGACCTGGGAGAAAACTTTTTCGCGTTTCTCCATTACCACTCACTCCGCCCCCAATGACGAGGGAAAGAAAGACATCTCTTCGGCTTCGGAAAGTTAAAAAATAGAGAATAGTGACAGCGGAAGGAGAAAATTTGATAAAGAAAAGTACGGTCGACTTAAAGGCAGGTTTCGGCAGAGATTCGGAAGAACGCAAACGAGATGAAAAATTAATTTTCTTCTTATCGATCGATTACCTTGCGAACTACAATATCAAATTCTCAGAAACTCGTTTATTCAAACCTTGTGTTTAAATCTTAATGCTTCTATCGGGATTAGATTTTACTCAGATCCTTCTTCGTTAAAAATAGTACGTAAATGACACACGCCCATTAGCGTTTTGGAAGCTAGCAGTATCGTGTCTTCGCAAACCCCCCTTTTTCTTTTCCATTTTTTTAACACATCTTTCTCTTCAGACGCATTCACTTATTTTCCTACTCGAGGGAAAACTAAAATATATTACATTGATTATCTGGACCTCCGGATGGTCACGTGGGTAGCGCTATCAGTGTCGAAGAACTTTAATAAATGACTGCTACTGCCAATAAAATTGATCTACTACTTCTATCTCGATGTACCATAACTTTAAGAAAATATGCCACCGCATTATTTTCTGTTATTTATTATATAACCTTCTTTATAACATATTCAGCAAAGCACCTAGAAGAATCAGTTAAAGAAATATTTCCCTCAGTTAAGGCTTTGGACAATTTTGCAAATATAGATAATGACACGGGCGCATTCTAATTACGTATGATAAATTATTTCCACTATTTACTTCAAATTCATATTAACCTAACAACACATTTGCTATTGATAAGTTTGATATTAAATAACATAATTATCTTCGGTAATTACGATATCAACCAAAGATAAAGGTATGGTAATCCATCATAATTCTTGCTTATCATCAATGGCAATAAGAAGTCGTGCCACTTAGTAATATAAAGCTTAGGTTAGCAGGTCTTCTTGACCTCCTCAAATCTTGTTATGAATCTCTCAAGTGTAATAACTTTTCATTGAAACAACATGCATTACAAAAAAATGTAACGATCTAAAACAGAACAAACATTAAAATTCTCGTAGAAGACACAAATATCAATGATAAATATTACAGATAATGAAAACATTGGACAATCTATTAAATATTTCATAGAAAATTCAAGCAAACAATATTCCATCGAAAATTCGATCGTCGCAAATGAAGCGAAAAACGATAACAAAAAGATAATAGTTTCAGGTGAAAGGGCACAAAACAACAAAATAACGCAAAACGTATCGGAGGGTAAAAAAAAACACCGTCGGAAAACTCACTTTCCTTACAACGCGTTAAACAATATTAACTCGCAGACGTAAAAAAATAATCCCGTCGAGAGGGAGAGAAAACAATGGGACAGGATGAGAAAAAGGCAGAGAGCGGAGAGAAAGGGAAGTCAAAAAAATGACCATCGATTGACGTAACGAAAAAAAGAGCACTGGAAAATAGCGAGGAAGCGGAGTATTCCGGGATAGGGGAATTTTACGCCCATGGAGGAGAGGTGAGAGAGGGCCGAGAAGGGCCTCGGGACCAATGGGACGAGTCGCTTTGAAGCGACGGCACCGATGCCTGAATTGATCGGAAGAAACGGTGAAGAGATAGGCAAAGAGCGGTCCAATGTAATCGTCGTGACATCCTTCGTCAATTGCGGATACCGATGGAGGAAGATCGGGCGGTAAACTCTGCTGGATTAATCCCAGCATGCTCTTCTCTCCCTTCCGCCTCGAAATACAAACACAAAAACCCATCGAGAGAGGCAGGATGGTGGAATACGTAAGCGCAGGCGTTTTCCCTGACAAAAGAGAGCGAGACAGCGATATTCATCTGCGGAAAGTGTTCCCTATCCTTTCTTCACCCTCTCGCCTCCCCCGAAAAACGCCGTTTCCAACACCGCAAATTTCTCCTCACCTAATGCTTACAATGGGACCTCTACATAACGTTTCCTGAGCGGGAAGGTCCACTGCGTACGGGAGACAAATATTCCGAAGCCCGCTGGCTCCCGAAAAGCATTAAACAACCCGCCATCTTCCGAGGAGGATTAAGGGGACCATAAATCACCCGGGGGTCGGGATAAGGTGAATGAGGGGATTAATTATGGCGGCGGCTGGAGAATGGAGTGTAAAAAACTTCCCGAAGACGAAGTTGGGGTGGAAATCGTAGGAAAGTCGTTCGATTGATTTTCATGTCTTCGAGGCGTGCGTGCCTGCTTTTGGTATGTTGGATATTCCCTGAACTAAGCATCGGTAGCACCAAATATCCTAAAGCTATCTCCTCCTAATGTCTTTACAGTGAGCGTAATGAGATTTCTTTGTTTAACCTTAAAAATATAGGCTCTGTTCCAGACTGACTTTTCTCAACTTTCCCAACATGAAGCACTTTCAACTGACATATTTTTACTATGGATTTTTAATTTAACTACTTTTAAGCGGCAGCAATACACGCAAAATCATCCAGCGGAGTCATCGCATTATTAGTATTTCGCCGGTCGAAAATTGAGATGACGTGAGACAAGCATATGAAGCAATTCCATTGTTTCCGTTTGAAGCATACGGCTCAAGAAACTTGCGGAGAAGATTACGCAAGCGAACGGTGAACGTATGCTGCGTCACTCTACTGACTAGAGATAGTTTTACCAATATATGTCTGGCGTTTCAAATACAACCATAAGATAAGTCAACATCAAGAATATTTTCCACGAAGATAAAGCCAATTGCGACAACTAAGTCTAGCCCTGTTATTTTCAGCAGGAAGAACAGTACATTTTCTGTGTAATCATCTACCTATTAAGTATTTATATACAATAATAAATTACTTGAGAACCAATACAGCCCGATGGCCTGGTCTGCCACGCGACATTTTATTTTTCCCTAATAGGAAAAGAAGCTAATGCCACAGCCCTAAAAAGGTTGAGCTAATGAAGTGTAACGTGATTTTCAGAGGTATCGTAAATAACGGCTTACAGTAAGTGCCTATGGCATAAGCGTTGTCTTATTTGCACGCAATTTGATGATAGTCTCAAAAGAATCGTGTGTTTCTCGAAGCGGCATTGCAGGTAGTAGTAAGTAAATTTCGGTTTCGTTCAGTCGGTAAGAGTGGGCCTTAAGATTTCCGAAATTATACCGTACTTTGAGATGATTCACGCAAATTTGGCGAGGTTTGATTCATTCATTATGAAATGATAATTTGTGATATCATAATGAATTGAGTAATTTTCCTTTCTAGAATAAGCGCTTCCTGCTTTAATAATGAAAGCAAACTGATAAACTTACGGACCAGAGAGCATCATAATCTAAATTTTCATTCAGTAATTGAGAAGAACTAGAGAAGAATTAAACTGGATAGTCAAGGCCATCACATTGTAAAAATTCATCATAAATAAAAACAGTCTAAAGGTATTCGTATTAAAAAAAATAAAACGTACCTAATAAACAACAAGACAAGATAAAATTAAAACGCCCCCGAGTTTCTTATCCTGGGTCGTTGATTTTTTATTTTGAAAAGAATGCTATACTTTACTATTTATTCCCTCAATTTTAGATAAAGAAATTAATAAAAATTAAAAAGAAATAGTCGCTTATGTTCTAAATAAAACGAGGCATGGTTCTTGAGGAGAAATTAGAAGGCGCAATTCAAGTATTCGCCCGAATTTGCTGCCACACCGATAAATTGATGCTGAGCACACGAAATGATAGTTCTTATCTCCGTGCTGTACCTAAATATAACTCTTATCATTGTTAACTGTTGTGATAAGATAGACAGAGCAGAGGAAAGGTGGGTTACAAAGGACGGAAAGAGATCACAGTGAAAGGAAAGAGAGGAAAGTCATTCGACATTAATGTTAATCAAGCAGAAACGTAACCTTAAATTTACCTATGATTGCTTCCTTATTACAATTTTGAATATTTTGAATTGATTGTTAAATTTCAGTCGCGTTCATAAATTATAAAATTGAGAAAGAAGAAAGCATAAAATATAACCCCACCAAAATCAGAAAAACAGTTCGGAAAAGAGCTTCATCAACTACCGTGACAAGGGACATACGCAACAGTGCCAATTTAAGCAGAATATTTTGAAAGAATGTTAAATGACGATTCCGTTTACATAATGTCAAAAATTATATATTTCCATTTTATATCGATGAAATATTGGAAATAGCATTGGAATGTTTGAGGTCTGCAAAATCTTTGAAGTATGCCAGACGATGAACACGCCCAATTCTTATCATCACAATATATCACGATTACTTAACTAACGATATTACGAAAGATTAGCCACTGATGGTTATATTACTAAGTAAGAAGAAACACTCCAAAAACCATTAAAGGAAACCTACAGCTGTTGTAAATTTCGCTCTCTAAGAGAGCTCTTGAGGGCATGACGACAGGATTAAACTGTGCACAATTTAATCCTGTCGACATGCTCTCAAGAGCTCCCTTAGAGAGCAAAATTTACATCAGTCGTAAGCTTTCTTTGATGGTTTTTGGAGTGTTTCTTTTCACTTTCTCGATATTACATTAATACGTTATAACTCAAACTCGATCAACATGTACATAACTAGAAACCTAGTTGCAACTAATGAAGTGAGATAAAACTAGGTATTAAGAAATGAGAAGTTACTATATCTCACCTTGTAAGCTTCACGCCACGGCATCAAACAACACAGATATAACGGAGCGACGTCGTTTACTGCCGAGCTGCTTCCTTGCGCAATCGCATATCGCTCTGGCGAAATATATCAAGAACAACAGCCAATTTGAGTAGTTTTAATGCACGCCTTGCGCCGTATATTCATCAATGAGACTATGACAAATAAAAAGGAATTTTCTGAAGTTTAAGGAAAATAAGTCTTCTATTCGCATTCGATCTATTTCCCCCCTTCAAAGAGGATTAGACCATACGCAATTTGCTCGTAATTACTATATGAAAGGACGCGAGTTGGCTCACCGTCAAGTATGTTTGTAGTTTGGCTCCTATTATTCAGTAGCTCGACGGAGATTCCTGATTTCAATCCAAAACATCTTTCGACTGCGTCTCTCCTCGCCCAGTAATTAATGAAATCAAGATTGTCTGAGTAGGAATGTCGAATTTACGTCATTACTGGTGTTTATAAACGCAAGAGCTACAACTGTATTATTCCAGCACGCAGATGGCGCTAAGCACTCATTTTTATGGCATAAAGTGTTTATTTTTAAACTGCTTTCGGAGACATTGAGGTAAAATATCGGACTGCCTTCACTTATCAAACAATGAAATTTCCACTCATAAGTTCAGGCTTAACTTCGTGGTAGTGAGAGACACAGAAATCCATAATAATAACTTCACTTCACCAATGAATAACACAATGACGACCCGGGTTTCGCAGCAACCAGCAGCACCTGATGATGCAGCATTGCTGCGGAACCCAGGTAGTCAGTCTTATTCAAAGGTGAGGTGAATATATTATAATGGATTTCGATGGAATTTCAAATCGGGAACATTTTTCTTTGCTATAAACTCAGCTTACTCATCAAACCAATCATTATGGGAGGAAAATTCTCGTAAAGCTTCGTGGTTACTCCTATTAATTGACGGATAAATTACTAATTCATACGATCGAAAAGTTTAAAGTTAAAAAATAAAATTAAGAGAATTTCATATCTGAAGATTACTATCTACATACATGCCATTCCAGCCAGTCACAATTGTGCTCCTGATGATGTTGTTACTGGGCAGCGAAATGTACATTGGGCTCGTTTTAACTTTGATGGTGTTCGGAGTTCTGTGACTATTATTAACTATCTACATAGATTAGAGAGAAAGGACATCAGCAGAATCTAGGAGAAATATCTTCTGGTTCAAACTCTCGTTAATCATCCTAGAAAATCGGTTTACAGTATTTATTCACATGTTAGCGTCAGGGGCGAATACACGCTATCAGAGGCCATAGGCGCAAATATCAGATTGAGGCCCCAAGAGGAATTATGAGCCAAAATTCGGATCTTTTCAAAAATAAACTAACGTACATCCCGTAGAAATCTCAGTGGCTTCACTGCGGCCTGAATAAAACATGTTTCGAATAACAATACGTAGCATTTCCATACGTTACCATGGGACAGACTATTTTACGTTTTCTAATGACATAAGCAATGTGATATACTATTCTATAGATATATTATGTATACTTACTCTGCAAATACAAAATTCTTTCTTGAAGCGAAAATCCAGAACAATTTGTATTGAGAATTTATTAGCGCAGTCTTATTGAGGCCTCCATGTGATAAAGGCCCTCAGCCAGCTTCTACTGCGTCTAATTATAAATCCATCCCCGCTTAGAGAGTTATGAAAACGATTACTGTAGGAATTTGAAGGTAAAAAGTTGGTTACAATAAATCGCCGCTTTATTTTGATAATAAATAAATAATAGAGAAATTTATACATAAATAATACACAAAAATCATATCTCGATCATAGAAATATCCTCTGCGAAAGACGATTCCGTCACTGAAGGACCCTAATTGGCATAATTTGACCGAATCATTTTTAATTTGCCTTGAAAAATCAATCCTCGACTATATTTTTGGCAGATATGATGATGACGTATTATTTTGTTAATATTTACTGATATATGATAATGATTTATCAAAAACCATCGATGATGGAAACAGTTCCCAATTTCTTCCCCTGCACCAGCCATCCAGTAAAAAGACACGCAAATGCCTCCAACGAAAACCCTTTTATCTTATACGGTTAGTATAAATTCTAACGAAGTGAGATATAAAAAAGTCTTGGAAAATTATTGCATCACTGACTTGCGAAATGATTTCCCGATCGAACCCGTCGAGAATTCTTTGATGCGATTGGCCAGGGTGTAGAAGGAGCTGCTTACACCTGCGCTTGGGCAATCAAGCTCGGTGTATAAATTAAGCGTGGGTGTAGAAGGGAGGATAAGTATTGAGAATGGCGGCGATAGGATTAAGTGATCGAAAGAGAGCTGAGGCGGTGCCAAGAGGAATCGGGGCGTACTGTTAAGGAGCTGGAAGTGCCAAGTCGCACTCGTGCAGGATTTCGACTTTGTTGATTTCGTCACTAGCCCAAGAAATGCTGACTCCCATCGTTCCTCGTCGTTTTCCGCCACATTAACTTTCCGCTCGGCGATAAAACCCCCATTGTCCCTCCTAGACTATCGAATCAAATTTAAGTTGAAGGAGTCGTCTTCTTGACGGAATATCTGCATTTAAATGCTTCGCTGCAGGGGCGATGGAATGAAAGGAACGATCTCTTTATCTGCAGAGTTCCAAGACGACAAGGTGTAAGAGCGCCAATGATAAGGACGGGAGCAACTTTGGTCGAAATGTTCATTCTCTAGCATAAGAAATTCCTTCTGATTCTTTTCCATTATGTAGGCAAATTAATATCTACCTAGAGTGGAGGACATTCCAGATTTCAAAAAGAGTTCAGTTTATCCGAAGTACACCGTCGAAGAAATTAGCACGATTTGTGTCATTATTTAATCATCGATCAATTTGTGTCTGATTGAAAGAAATGATCCGATCCGATCGCGAAATCAAAAAAATCCCTTAGCGAAATTTTTAATTGATTCAAATTATATTCAGTTTTAAAATTTTAAGTAATTTCAATTACCTAATTCATTGATTATGACTGTACGTAGAAATAATACAGAGTGGGATTAAAAATAATGAATAAAGATATTCTTACACTTTAAACACGCGTTACTAATCTTGCATTACATAATGAATGTAATATTTTTCATATTTAAAAATATAAATAAGAAGGACAAAGAATAGCATACGATATGTGATAGATACGATAATAAAAAAGAGGTCCTCTGAGAGATTATCACTATAATAATTTTGAAATACAATAAAATGTAACGGAAACTAAAAAGTAAACCACATAGTACCCAAGTATCGATTAATAATATTTCAAGGAACGTTATGTAATAGAAAAATGGAAATATTGAGAATGGTTTCTCCACAACTTTCATTGGTTGTGAGGATATCAAGTCCAAGGATTCTTAGAAATTTTCATTTATACTACNATATACATATATATTATTTATAATAAAAAAATTATGTAGTAGCCAAAAAGATAAGGAGAAAGAAAAGACAACCTCCATCATTTGAAATTCTTCTTTCAATTGATCATGCATATTACTGAACTTTCTTGTTGGTTAACTTGGCAAAAATACATGCTAGTATAATCAAAATAAAGTCAAGAAAATTTCAATGTCTCAAAGATATTCCAGCAAAATCTAAAAATTCAAGTAATTATATCGCTACTAAAAGTTCCAATGGTTCTTTAAAATTTTAATTACAGTTCACTTTAAATGAACTTATTCACATAAATTTTAATTACCTACTTTTACCGTGGCAATTTCTTCAACGATACAAGCAGAAAAATCTTTTTAAGGAAGATAATCGCTTAATAATGGCCAAAATATCACCAAGGGTAATAAATAATACGCCAATGACGGAATATTACTTTTCTAATGCATACATCGCAGCCACTCGTTTTAGTAGACTCTTAACTGAGACAGTTAGTAGATAACAAATAGACACGTTTTATGAAACTTCCGGATATCTTTCTAACGCAAAAGAAAATAAAAAACAACCGTGAAAACAAAGCCCATATCCCGATTTCCGGGAAAGTATTTATCTAGAATTCTTGGAAGTTTAGTCATTGCTTAGCAACACGTTGACACTGAGATCGCTCGCTATCACATCAAACAAAGCGAACTGTTGATCATTCCCTTCACCGCGATGTAATTCCAAAGAAATTCGCTTATATATGAAAGACACCTGCGAGTGATGTGTCCATCTTAAACGACTGTCACGCTAACCATTGTCAGGTATGGAATAATGGAAAGGAAGAAAGAAGAGTGATGATTCTCTGGCGTTCGTCATTAGCGCCCAAGAGATTTATTATCTCTCTGTACCGAATTGCGCAATAAAAAAACTCCGAGAGCTGTTTGCCAATAACTTTGCCCTAGAAACTCGATAGTTGCTCAAGCGATAGCGATAAAGCTTTGGTCATCTGTAGATGGCGACTGTAGTAAAGAAAGCCATTACCACGATATCAAAACATGCCGAACATAGAGAAACGACGATTATTGGTGGAGTGAAAAAGGCTTTTCGCGGATAAAATGGACAAATACCTCTCTTTTTTGAGATCAAAATATCCCATTTTTATTACGGAGTAGCCGTCATTGTTTCGAAAACTGGAACGTAACCAAACAAAGACCCATTTCAAGTGTCAATAGAGGCCACGATTACAAATCGATGTATCCGCGACCTTGCCGAAGATATCACTGGACTAGAAATACACTAATGGGAACTCGAAAAGTTATGCTCAAATAAATATTTCGATATATAAGTTAAAATGCGTATTTTAACGATAGTGGGTAGCGCGATGTACTAGGAATTATCAGCGAATAATCTCAAATAACAAAAAAGTCATCGGTTTATGATCAACGAGTAACTTTATTTTCTCTCATCAACTCATCCTCTGGTATGTTATTTATAGATGCATCAAAATAGTGATTAAAATATCGAAAAAATAATGACAATGCAGACAAATTCAAATCGGCACTATATTTTGGTTAAGTTTTTCCTTAAAATGCTGATACTCCTCATATTTTGGAGATGACTTCAACAACGTTAATATTTGGAACTGTAATATCCCAATCATGTACTCACATAATACATTTCAGCGATTCTGGATAAAGAGGAAACCGAACCATTAAAATTATAAAATTGCCATTTTTTAAAATGCAAATTCCTTTACATATGAAGTACCAATGACACATTTTTAGCCCTTGAAAATATTTCCGTGTCTTGCTTCAAGGTACTGAAAGTTACATTCACAGTTTTATAATTTTTAACTCTATAAGACTTAACAGAAAAAAGCTCACACGCATATTCAAGACTTGCCCACCAAAGAACCCAGAAGACACATTTCCTTAACTTTACATAGACCTCTTATATTTCTTCTTCACTAATAAAAGTTGATAAACATAACTGAGATATCGCCTGACATCCCTTCGGCCACACAGGAATGTATATGATTTCTTAGAAAAGTTTGTAGTTTTTGAGACCTTGTACTAGTGTACTGAATTACTTTAACGCACAATCATTACTGTAAGTGATAGAAATTCATTATTCGGCAATGAAGATGTTCTGGGCGATACTTAATCCATTTTAAACTTGTACTTGACAAACGATCTAACTCTTTAACAAAGAAATAGTAAACTACAATTCCACTTCCTTTCGCGAAAAACATTCAAATTGGCCGTAATTCTGATGAAAGCGATACAACAGGTCACCGATTATATAACGGAGTATGAATGACGATTTAATTCATTAAAGGCGACTAAATAACTACATAGTAAAAAGAAATTAGCCCAATTCCGGAAATATCCGACATAAGGCGGAAAGAATCATTCACTAAAACATATTCCTCACGCAATTGCTTCAAAAATTTGTTTCATAAGTGAAATTACTTCACCATGCGATAAGCCGTAAGCATTCCATGATTCCATAATGAAACAATCAACATAAATAACCGGCACATGTGTCACACAGTTTGCATCCGACCCTTCAAAACTCGTCAATGTCAACATTTCGGCAGGTTCAAACCGTTCACACAGACAGCTAAACGTTAATCTCTCACTGGATGTCCTCGTGTTAAAGATGGCTGAATTTATCACCTTTTGCAACAGAAAGCAAAGAAAATCCAATTCCTTGATGCAATTATAGTAGTTACGAATAGTTTAATTCGATTTTGTCAGATATAGATTTCCTGAGGTTGACTATCACGAATGTTGAAAAAGAGAAAAATTGCAGCAAAAATCGCAATTAAAGATGGATTAACTCCGATCGAGGACTTCATATAGAGTTTCAGGATGTGCAAAGCGTAGATTTTTTTATCGATAACTTCCCATGACTTGAATCGATTTTTAATCATAACCAGTAAAAACTTTGGCAAAGTATGTCCCCATTATATTCAGAAATAATTTGCATATCCACGATTCTCTGTCGAAGTCAGGGGGTTCGGGGGGCAGGGCCCTCTTGGAACGAAGAATGAGAGGCGAGAGATATGCGGACAAAGAGGGCTGTCAATTTGCACGTATAGAAATTTTGGTCCCCACTCTCTCTTAAGCAGTTTCTGACTACGCCCCTGACACACTTAAAATTATAAAAATACGATTACTAGAGTAACATTTTTAGTGTTTAAGCCGTTGAAACAACGAATACGTGAAACTGTAGAAGACGAGAGGTTCTCAGCCAAAATTCTTTGAGAACCCTTTTCATATCTATTACGGAAAAAATACGTCAAGGGAGACTATGAAAAAAAACGACCACTTCTCGCTAGTGAAAAGCTCAGACTTCAGAGAATGCTCCTGGCCACCTTCCCCAGCTATCGAGAAGAAAAAACAAGCTACAGAACAGCGGTAGCTTGCTGGAAGATGGGAATACAAAGAAGAATCGAGTAGAGCGTGCTTCTGAATCCCCTTCATGGCGTTAATTATGGCACGCCGCCCGGACTAAAAAAGAAACGGAGAAAGGTGGACAAAAGCTAAGAAGGAAGGAATGGGACTTTAGCACGACGCCCTCTTGGACAGGGACCGGAAGAAAAATCGTGATGAGAAGAAGAATATGAGAACGAAGGGAGGTGAAGGATGTCTGGAAGATACTTCGATGAGAAAGGGAATGGCGGAAAACGGAAAAAGAATTGCGATGCATTGGAGATGGTTGAGAAGACGAAAAATGTGCAGTTTTAACGTCCATTTAAATGTTTACCGTAAGTTATTTGCTGTTATTAATACCCTTAGCACAAGGTTCTAAGGCCACAAGAGTAACATGAGATACTGGTTTATTTTACTTTTCGTATTACTTGAGTACTTATTTATAATTGTTAATTGCTAACGATTTCGGTTTCTCGTACTATCATGCCTATATTAGCTTTCCGAAATAAAATTTTAAACATTTCATATTTAGTATTTTGATTATAAACAGAACGTTGTTTCACAAAAGCTGAAGGGATACTAATTAACCAGTTCTAGCTATCGAACTGAGCCTTTAAAAGCATCGATATCGTATTTCATCAAGCGGAACAGAAGTTATGATCTTTCATAAGAGAAATTTGAATCTCCATGGGTACCAATAAATAATTACAGATTAAATTAAATACTTATTTCAAAAATATGAATGTTTAGCCGTTATAAAAGAGCAAATATTTGTAACTGCTAAAGGTTTTTGAAAATTATTTCATTATTTTCAAAAAATTAATTTCTCATTATTTTGAAAAATTTGTGACTTCAGTCTAATTGAAATATTCCTTCATTGTGTAACGCGGATTTCAACAAAGTACGCGTACTTTTAGCTACATATAATGGTTTAAAATTCTAACTCTTCTAAACTTTCAACTTAAACGTAACGACTTAATGAAATCTTACCTTACCTACCTATTACCTTATACATATTCTTGGCTATCGCGCTTTAGTATTCTAAATAGTTAATCATTCTCTATAACTTCGATACTGGACTATTTAGGTTATACCTCACTTCAGAGGGGCCTCGTTTTAATAAGGCCTAGTGGTGTATACGGCCTAAAAGTTCTAAGAAAAAGGCTCCCCTCCTTATATGATGTAAACCTTTGAGAGCCCATGAAAGGGTTTCGGAGAACTTCACTTCGAGAAACACAGTTCTAAAGACTAAATTATTACTTCTTTCGCGAGATCGTTCTGATAAGCCTCTCAGCCCCCGCAATTCTCGATGTTACCATTTGCTGTTCATGGAAAGTATTGGCTGCTTCAGAAAAAGCAATTTTCTTGAGGAATTTCGAGAAGCTCAAACTAAAAACTAACATCTTAGAGTTTCCAAGATAAGACTATTTACGACTGTGAGGCATTTTGATATTTAACTAGGAAGAACTACGGCACTCATGTTTATAAAAAGATAACAGTAGAACTGATATTTTAATTTATACAACACTTCAGAATACATACATACACTTCTGTGGTGTTGCATAAATTAAAAAATCAGTTCTACTATTCTTTTTATTATGGATTACCACCACGTAAAGGCCGAAACTATCAACGCTACTCATATTGACGTTACTTTCAGATAGAACACAGATTGTAACTTTGAATCGACTCCCAAGAGAGATTTCAAGGCCCCTGATGGGTGCCCCAATATCATTAGCTCTGTGAAGATCCTCAGATTTACCTTTACGCAGCTCTTCAAATGTAATGTGAGTAATAGAAAGTTCGGTATTGGATGGAGGATTGCAGGCGGATAAGGACCATGATAAGGACCATGTACAGGAGGTATTCAGGAGGTGGGGTTCAAGTAGAAAAGATAACGGAAGAAGGAAAACTGAGAGAAAGGAGACGAGAGAAACTGCACGGAAAGATCGAGTGGTGGATAGAGAGAGAGATACATGGTGCGGGAGATGATGCTGAGGAAGACGGAGATGGATGGAAGGCGCAAGATTAAGAAAGAGCCGAAGCGAGATGGGGTCTTGAAGAGAGAGGTTCCAATAACGATGGTGGAACTCTTGTGTAGACTCGGATATGGAGGAAGAGTGGGTGGGAAGCTTTAAAAGGCACTCGACGCCAGCAGACGCTGATCTAAGACGCTCGGGAAGCTCGTCTTCAGCTTCACCCTTCGCCCCCGCCTTGCTAATGGGCGCGCGTGGCAGAACAGCCCTCGGATGCGTCGCGAAAGGGGGAGGGGCGGAAAAAAGCCCCCCGAAACGTCGGTTCGGAAAGGGGGGGCGCCGTAGGAAAAAAAGGAGAAAAGGTGCTCCGTAATAGGGATTCAAATTGGAAGCGACTCGCAGGGAAAGATTGGAAAGAAGTGCGTTTAAAAAAAAACGGAATCTAACAAGTAGTTCCTTTTTTCTCGCGTCGTAGTCCTTATTCCGAGGAGCTCTTCACGTCACGAAGAGATGGAGGAAGGGGCGAGCTGGAAGCGCCACATAATGAGATTTCGATTTTTTTGGGCCCATTTTTCTGATTAACATAGTAATAGGATGTCGTTTTCCGGGAATTTTCCGTGGGAGACGCCTCGCTTTTTTCCCCGCGATTAAAAGCCTCGGGACTGCGCGAGAAGGAAAGTTTTTGATAATTGCGAGCCGATTCGCTCCCCTACTAACTAGGGCGGACGCGTTGAGTCGACCACGGGAAGGAGTCGAAATTTAAAAGATTTGCGAGAAAATGAGGTCCTGTTTGCGTTTTCTTCCCTTCCTCCTCCGAAACTAAGTTAATGGGAACTTTACCGTTTTTGAAGTACGGGAAATTAATTTCGGAGAAAATCCGCGCCCCTATTGAGAAATTAATTTCCAAGTGTGGCTCGCGGCACTGAGTAAATGCATTATTACGCGTCTACGCTCGTCTGCTGAACATTTAAAAGGTATTTTTGAAACAAAGACCCTAAGTGTAATGAAATGCCTGAATCTTCTACGTGTAACATGTATTTTCCACCTCGTGATTCAAAAATAACCATTCCCACAGAGGTGTTTGATAGGTCTCCGCTTATGTGATACTTTACCTACCCGAGAATTTTCATCTAGCAGAATCGAAACGAAACCATTTTCAACGTGTAATATTCACGATATTAGCAAAGCCTGAAAAGGAATTCTACATCCATATAAATAAAACCTTAGCTTCTCGGAGAAAAAATGTCATTAACTGATTTTGGAGTTGATATGACCTCCATAAATCCAATTATGTAGAAAAATGTGAGGTAATTACGTAAATCTTAGAACGATTGTAAAATGTATACGTTTCTAACGCTGTTGTATAGGAAGGAGAAACAGGCGCAAGTTTATTAGTAGCAGTAGTATTTACAAAAGTGCTTCGACAGCTGTCATTTCGCACATAAGCCCCTACAAGGAATAGGACCCCGAACATCTTTCACCGAAGTTGTCTACAGGGCTATCTGGAGGCTCCGCAGGTTTTTAATGTACCGTGAAAGGAAATCCTACGTAAAATAGTTCTGAAAGAACGACATAGATTTCTTCATCATCTATGCGATGTTGTCGAAGGATTACTTTAATTTGTTAATCATAGCAGTATTATTCTAATTTTCGAGTCTAGCTTAAAAAAGTTAATTTGGGAGCTAAGTTAAGAAACACGGCATCCAAATTTATGATTATAATAAAGATCTTTAAATGAATCGACCAGGAATTCGATAATTTTCAACGTTATAATTATTTGAATCAAATGCTGAAAGGCTCGGTTCTAGAATCGGTTAAGAACCAATACACTGTAAACAATTAAAAACCAATTCCTCATGAACAAATCCGTGAATTTTCTATAAAAGCAAGTTTCTTGGCGGCCAAAGTCGTAAGCCACTACTAAGAAAAAACATGGAACAATAAATATATAAATGAATTAAAGATTTCGATAGATACCCAATCGTCGCTTTTCAAAGTATAGTTCGCAGACCTTTACAGAATCTAAAAGATATACATTGCTCTAATAGCAGACTTTTTATGATCATCGCCCGCCACTCCCTGCACTCTAGAATATTTTAATTTCAGAGAAAGCATTCGTTGAAAATTAATTTGTATACAAGACGTGGACTTCAAATGTAACAGATCGTTTATACGGTAAAATAATAGCAATCTCGTACCTTCAGCATCATAAAGGAGAACAATCAGTCAGATCTTCGAGGGAGTTCCATGGAGCCAACAATTAAAAAGAAAAGACTATCTGAACAAAAAAATCTTACATTCCGAAACGCAATCTACTTTGCGAAAGTCTTCCCACAGACACTGAGTGCATACTTTAAATTTTATCAGCTAAACTCAACTTTTGCCAAACGAGTATGAATCCCTTTGTTTTTTGCCAGCGTTCACGGGTGCGACCTTAATCCTACTCTATCTCTTTCGCATACAGAAACAGAGATGGGAGCCACGTGGTCTAAATAAGACCAATACACATTTTCATATGCACTCGAAGACACGTGCAGAAAAACGCAACCAGAGTCGCCCCAAAAGGTTTGCATCGCAAGCAGGCATCCGTTGCCGAGTTTAAAAGTTTCCGACGTACTATTTCGAACGAGTGAGGAAAGTTATATCAAGGTCTTTCGCGTGGCTTTCTTGATCAAAGTTTCCCGGTGGAACAGATTTGGTTCTATTATTCGATTGTCTAAGAATGCAGATGAGATGAACCGCAGCGAATTTTCCTGTAGGAAAAAGGTTTTTCCCCGAGGGAATAGTCGCTGAAGTAAGCTTTTTATCCACAAAAGATAGGCATTAAATCACGAAAAGTATCACCTGAGAGTTAACATAGTTTTCGTGGCAACACGAGAAACGTTATTTATCTTTGAACGAAAACGATTAAAAGCATCTTTTTAGCTAGGAAGAAATTCGAACATCAAGACTGAAAGTATTTCAGAGGTCTAAACTCCGCTGATTAATGCGAAAAGATTATAATCGATTGAATTACAGAATGTGAATCAATCATTGTATTCATATCTCCTCAAAGACAATAAATTTCCTGTTAGAAATTTTAAAACATTTTCTCGCTTGTTGAATCTTATCAACCTAGTAAATCGTTAACGCAGCCTAGAACTTTCTTACTTTATCTTATGTATATCTTACAATTACTTTGAATATTCGTTGTATTCTATTTTTATGAGGAAAGACATAATAAAATGTTAAATTATTGTAAGACATTCACAAACACAGCACATCCTAAGTAACGAACCCGTAAAAATGTTGGAAAATAAATGACAATATGGAAATAAGCAGAAAAAACATCGATGCCAACAGCAGACAAAGCAACTTAGGTTCCCTAACGAACGACTTAAGACAGGTTTTCTGGAAACAATTTCACGATGATTTTATTATACTTGAGATGACCTTTGAAGTTTTCTAACAACACCTTTACCATTGAATAAAAGGCGAACTTTTAAACAAAATGACCCTAACCGAGGAGACGAACGTGGTGGGGTTCCTTAACAAAAAATGTATATCATTCCCTCCTTTTGGAAATGAGTGAAAAAATACCCCAACGAATCGATTTTTGCACTACTCTGGTTCTTCTTATCTCTGCGATGACCCCCCGCAGCAGCCGGCCCTGTAACACTCCACCCGCACTCAAATAAATCTTATGCCTTTATCAACTCTTAATCTTCCAGATTAGATAGAATCCATCATAAGACTCACTTTCTCGCTCGCCCTAATAGAAAAAATACATGTGAGCTCTTTCCACGTCCCTTTCTCGGATTTTCTCCCACAGGCATCTGCAGCAAGATGGATGGATTTCTTCACTTTTAACCCTCTGAATCCTACCCTTATATCCATTCTTTAGAGCGATCAGAGACCTTTTTCTGAACCCCTTTTTATTCTTTCATGCTAAGATGCAGGAGCTAGACTTTATGCCACGCTAAGTGCGCGGAAGACATGTCCTTCAGCGTTTCTGCTTCGACAGCACAGTCTCAACAGCGTGCAGCCGTGAGAGAAACTTAACATGGCGAAAAAAGCCGTATACTTTTCAGTGTACATGCCTGACTATGCCGTGGGTGGCAATGATACACTTAAAGACTCGATGAAACATTCCATAGTTGTTATGAAATTCTTCTAGAAAAATTCGCTATAACTTAAAATAGTTCAATCCATAATAAAAGGAAAAACCACGACCTACCGATGGTCTCACTGATAGTAACTAATTCTAACATGCTAAAATAAGAATCTGACTGGGCTAAAATATGTATTTCTGCCTAAGTTTCTTTCCGCAAAAATAGACATCTTTCCAGCAGGTAGCTGATGATTTTAACCTTTGGAGTATAGCCAGATTGACTTCCATCAGAGTATGGCGTATCTACTTTACTAGTTATGTTAACAATTTGCATCAGTTGCGACAAATACCATCTCAAACCCGGTAAACCTAATTCATGTATATTGTGAAATTTTCAGCTTATCATTACCTTTGCCATAGATGTAGACAAGAGAGTTGTTTTGGAGTTTCAAACCCCCATGAGAGCAGAGGTAACAATAAAAAAAGCATGCGACATGATGGCCTCTCGCAATCATGCCATACAAACACAGCTAGAAATTCGCAGGTTATAAATGTTAGAATAAATCACTTTCTATTTTCATTAGATATTGGGAGGAAATATTCCTACCCCTGGGTTCTAGGCAATGCAGCGTTTAATTCATGGCTCTAACCCCCCCCTGCCTCCATGGAAAAACTCCCTTGACATTTACTAATATTATCATTAACTTTTCCTTATTGTTTTATTCTACTGCTATTTTTGTGATTTTAATTCAACGTCAGTTCTCCGATTTCCTCATATTTAATTCATTTAGTTTTATTTATGAGGTCTATTTGCTTTTCAGATTTGTGTGGGTAATTCCTTTCCCTGATTTTATTCTCTCTTCTATTTAAGCAGTACCTTAATTAATCCCACTATCTCTTGAGTTACCTTCGTAGTAGTACTTCGACAGCTAAGGTCATTTCGCACGTAGCTACTTATAAAAATCGATTATTTTTTATGTAGATGCTTATAAGACCACCATAAACTCAATAACATAGAAGAATAAAAAAGTAAATATGTCAATCTTAGAACGGTTTCGTTCGCACTTGAGCCCCCACCGGGAAACGAACCTGATTCAGCTTTCATCGAAGTCAAACACGTTACCCACGTGGCTATCCAGAAGCCCTCTAGTTATTTTCATTGCTGTAATAAAACAGTATTCTTAAAACCAAAGTGGTAAAAATGTAACTCGTTCAATTACGTCTATCATTGAAGTGCACCTGCAAATAATCTCCCCCTTTACCGTACTTAATCTCTCCCACTTTACCCACCACTGGTGTATTTAAGAATCCCACCGCCGCTTTCGTCCCGGTTCCATTCTCAGACAACGGAGGTGTGTCTGATGAATCACAGTGGTACATGCGCTGTTTTTTTACTTCGCGTAGTAAACTCTCTCCGAAGCGTGTGAGAGAGATGTTTCGCAATCGAGTACAAAACCCGTCGAAGTCACGAGGAAGAGCTCATGACAAGCCGATGGGAAGCGATGGCGACGTTTAGTCAATGCGTTTATCGCAATGGCGGTGAGGAGCATCGCAAGCATCAAAGTACGCCAACGGGGTTGCATCGGGATGAGGGGGGGTGTTGAGGGGGATCGTGGAACGGGTTTCCGTCGAGCTTAAACGAGGAATCGATAAGGAGAGAGGAAAAAACGTACGCAAGCAAACACTTTTCTTCACGAGAGTGAAGTTTGTTCTTTCTGCAGATAACAGTTTCCAATACAAAAGATAGCGTTGAGCAGGGAGTGGTGGAAGGGCCTTCGAGACCAAAAGTTAGATCCGGGAAATCGCGCATGTAGACTGCGGATACGTTCGCTTCCTTTGTTTTCGTTATTAAAAAACACTTTTTCATCGGCAAAAAACTCGAGTTTCCTCTTCGACGCCGCGCTTATCTCGCGGATACTCCATTAAAGGCGAGAGGCGGAGATTTTTTCCGGGCCAAGCACTCGATGAGTGTGTGCTGGCATATTTACGCGGACAATCTGGAAAGAATCGATTATTCGATCGCGATGTGTGCGTTATACGCCGGGAAGGGCTTCGGGGGCTCGAAATCCTCCGTTAAAAATGTTAACATTCTCGCCCTGATTCGGGCTTTGAGGAGAGCCGGGCGCGGAGCTTTTTTAGCCATTTGAATATTCAGAGGACTCCGCCGCGGCTCTATAAATTTCTGTTAACTAACCGAATTCCTTCGTCGTGGCACTAGGCGAACCAACTTAGAATTTATGGCCGAAATTTCAATTTCTCATTGTTATTTCTGGTTCGGGCAATCAGTGTTCGCTACAACTCAATTTGAGGTATGCTTAAAATAACACGTTTATCTTTACGCTGAAAAGATTAAAGAAGCGGAGTTTTCAGAATTAGGTCAAGAACAGTGTTTTCTCAGGATTTCCATCTAATAAACACAAACGATACGGTTTACGAATACGTAACATTCAACATAAGTATTAATTGATCTTTTCTTACGGATTCGAAGCTGCAGGAAACCTTGTGAAATGTTTTTGGAAGTAAAAATTTAGTACCTTTAGCGCACTGGGAATAGCATCATCCAAGTTCGATCTAGGACACTTAAAATTCGTGTGCTGATGAAAGGAGTGGAAAAAGAAAGGGGACACGGTGGATCTTTCAGTATGCAATTCATTGCTCTGATTGATAGTTAAATTCTCTTGATAATACTCGTAAAATCGATAAAACTGACCTTCCAGCTTGACTCTGTAAAACTTATAACATTAATAGTTAAAACAACTATTCTGAAGGTTCACAGAACGGCTTCAGCTAATAATAACTATTGTTGAGCCTCTAACAATAGCTGAAACCGGATGCCAATAAACAATTTCTGTGAAATTTTAGTATAGCTATTTTAACAATTAAATTCTACTTATTAATTTAAACAGCTTTTGTCAACTTATTCGGCAATAATAGCATTCTGACAATGAAAATTCGCTAAAAGAAACAATCCGAAAGTATATGGATACGAGCGTCATAAAGCCACTATATCTTTATTTATTATTTGTAATGATGTTGCAATTTGGCCATCTGGCCAGGCGGTGACGCTGGGGAGTTTAACATCAAAATTAATATCCATAATAATTGCCAGGCATTTCCCCATAGACGAGAGTGAAACCCCTCCAAAAACCTCCCTCAGGCAATACATTACATATACAGTTCACTATTTAGACATTATAAGTAACGTAGTATAATAAATCTTTGATAGCAGTAAAATACCTAAAAACTATGAAGTGTTACAACATACAAGGTAGATTATCCATATAGTCGCATACAAATAGATTTCAAATAAAACAAAATTTAAAGATGCAGAAGAGGAGGCTACAGCCGAAAGGTCACATAATAAAAACTACCCAAACCAAGATTTTATCCTATTTTTAAAAGTTAAATTTTTGGCATTGGTTTGAGAATATCTCCAGGTAAAGCGTTCCATTCCCTAATGACCCTGAAATGGGTGCTTTGCTATATCTGTTTCTGCTCGCGCTCCTTGATTTTTAAACTACGATTGCCGCGTCCAACATAACTAGGAAGTTTAAATCTGGCAAACAGTTCATCCCAGCCCTCTATGCCCCAGAAAAAGCCATTACGAACACGGAAATGAAAAGCCAGATAGGAGGAAAGGATACAGGCAGATACTAATATCGAATGTTATACGTCAACTTTAATAAATAAGAAAATATACCGCCAGGTAGATGCAGCTCATTCCGAATCGTAGTCATGCCTAATTCAAAGAGTGAACTGCCGTAATTTGAAGTAAAAATGTTTACGGCCAAGCTGGCATACATAAGGATAGGATTCATCACAATTTTTACAGGAATCGAATAACCGTTTTTCGGCACTTACTCGTATTAAGAGCGGAAAAGTACGAACAGCGATCCCAGTGTTCTCTTATCAACGGGGCATAGGTGTGTTTGGAATGAGCATCTGGGTGAGGTCAACAAACAAACGCCATATTCTCCGACAACGAATCTCACGGCGTGGGAGAGATAACGATTGATAAAGCAGGGGTTGGGGGAGGGGATTTCTCCGAAACGACGACCTCCATAGATAACGGAGACAAAACTGCCACGCAGTGGAGCATCAACACTTCCTGTAGAGGCCTTCTAAAGTTGGTGATCAGAAACGAGGTATAGCTTTTGTTTGGTCATCCAATCGGTGCACCTTTCTGATTCCTAAAGAAAGAAACGACGGCTTATGTACATTTATAAATTAAGAGACTGCATCGTTTAAAAACGATAGATAAGAGATAATGATAACGTTCGCGTGGCGACCACGGCTGAATGTAACTTCCATTATCTTCAATTTTATTATAGGCCAGTATCTCTTAAAGATTAACAAAAATGTGTTAATCTCTCTATATATATGACCTTGTGCATGAGATCAAAAGTTCAGTTAGCTTTTACACTCGACGACAGAATAAATACTCAATAGCTTTTCCCGAGGTATCCTGGGACCCACTTTACATATTTCGTGGAATACTCCTCATAAAACAATAACATTACATTATCATTTTACTCTTAGGTCGAGGTCAGGCAAAAATGGCCTCTCTTCAGTCTAAACTCTTGAGATATTACATGGTAATAATATTACACTAATATCTAAAAACAATTTCCTAAAATAACTTAAATCTAGGAAAATAAATCAATGCAACGAAACAAATCAGCAATTCACATTCACTGATACTTAAAACAATGGTTAGTAGGAATTGATTTTAAGTTATCAGTCACCTGGGAGTACATTACTACCCCGCAAGCCGCCATAAGACGTATGTTAGGATGAAATTAGTTCTGAATCAAGTCAACTGCGACTACAACCGAAGCTAGTGGCTCACGCGGAAGACGATTCGACGACCGATTGCTGTAGTTTTCAACAATTTTGACGAAGCTCGCTTCCAAGCATGCAAGAGTTATATTGAGGCCCAGAGTTAATTAGCAGATGATTTTTGACTGATTAATTAACCCTATGCAGCTCATAACGGCAATCTGATCTAATTACTAGCAGATGCAGTACTTAATTTATAAGGCCAATAAATTGAAAATCAATTGCTGCGTACTATCGTAACTGATAGAGAGATTGATTGCCAAATGTACGCAGATACTGTTGATGATAAACAACCACTCGGGGAAAACTAATATTTGTCGACTTATCCGTCCAACGATCTTCATCATTTTGCCTGCCTCACAAACAATCACGATCTAAACGGCTCTATGCCACTGTAATCATACCTATGACAAATTCAGCTGAGAAGTACTTAATATTAACCCATAAAACTAATAAATACGTCACGACTTAATAATTATTAACGTGATTTTTATAGGGCCTCCGGAAAGCCATAGCTCGGCTTCGGTGGAAGCAGTGCTGGATTGGAATCCCGGTGGAGACTTACATGCGAAATGACCTAAGCTGTCGAACCACTTTTAAAATGACTACTGCTAAGAGATTTTCGTCGAAATTATCCTTTTATTCGTCTGCCAAGAAGGCAAGGATTCTAAGATACTCACTAACTGATCAATTAATTTAACAATCCCATCTTTGGGACAGAATTCAGTAGGTAAGTGAAAAACGCCTTTTCATTCCAACACAATTTCCAGTTGGATACCCACATGAAATGTCTGTACACAACTAAAAAATCTTCTCTATAAAAACAGCAGAAGGAAAACATAATGATCACCGAGGTGGTGCAATACATTCTCATGAAAAACTGAACTGCGCTCAGAAATTATATTGAATTTGGAACGCAACGACGCTAACCTCCAAAACCAGTACGAATGGGATGGCTACAGTACAATCCGTAATTGAATTTGGCGACATATACTTACCTCCTCCAAACTTTATTACTAAAAAATCTATTCATTCCAATAACTCCGAAAAAGAAAGCGATGGACGAGTTAATCGAAAAAATCGATTTCATGAATCCTGCGAAATCGTATTTCGATGCAAACCCACCGAACCAATTAATCCCTGCAGCGGAAACTTCCCGGCCCTATGCATTCATTTCGACTAAAAAGCTCCGCCAAGTTATAGGACAATGCTTCCTTCATCCCCTCCTTAAACTCCATTTCTTTCGCGGAAACTCTTCCCAGAATAAATTTCCTTCCATTAGAGAAATTGCATTACGTTTACACCTCACGAATACAATGCCATTCGCCTAGGCCGCATCGGCCAAGAAATAAAAATACCCGACCAAATTTTAGCAATTTTTTCCGCTAAGATACGACCCACTCCGACGTTTCCAGAACAAGGGAACCGTCTGAATTACTCCGGCACCTCCCGAATAAAACAACACGGAAGTCAAGATGAAATAAAAGAGTGGAAAAAACGTCTCTCCCAGAAACTCGGACAAACTCCGAAGAAAAAATTCCCCGAACACGTGAAGCAGTTAGATACGTCTCCGAAATGCGATCAATGTTTTCGAGAGTGGTACCTTTCGATATAGCGGGACGAAGATAATGCATACGGCCGTGCCCACAAGGTATGAGAAATGGAACAGATGTCTGGGACGGAGGAAGGGGTAGCGGAAGGGATGAAATGGGCTGGGGAAATATTCCGCGCTGAAAGGTAAGACAAGAAACCTGAACAGAACGACTGCATTACGTGTCACCGCACTATTTGCGAGCTGGAAACGGAGGGAAAAGAAGGGAGGTGGGAAATCTACAACGCTCCCGACTTTGCGCTGGAAAGAAAAAGAGGAGATGGGCATTATGGAATGGAGACCCTTTCAAGGGAAAGAGGTGCGTTTTCTGAGCCTCGCTTTATCTTCAATCAGAGGAATCGCCATTTCGTTACGATTGATGATTTTGGTAAATCGACCAAGTCACGTCTCACGCGAGATCAGCGAATGACAATAAGTTAAAATCGTGAAATACACGTAAACACAGCCAAAATCAATTACAGTGAGATCACAGTTAGTGAGAAGGGGAGGACACGTTAACTAGATAATTCGTTAGCCAAAATAATAGTATATTACTAAGCAGCCAAGATGATTAAAATAATAGTATATTTAATAGTAATAGAATCCTACAATACATTGAAAAAAGTGATACCTCTTATTGATATTTTGGTTGAAAAGAGAAAAATCATCTCTAGTTTAATTTCGTCATAGTCCTGACTTCGATGATGTGAGTCTAGGGTGACCAGATTTCAGATGAGCGAAAGCAGTACATATCCCCTGCGGTATATGCAACTCGCGGAGTCCGCTTATTAAATTAGGAGCCCAGATTAAATATTCGAACTACAATTACAGCGCGCATAATCTCTAAGAAATCTCCCAAGACCATTGGGAGTCATGAAATATTAAATACTCTTACACAACAGGTGCAATGTAGAGAGCTTCAAGGCAACGATGACGGCTTAAAAAACAGACATTAACGGGAATGAACAGAGATAGGGAAAGTGAGGGACCAAAGCAAAACCAAGAGAAGGAATGAGAGTATTGGAAAACAAAAAAGAAATGGAAACGAAAGGAGGAAAGGGAAAGCAGTCACTATATCCAGAATTCACGATAGCCAGAATTGAGAATCAATACAGAATAAAAACAGAAATAAAGAAAATGGTAATGGCAACCAGCTGGGTAATTTTAGTTATCAAGTGGCCACTTTCACACAATATAACAGAACTGAGGATAAAATTAACACCTGCTACACATAAGTGAGTGTAAGAGAAGTTGGACTAATATGGAACAGAAAATCTTCTCTTCTGTAAGTACGGCGTAACCCCTCACCACTTATTTTATAGGGCAACCATATGGCCTATTTGTCTAAAAGATGGCTATCTGAAGAGATTGCTCAAATCACTAAGGCGGCAAATTTATGATAATACTGTAAATAATTTATAGAATGTAACATTGGAGAAAGAGGGTGTACCGGTTTGAATGCCTAGAGAAAGAAAAGCAATGAAGAGAGTTTCTGCTTAACGGAAGTCAGAAGGTATAAATGGTAGCTCGTTAGATGAGACAAAGCAAATTGTTTGTCTGATAAGTTAAAATTTGCTGTTTACTACATTAAGCATTCGTTTAACAATGTTACTTGCTAAATTAAGTATCCGTCCATTTAAAACTACCAAACTGAGTTATTCTATTCAGAGTTCCCGAATAAATTAAACTGTAAGCACTATGACTAATTTCCACATACAGTGGTACCTTAAGAGGCAAGTTTAATTCATTCCGTGACCGAGCTCGTGAGTCAAAATCCTCGTACCTCAAATCCATTTTAGCTAAATAACAGTATATAAAAAAAACAAAATTTAAACAACACGACAGAAACGCTTCTGTGGTGAGGTAAAATTCTACATATACATCTACATAAGCACCCTGCAAGCCGCCTTTCGGCGTGTGGCAGGGGGTGCAAGCACCATGACTCTGCTTCACTAATCGATTGCTTTCGCATATCGATCGCGGAAAAATTAATTTTTGAAACACGTGAATTGAACGCGCTAGACTCGCACATCTGAACGGTGGCTCTCTACACCAACTGGCTGCGACGCCACCGAGGCTGGCTCGTATCTCACAATCAGATTTTAACTCTTTGACTCAAGCAAAAACTGTACCCAATGAAGGCTCGTATCTCAAAAAAACTCGTACGTTGGGGCACACGTATCTCAAGGTACCACTGTACCAGAACCTTTATGAAGATAAAGAGAATGCTTCAATTCCTCCGTAGCTTAATTCCATTATCAACACTATCTTAAATTTCCACTTGTACGAAGTACACATTTTATCTTACAACACAATTACCTAAGCTAAACGCTTGCATAACCTAGGTCTTCATCTTTATACTTTCTTCCTTTCTTTGGCAACCATATTATATGAACGCTAATTTCTTGTAACAAATTTCCGAAACATGTTATCGTCACCGGTGAGTTGGTAAACAGCGACAAAGTACATTACATATAATATTCGCTCATGATTATTTCATAGAATCTGTCAAGTATGAGGTATGTGATCATAAGATGGGCAAAATTTGAGAATACGAAAGAGATCAAGATTGAGTATAGTGGCGATCAGCTGGCAAATTCCACAAGAAATTGCGTATCAGTGCGTTTTCCGACATCAACGATAGAAAAGACCCCGCAATCTTACACCAAATATGCAACCGCTTATTTGTAGCATCCCGATCTAAAATAAGAATCACTATCTAAAAGTCTTGCGACACCGCGAGATTCTCATCTGCAGCCTAACCTTTCAGACGCAGTCTAAAACAGACGACTTCTTCTGCAGAACCGCAGCATACTTATCGTAGGCGTTCGAGCGAAGAGCCTCTGGTATTTGTTTGCATAAGGATTCCGAGGAACCCAGAGCGTCTTCCATAAGCGTCTCCACGCACAAATTTTTCCGAACAAGACCTAACCATTCTCTCCACCCTTTCCTATCCAATAACCGCCTTGGGCAGTGCTTAACGTAGACGCCCCCGAAATTGCACTCTCGGAAATTTGCAGACAATTTCTGGGGTCGTGAGAAAGAGACGAAAGGGATTATGGGTAAACGGTAGGAAGAGGAAGGGAGATAAAACAGAGAGGTGAGAAAGGAAACGAAAAGGGGGAGTTTTTTGGCACCGTGGTTGAATCATTGCGGTGGGTAGGTTGAGGATTGGACTGCGGAGGAAGGCTGCCGTAATATATGGGAGAAAAACAACAATGTTAATGGAATGTAAATGAATGCTATCCTATATTCCGCGGGTTAAACTCTTTACGGCCGCCGTGCCTAGCAAGCGTATATATCAAAAACGGGGCGCGGGAGTCCGACGAGGGAAACGGCGAAGTTAACGAATTTCAGGAATGCATTAAGGATCGGCAATTTTATACGCATTAAGAGGAAGAGATCTTTCGATGACAAATGAGGAATGGAGTTTTGCGGGGGCCGTTGCCTTTAATGCCATTGACCATTATAAGGCGAGAGTGGGAGGGGGGTGGGGGTGAAACGGCATTCCCTTTCGGAATGAAATAACCCGAGACCCAGTTTCCGGAAACAATGGTCTGATTTAAAAAGTTTCCCTCCGTCTTCCCATTCCTCCGGGAGCCGAAATTTCCGAGGGAAGGATCGTGGGTGTTTCTCCTCCTTGCGCTGGCGCGTTTCTTCTCGCCGCTTAACAAATTCGGGAGCAAATTGCTGAGTGTGAAATGAAGTGAGAGTGACGACGGAAAAGGGGAAGAAAGACTCCTCGGGAAAGTCATTTCGATTCCTCGGCAAAATCGATCTCGACTTAAAATTCCACGACGGGAGTAACTTCACGCGTGCAAGTCCGACGAAACTCCATCCGAAATTCTGAAGCGTTTCGGTAGCGGGTGGGCGAGAAGTGCAAAAACTTACACGTTACTATTAAGGACGACTTTAGAGCACTGCAGACAGGAGATTTTCATGGGAAAGGAACGATCCAAATCTTTTTCTGCCGTCGACACTTAGGTTCCCAGTTACAACGGTTACAGTCTGATTAATTGAGGTGATGATTAATGAGAAAGGCACCAAGAAAGAGAGACTGTGGGTAAGAAGTGAACTTGACTAATGCTGCCCCAATAATTTCAACTGCTGCATTCTCTCTTCGACATTGGCACTAAAGGCGCAACACATATGGACAAAACTCTTATGCAAATCAAATAGGAAGAATTCCTGTCTCCGAAAACTGGTAATCACACAACGCAGACGGACAAGTGCAAATAACTCTACTTATGGTACACGTAATTACTCAAAAGGACTAATGGATTTAAGATATATGCATTTTATGAAAATAAAATTCGATATACGTCGGTCTTTTACGTGTTTTGTATATATTAATCCCAAAACGAGTAGGATATAAAGAAAATTTATAATAATACTTTTAATACAAGTAGTTTATTCTTCTATACTTCAACTGCCTGGCGAAAGAATAAGAGCTGAAGTGAGGACATAGGGCAAGTGATTGCATGTTGAACTAAAAAGTGGAACGAATTTCAAGCGCAATCTGATGAGTTTAGAGGTACTGTGTAATGACCGCGTGGAAGAATAAACTCTCTTCTCCTCTTAAAGAAGCTATTTTAGACTAAGATTTTTTGAATAAGACTGATACCTCACGAGCCACCAATGGCGTATGACATGGTATTGACCCCTCAGCAACCTTAACATAATCTACCTTACTAGTTTCTCTGATGCTATGCGGAAACAACGACCAAGAGTGGCTCTCTGTTTTGGTGATTAATACCTTGCAACGTTTTGTAGATGCCTTTCGGATATCGCGCTCGTTGTTTACTGGAATAACGTCATCAACTTCGTCTTAAAGTTCTGAACCTAAAAATTTTTCGAAAAGCTTCCATCGGTATTCAGAATCTTCCAGATCAAAGACTTCCATCGGAGTGATTTCGAAAGCCGAAACGCTACTTTTGAACCTAAAATCTCCACAATTAAAAGGAGCTGCTTTACGCTGGACCACCACTAAATCTGAGACTAACTTAAGTTTATCTGTCAAAGCCATGGCTAAATTGAAATTATCGATCGATCATGGATGAATATGGCTTGTGAATGTAATAAATAATTGTCCAGGTATGTGTAATGCAATGTATTAATTCATCAGTATCGAAATAAAAATATTTCCCTTGTTGGCACTGATCTAAAACTTCACAAAAAAGTAACCTGAGTAAAATTTTAATCTCGTCTACTTCTAGTCGTATGCAGAGTGTGATTTAGATACAGGATAGTTTATCTAAACGGTTTGGAATAGGATGACGAGAAATGTGTAGGTTCCCAGAGAAGGAGAAGATTTCCCAGACGCAGTGGTCGACTAATAGTTTACGTTCACAGGGTCGCGGCAAGGAGTAAAACGCTCGGACATCTTTCAAGAGGCACTTAAGTCTCGACATATTTACGAGTTTCTCTCTTAATAGGATTCTTCTCCAAACACGGGAAATATTCCCGCTTCGTCCAGACAATAACAAAATCTAGGTCCTCCTTTAACTACATGACTATGAGAAGATGAAAACGGCTCAAATTTTTTATTAAACAGGCATTTTGTAACAAATAGGCTGCACAATTCAAAGAAGTATACAGTGAAATTGCAATATGATGAAACGGATTTCCTTGTATTTGTGGAATAGAGCGCATTGGGTTCTACGGAAACCTTTAAGATGTCTATCGAGTATTATTACTTACCGAATCATCATTGCTTTCCAATATTTTATTAGTTGAATTCTTTATAGTAACTCTTAATTAGGCAACTTACCTACAGCTGTTAACTTTACCTTCTACGAAACGAAATAAAATCCAACGGCAATAGATTGAAATTATTACGGTATAATGCGTAGTCTTTCAATGTTGATTTTTCATATTTACGAGGAAAAAATACTGATAATACAAAATTAACAATTTAATTTAATTAATTTTATATATAAAACAGCTTCATGATAAAATCCTTTTAAAAGGATTTTATCATGAAGCCGTTTTGTATTTATGAATACCACAAAGTGAAACCTGAGTCTGTTTCGTTAATTTTATATATTTTAATTATTTATAATCATTTAATTTAATTAAAAAACAATTACAGAACATAAAACATATCACTACAATTCTAGCTGCTTTCATGCAATTATCGGTAAACAATCTTTAATAGGATTAACTAACTTACTAATCAATTAATTACTTATTGGATCATTAACTATTAATGCTATTTTATTACACAATATTACTTGTATATTAATAATAATAGTATACATATCTGATATATACAATTGTAATTAATATTAATATTCTTAATTTCAGATTCGTATAAAATACTTCAAAAATGCTGCAGTTCAGCTTATCTTTGAATATGATCGATTTTGAGGAGACTTCAAACCGTAAAAGCCATGTGACCTCAAGAAATTCAATTAACGCATGAAGCGGTGCTACCTCATAACCAGCTATGCATGACTGCAACATTAACCTGTTAAGTAGTTTCCGAGCTATTTCTCGTTAAAGCCACAGACCTGCTATAACCCATGACATGCCAAGAATATGGTAGACAGAAATAAGCCTCTTTTGGATATACGTAAGAGCAGGAATATGTAAATTGGGGTAGTATGAGAGCGAATAAATTCAGCCTCGGCTTCCGTGAAACTGTTATTTAAGTTCTAATGCAAGGTCACGGAGTCATAATTACAACGAGGATATTCCCCTTCAACGAACGAGATTACACTTTGATCGTAGAGAAATACTAAGGAAATCACTGAATTCCAAGGAAGCATCATTAAAACTATATGTGTGTATGTATATGAGTGTTCTACGTCAAGGTAGGTTAATGCAACGTAAAATTCATTATATGGCGCCCTAATACTTTACTTTTTAAGATACAATTTTTCTCAATGAACATCATCAAACACCTTTTTCCTTTGTCTTCTCAATATTTTCCGTGCATCTTAATTAAAATTTCCTTCATAGGTTTTCTCTCCCCTCTGAATACTTGACCCAACAAGTTCTACTTCTTTATTGCTTTGATCCCTTTTCTTTCTCAACATGTTGCTAACTCGTTCATTTACTGCCAATACAACTTACTTTTCTATTCTACGATATCCTCACATTTAGGGCCTAAATCTTTCAGCGCTCCTCTTTTTTAAGGTCCACGTTTCACACCTACGAAACATAAACCAATGTACTTACGTCTTTTTCTGATATCTTTCTTGAGAATCTTCCTTACCTTCTCTTCGCGAAACCTTCCCCAACCGCTGTTTTATTAAACTCATATGTAGATCTTCCAACACGAAAGCTTAATTAAGTTAGTTAGGGAGATCGGTCCAAATTTTCTGTTTTTTCCCACAGAAACTGATCCTTTTCCTGAGGTTTCCTAACCATAAAGAACAAAAAGATTATCATTCAGGACACAATCATGACGTTATCTAGTCTTCCAATCGAACGCTTTGTTTACTACGAGATCGACGCATCTGTTTAATTTTTGAGTGAGAAATTTTAATAACCACTCTAATTTGAGACTGTTGCAGACACGTTAAAAAATCCACCACGACGAGGAAAAGGGACTGAACGACCACCATGAAGAAAAGGTGCGATTTTCACAGCAGAAGCCCTGAAATGACCTGAATTCCGCACGTCGCTTAATATTCGCCTTTAGTCGCGTTTAGCCGAATTCCACCCGGAATCAAAAACGTCGCGCAAAACGTTGCAATTCACTGCGGGCCCTAATAAAACGGTGAAATACCTTTCGCCACGGAAAAACTAATTCCCCTTTGGTTTACGGCATCTGAGGAGAGAATTCCGATGGTGGGAAACAAAAGGAGAGGCATTCGAGACCCTCCCTTCCGAGCAAGATGGCCGAAATTTTTGCGAAATTGCTCCGCTAAGAATGAGCTTATTTCCACCGTCCAAGACAATGCAGGACGGCCGCGTTGCAACATGGCCTCCAAGACGCTTTTGAGACAGTACGGCGAAGGTCGTTCTTTGTCCAAATATCTTTTCATTTCTTCGGAGGAAAATATCCCCGGGCGAGGTGGTAATTGATGTTTGTGTGGTTCAGTGGACGAAAAAGCGGAGCGCCGTCGATGCGGTGTCATTTGGCTCTTTGGAAAATGATCTTTCGCTCGCTTACGAGGGATGTTCCGCACATTAACCCCTCAAAGAGATGGAAAAATTGCGGAATTTAGGTTACTTGTCCCCCCTTCTGAGGTCGCGAATTAGGATTTCCTTTAAAAAGTGTTCAAGGTTTTAAACCAAGCATGTAACTCCAGAGGGCCACAACAGCTCCTTTAAAGACATCGCGGGCCTCATTTACTGTAATTCGCTGCATTTTCAGATATTAATATTTCTTTATAAATAGTTGGATTATTGGTTTTCTCCAAACCATATTCAAACATTGTAAATGTTCACTTTTTATGGTGGATTCCTTCTAAAATGTTGTCTTTCTCCGCAGTTAGGACTAGGATAGGGTGTCTTAGGATAGGATGAATATCTCGTAAGAAGAAAATTGAACTCTAGCAAAGGGGACCGTATGCGTACCGCGGGCAGCAGAATGGAAGAAATTCGGAATTAAGGAAGAAGTACCAGCACGAAATCAGTCACATTTTCTATTTTAAATCACACGATTAATCATTTTTATAATTATTAAGTCAAAATTACGTCGTTTATCTTTTAATGATGAGACAATTGTTGGAAATGTAACAATTATGAAATGAATTTTTTAAATTACACAAACTCTGCTACGACATACCCAGAGAAGTTTCATGGGAAACGAAACAAAATATTCAGCGAACGCAAGTGCGCTCTTTATTAAGTACGATTTTTCGCAAATATACCACAATTTGCATGTGTTCAATCCATACGAAATTATGTAGATCAAGAACACAATTTCTAACAGAAACTACTATTATTAATTTAGTTAATAGTTCAGAAAACTATAAAGAACATACATTTCCGCGACGAAAACGGCAAGGAATAGCTTTTACCGTTATTTGAAACGAATTACATGTTTCAGGAGTATATTTCCTTTCAAATATATTGATTACAGTTTCTGAGTTACTTAGTATTTAAAATATTAAAATGGCGCTCTTTTTGTGGGAGGCAGCCATCCCACTCGCCCTAACGATCATGAAGGACCGAAGTAATACAGTCTTATACATAAAATACGGTACTCGATTCCACAGAGGCACCAAGAGATACTTAGACTTTTGCATACGAACGACTACAGCAATAAGGATGGCAACGCCGCGAGCAATGGCTGACTTGCGTTTAGTTCAGAAGTT
This sequence comes from Ladona fulva, assembly GCA_000376725.2. NCBI lineage: Eukaryota > Metazoa > Arthropoda > Insecta > Odonata > Libellulidae > Ladona > Ladona fulva. The sequence continues at coordinate 751,028 of KZ308128.1, forward strand.
GATTTCTCCCTCCCTGGCGCCTTCCTTCTCATGCTACAAAGTCCGACGTGAAGAAACCTGCGTAGATAAGCTCTGCTCCCGCCGCCCCCACCTCTACAAACCTCCATAAATCCCCATTTCGCCTTCAGGTGGCTCACCTACAAATACGTCGAAACAGCCCTCCGCTTGTGTTTTGAGGGCCGCAAGAAAAATATACATGCGCCCGAAAGCATGCCAGAGGAATGTTCGGAAAGAACAAAGTTCACGCGCTTTGTCATGAGGTAAGCTGAATTCGAGGAACACGGAAGAATTCCGCAAAACGTGATCTTCGGAGTTCTACCCGCTGTTTTTTTCCTGGTAACCGGCCTTGTCAACTGAGAATTTTCGTCGAACGAGAGCTTTTGAGAATCGTTCCAGAGATTTCCAAATGCTACTGGGCGTTTTAACCGCACGAATGGAAGGTTCTGCTTCAGCAAAAAGATGCATTCCGAAGAACTCGCGATTTGAATCTACTACAGTCATATTATTTATTCACATTATCTTGCCACGTAGAAGCTGAAGCCATTCAAACACTTTAAAAATAGGTAAGAGGTTGGAGCATCAAAAAAACTGAAAATTCTTGTAACAGTACACATTAGGTTTGGATATGGGTAATGTGTGATTCGATGAAAACAATAATTAATATGAATGGAGGTGATACGGGGGCTAATTCTTCTTTTAAATGCTCCAAATTGGCCACTAATTGTTTCCTAACGCCGCTTTTAACATTCAAACAAGATGCTAAACAAAATAAATGGGGATCATAATGGATATAACTAACCACGTAGTAAGCACGTCTATTTAAGGAAAATATATCACAAGTATATTTTTGACGCATAAAGCTAATCAACGAAAATACACGTTATTTTGCGAAAAACATTCCTCTGTAACAGAGATGATAATTACAAAGCTTTAGTTAAGCCCGCAAATCTTCATGCATATAGTACGGTGAGCGAGATATTTTCATAATTTCTCGAATAACTGCTACACACGAATGCACATAAAATTGAAAACAAAACAATAACAACGCCAGCGCAAATATTCCCTAAAATATTGTTCCGTGCATTATCCGCTGATTAAAATTCGTGATTATTAATGGAACCGCTCGTTTCGCTAAACTACCAGTTTAACCACTAAACAATTGCGTACTTATTTCATCATGAGACATGCTTGCTCTCAAAAGCATTTTATCATCGAAGCATTTAAAAAGGTAGCAGGTGAGTGCGACCACTTCCATAGTCAGACCCGGATGTTTTATAGCGTAAATTGGGAGATTTTAGGAAAAACAAACTCTACTCACTCTAAAACGTAATTTACATTAAGACCATACTTGGAGCAATAAGGTTCCGCCAGAGAACAACGAAAATGTATGTACACTAGAAAAACAAAATGCTACGTTATGTGAATTAAAGAAGAATATGATCAATTACACTTTCCTTAGACAACGCAAGTGAGACAAAAAATCTATTTTAAAGCGTGAATCGTTTTAAAAAAAATACTAAAAGAGTTTACATAAGGCAGCGTTTTCGGCCTATTCTCCTCATTGTGCTAGTTTTGAAAACATGAAAACATTTTTAAATGGTGTACGAAAGTCAACAAGAACAACCTTAAATGATTTTTTATTTAAAATACAAAGACTGACTGAAAATAAGTGCTTATCAAAAAATAATTTTCGGTTCTCACTTGACTCAACCGTCCTCTTCCCCTACCACCTTGATATTCGAAGGTGGTGCGAAAAATAGCAACTAATAATAATAATATATTATTTATCACAAACAGGTTAGAAATGAACTTAATTACATGCGATAGAATAAAAAGATAGTGGATTTAACGTACGTAAATGCTCTATAATTAATTTCTTCGATATGAAACAATTGCGTCAGAATCAACCTTACAAAATTAGTGGAATGAATATACGTAAATGTAGTCGAATTAGTTGAAAACCTCGGGATCACTCTTACAATTAACTTAAAAGCACAAGTATCCGAAAGACTGCGGTAAAATAGCAAAAAGGCTCGTTTTATAAAGGCCATAGTAGGTAGATGGGATGAAATACTTAGAATATTTCACTTTGTTCGGGCCCCATCTAGAAAATGCAGGGAGTATATGGGATCCAGCGGATGAAACGTATACTCGCGAACTGTAGAAAGTGCAGCGCTAGGCGATGCAATTTGTTAAAAGATGCTACAATTGAAATGCATGCGTTACGCAAATGCTCTCAGACGCAGGTTGGGAATCCTTGAAAAAAAAAATGATTAGAGGCTAGTCTGTTATTACTTGATGCATTCTGAGAAAGTACATTTGCGGAAGAAGTAATCGGTATTATAAGATAGGCGACAATAAGCTAAAGAGGTAACTCTATCGCTTGGTGTTTACACTCCCTGCCACACGACAAAGGTATTTGAGCAGCCACTAACAGCAATAAATTGCTTCGACTAAGCGAGATTAAAAAATACCATAATTTAACCACTATTAGAGATAAGGCAAAGAAAATTGTGCAAAAATTCCATAAAAAATGGTTCTTGTCAATAACCAAATTGTTCAATATCTGTGGTGCTTTGCTCCTAGGGAAAAAGCAAAAAAAGAAGATTGTTAAATACTAACAATACTGTAACCATACTCATAGAAGCCAAAAAAATATATATATAAAAAAGTGAAAAAATAATAGAATGTTGTTAACAAAAAGAGAAAAAAAATATAAAACTCAACAAAATCAACAATAATAAGAGATAAAAAAATGAAATAATAATAATAACAAAAAAATGAAACAAAAGAAAAATTAATGGGATTAGCTCATAAGTATAAAAGTGTAAAATTATGACTTTTGTAAACGTATATCCATGTAAATATTGCTACTAGATCTTAAGCTAGGTTAAGTTTAGAGGTAAATATTTTGAATTGTTCCTGGCTTGGGAACGAATAAACAGTCATAATGACTTGGTGCCACTTCGTGGTAATAGTCTTCAGAGAAGAAAAGGTCAACACATCTCGGATGTATCATACCTTTTACAGCAGTGTCCCCTTAAGACCTTTGTTGGCACCCATGAACAGCTGCACACGAACTACATCAACGCAGTTAAACAGATCCTAAATTCAGTGCGAAGATAAAAAGTGCACTTTAACATTTTACCATGCTAGAATTTATGGTAACTATTTCGATAATCTGTTAAACCAATACTTGCATACGTATAGCCACGCACATAAACAAACCTTACAAGTAATAACGGAGTTCAACGAAATATAAAACATGAAGAGAACTATCACCACGAAAAAAGATGCAGCGCTTCTTTCCCTAATTACATAGACCAATTTCGAGCTAATCACGATCCATGGCTTGTAAAACACGGCTGGTATTTAAAGAGAAATCGGACGTCGACTTAGTTTCCAGACTCGCAGATATCCGATCGGTTTCATTTGAAAATAAATCCGCCGAATGAATCGATGTTACCGTACTCTGGCGTTATTTACCGGTGTGGAGAGAAGATAAATCCATCCTCCGATGGTGGGGTTTAAGCGCTCTCCTATCGGGGCTGTGATCTCGGATTCGAATCCAGTCGACGTTCGTGCTCGTTTCCAAGTTCCTATAATCTCTCTGACGCGAAATGATCGCTCTCTTCCGCCCCCTCGAAGCGGCGATAGAAAATAGCTATGAATGAGGCATCTAGTTTAACCGCTTTCATTCAAAAACACTCTGTGACTGGAGAAAAAGGATAAGCTTGTACCGGTTACATTGAGTAGTAGAGCCGATTTCATTAGTAAGGCTGGTTTTTAGTTTACGCACTTTCTAATTTTTCTTGCGAACCTTATAGACTAATACTTATATTAAAATTCACCGCACGATGGTAAGTGGATTATCACATAAATAAGCATATAAGGTATGTAAGGCACTTGAATATAACACAAGGAATAATGAGAAACGAATAAGTCACACGAGACTGGGATTCCTCTCTCCAGGCTTCCTTAAAAGCAAAGAGATTGCTCTGCGTGATTGATCAATTGGTTTAGAGCTTCCACTTCCCGAAGGTGGAATATTTAGATTCGAGTACCAGTCCCGTCTTAATTCCCCTTCAGATTATTCCTTGGTAAAAGTGTGTATGATGTTCACAAGTTTGGATCGAAGAGAGGTCCTGTCTTGGCTGACAGGAGAAGAGCTCAACCAATTAATCGATTGGTGAAGATTGTCTGTAAACTCAAATTTCACTAAACGTACAGTTTGATCTAAATAAACCAAAGGAAAGTCAGGGTACAAAAATATCAATCCATAAATTAAAAGTAGAACGATAGGTAATTTGTTAAATATTAATTCAATACACGTCCGGGAAATTTTGAATCAAAATTCACTGTTAAATAATTCAAGATTATTGGAAAAGTTAATAATTCAATAAAACGTATTTTTCCCAGTTGGATTGGCTCAAAATCATATTAAATATCGTAGTTAAAAGATGAAAGGTTTGAGCTAATTCGTGTCTCGTTTGGAAACAAAGAAAAAGTGTGAAAAAACGAATAATTATCTCCAACGCATTAAGCATGCACTCCCTTTGGGGAATTTCGATCCTGACAAAATTAATTGACCACTAAACTTAATGCCGATTTAATAAGTACCGATGCCAAAGATCTTTGTTAGTCAGAGGTGATCTGAAAGAAGTTATTGTATGAATGGTTCCTTTCTGTGGCATATCTTTCTTTTCCTTTCAATGTAAGATGAAAGAATGTAGGATGGAAGTATACTGAGATTTCGCAAATGGAAACGAAATAATAGTTCTGCCTTCATTCAGGAGGTAAACATCCGGAACAATAAGGAAAAGAAGAGCATTCTTCTTTGGAAGAACGAAACCATTCGATTTGCCTCTGTTATTTTGCGATACCGTGCGTTTGTTCCTAATTCCGTCTTTTTAGGAATCCTAACAGATTACTAAAACAAACAGCAAAAATCATTACCTAGTACATAGACAGAAAATTATCGATAGTAAATGCGCAAAAATCAAACGATTATTATAAAATTTTACCGATTACACGATTATTATAAAATTATTATAAAATAAAACCACAAACTTCTTCCAAACATATGTAAATTACGTGTACAGGTAAAAATTGATCAATTATTCCCATAGCATTCTCAATTTCACCATTCAAAATCCAAAACTAAGTTATTGCTACCAAATTAAATATACTCTGAAGCATTACGAAAGTTATGATTTGTACGTGGAGTTTCAAACTGAAGATTAAAAACTGTGTTCGAAATCTTAAACTTAAATGAAGCCATTCTAACCACGGAAATCACTGTCCAGGAAGAAACAATAAATCAATCGTTAAAGAATATCACAGAGTTTCGGCATAATTTCTGCGATGAGAACCATAAAATCGTACAGCATATTTCATTTCAACTGGAATGACTAATCACGAAACAATGCTTAGGAACTTAAAGATATCGCTATCTCTCTATGACTCTGCGAGAGCTTTAAGAATACGGGAGATAATGTCTTAAAGCAAACGTGACTTTAGCTCTAGGTAATTACCTTTACTGTCTATAGAACCGCGTCGTTGAAGGTAAGCCTGTTGCACACGCATGCTGCAGTCGGTTAAAATTTAGCAATGGATCTAATCAGCGGATATCTTCCCGCAAAAGTACCGTTAGGACGGACCCGGAAATTCAGATACTACAGTTCATTGGTGGAAAAAGTTAGGAAAGACTTTCATAGTGGTCAAATAAAATATCCTTCGGTCGAAGTAATGAACTTCAGTGCTAAATTAAATCACACGTTCAGTGAGTTAGACATGTTGGAGTCGTTTAAGCAAAGTGTGAAATCAATAACAGAGGTTTATGACGATGCACGAGCTCAAGTGACAGAAAAATTGAACGCAACGAATGGCCTCACGTGATGATAAACGCTTTCACTGAACACAACAATTTTCCTTTTCTTTCACAGTGGCATCTCACACAAGAAATTACGAGTGAGTGTTTATGACTTATAAGAGTAGACGTGGTCGAACGAGTTCGATATAAAGGATTTTATGCGGAATTAAAGCACTTTTCCGGTTGACTCCTTCAAATATCCGGGAAATACATATATAGATAGGCAGTTTCACGAACGCTGACTGGTTTTTAAGAGAGAAAATCCTAGCGCTGAACTTCGATGCCATTTCAATTCTTTATCCTAGCATGGAGAAACAATCACATCGTTACAAAAAGACAATATTACATTTACTTCGGAGTTTGTTAAATGAACATCAATATTTCTGTATAAATATCCACAACTTATGATTCTTTTTAAAACAAATAATTGAAGTTATAATGCAAGCAAGTGTCATTGCCTGAAGAAGAGTCACTGATAATAAAACGTGTGATTACCTTATGGTCCGAAAAGATGACTTTTTTGGGTGCAATAACAATGAATAAGTTCCACTACTATTAGATATGCCAGAACCAAATAGCTGAGCTCACTTTTGTATCGGTTCAAATTTGACGCTTGTTACAGCTACAGATGTGCACACATTTCCATCTATTAAAAGGTTTTCGTTACTTCTTAATTCCAGCATTCCTTGCGATTTCATTAAGTATTTAGAAAGAACTGGGAAGAAACGCTGGCGTCACCATCCTAGGGTTCGGTCGGACTCTGGTGGTTAGTGCCCAATGGCTAAGATAGCTTTATGGGCGGTTTTACTCATGCAGGCAGATTAAACCCTCGTAAGGCTAACACTCACGAAATTTAAGGCTCGGTATAGTATATTTCGAGGCATTTTCTTATAGTATATCAAGTCTGCACCTGGAAGCTTAAAATTTCGAGTCACCGCTGGGTTAGAAAGAGACAATTTGTAATATATTTGTATCGCAACCTTGTACTACTTTGTACATCGCATAAATTTAGTATAAACCAGTTTGATAGGACGGAACATAGGTATCACAAAGAATATGGTGAGAAGATGGTCGTTGTTTATTATTGTTTAAGGTGCGTCGACATCTTAGGTCATATTGCAACATTTACTTGTTTAGGTTGAAACTTCTCTGTTGTATCTTAGTGATGCCGCAGTGACCACATAATCGCATTAGAGGCGGTTAGTGCTAAATTAGTTTTGAGTTAGGGTAGAAGACTAAAGCTATTATTTTAAAAGATAAAATGGTGTAGAAAGGCTACTCATGACTTTCGAGCATAGATGAACTAACGATCTCTGTTCCGGGGACGTGTTCAGAGTTTCTTAAAGAGTCTGCTTTGCCTAAAAAAGTTCAGTACTCTGGACATTGTGTTATTGTCGCCCCGTAGGGCTGAGAAATCACGGCAGTGAAAGATTTTTATGATTGCATTAAATGGATCAAACGTATTTTGACTATTGAAATATGTTTAAGAGGGTAACGCCATGTGATATATGCCGCTAGAAAATCACCTCTGCAAGAATATTGAGAAGTATTACAATATAAGGGGAATCCCGAAAAGAGAATAAAATGCTGAAAGAAATATGTAAGAGAGAATAAAAATCGAGATCGCTTTAGTACCATGAGATTAAAGGTGAGGGTGGGATACAGAGCGGAGTGTATAATGGCTGAAAATATATTTAAGATAAATATAAAGTGAAAGCCAGATTTCAGAGATTTGGAGAAAATATATATTATACAAGCCGCCTAATAGTATAGAAATTTTATATTTTTTAAGTTGAGATTCTAAGACCGAAAACGTCTATCATATATATGGCTCGGAGCGATCAGTTCGAGCCAAAAATTAAATCTTGTACAATACGGGAACTACGAGTCTTAATTCCGAAGTATAAATATGCTTGTATGTTACACTAAGAAGGACCAAAAATCATCAACAAAAAATATCTTGAAAAAATACCACCGCAAATTTGAGCAAATCGACCTCAGCAAGAACAGGAATTGATGTTGGATAATAGATATTTCCTCTGAAACTCCGGACACAATGATGCACCCGCATTGGAGCATGAAGCAGAAAAAAAAATTCCGCACCACCCACTACTTTTAAAAAACATTCAAGGAACGCATCGGAAACAAAAGCCTTCCCATGCCATCGGCGCCTGCGACCCATTCGGATTTCCATCAAATAGACTCGATGGGAAAAAACAACCCTCGTGGGAGATCGCTACCAATCAGCGATCGAAAAAAAGGCCGCCATTAATATTCGTGATATGACTGCCGCATCCTGAACGAGACCGGAACGGCAACAGAGGATAACAACGAAACACTACTCGCGCATAGAGGTGAAAAAAGCGACCGTTTCGCTTACGCAAAACTGCGCAGAACTTTCTCGACGACGGCAGCTCCCTCCGCAGAAGCGTAAAGAGCCGGCGAGATTCTCGTACTCAACAAGTTTTCATGTTCCGAGGGCAACAGGTGTACTTTGGCGGTCCGTTTGATGATGGGGAGCGCGCAATTTCGACAAACGTCCGAATTGACAAAAAATACCGCAAGGTATTCGACCAGACGCTGTTGGTGACCAAGGACATCGCGACGGTACGGTCGCCAGGTTCCAAAGGTTCGTACTCACTCGTTAGGGCTGCCGGGAACACCGTTGGAGCCGTTTTCCTCGGGGCCGGACATTCCGTTCTGCTCGCTACGCAGAGCTGCCGCAGCCGCGGCCGCTTTCGCCACCGCAGCGGCAGCCGCTAAAACCGCCGTCGTCTTGTTGACGTGGTGGTGATTGTTATTATTGTGGCTCGTGTTGTTGTTGTTATTGTTGTGGCTCGCGAGCTTCCCTTTGCCCATCACCGTCACGACGTCGGCTCCGCTCTGGGGCGATATCTTGCCCGCCAGGGCGTTCAAACTGTGTAGCATCTCCATTCTTCGAAACTGAATTTTTCCCCACCGTTTTTCACCACTAATCCGACGAGCAACAATACAAAAACTTCGTCTGCTGAGGGAAATAACGGCGTCCACCGATCAAAATATTTCCTCCCGCTAATTTATACCTTTACTCCTCACCAAAAAATAATCAGACTTACGAACAACGGTGGAAAAAACGGCGAGAGACACCCTATACTTCCTCGTAGAAAAATACCAAAAAAATACCGCCTTTTTTATTTACTCCCACCCGTCCGATTTGACCGAGCGCGCGCGACCAAAAACTTCCGGCACACACCACGCTGCAAAAAGATCCGACTTGGAGAGAGAGAGAGAGAGCTCTTCTAATCCGTACGACACACTAGCTTCCTCACCGACTCTTCACGAACTCACGTAAAGAAGGACGCTCTTGTCCGCCCCTCTCCGCAGTCCACTCGAGTGGATACCTCCCCCGCCTTAGCACACACACCCCCTACTGCCCCGCGGGGTGCGATAAGGGACACCGAGCTACGCCTCCTCGACTGCCCCACCTCCTCCGCGGACACGTGGCCCCGGCGTCCCCCTATCCGACAGCGCCCAGATCGACCACCACCGATGGCAGAGGGATGGTTGATGCGGCAACCGCGGCGGCTTATCTCGTACCCATCCCTGGGGAAAGTCTTATCACGGCGGAGAGATAACGTCGGGGGATAAACCTCCTCGAGACTGGAGACGGCGTACGCACGGAGAGGTATCCCGTCCCTCCTCCTGCTACACCACCACCTCCTCCTCCTGCCGCACCTCCCGCGACCCGGAAGGACGGTTGAGACGCGCTCTGGACGTGGGCTCTGGAAGGCGGAGGCCGTCTTAACACCTCGCGAACGTCGCATCCAAATTGAGGCCGCTCAGAGGCGTAGGAGTCGTGATGAAACCAAGGGGAGGCTTTTGTGGCACGGACTGATTGATGGCGATGGCGATCCGATTTTAGAAGGCAGGTGAGGGGCGGGGAAGCACATGGGGGTTGGAAAACGCTCAGCCGTCACTCAGAGCTTCCTTCGCGCCGCTAGAAAAGGCACTGGGAAGTCGGGAGTTGGGCCGGCGTCTGAGGGAGAGATTCTATTCCGACGTCGGGTGAGAGAGCGGGATGTGTGTAGGGTTGCGAGTGCAGTGAAAGACAGAGGGTGTTGGGAGAGGTGACGGGAGAGAATCACCGGGTCACGGAGGTCCGGGGTCAAGAAGTCAAGTGACACAACACGAGGAATTGTCCACGGCGGCGAGGGAACTCGCAGCGTGGTTGTGGACAAAAGGTTCGAGAGAGAGAAAGACGCACACACTGTCACAAACGGGAGGTGAGAGGAGAGTGAAAAGGTCTTAAAAGAACACGACACGGGGTAGAAAAGCGGGAAGTTTTGTTTGTTTTTGGCAAGGACAAAAGACACAGAGAGAACAAAGGCGGAGTTTGGAGTTCGGTGAGGCGGTGAGGTTTATAAAATTTTTATTCTGATGTGTGATGTGCGAGTGAGGAGCACGTACACGGCGGACCTATCCGTTCTTTTCCGCGGGTAAACACTGCCGAGGTGCATCAACACACGAGTCCATGCCGCGTCACCCCGCAGATGACGAAGGATTTTTGGGGGAAATGGGAACGGTGCGTGCCGCGCTAGTTGTCGAACGGCACGCGGCTTCGACCGCCACTCTGGCCCGGTACTTCACTCGCGACGGGGGGCAGGGCTTGAGACCCGCCTGACCGACGAACTACCCTCAAACAGAAACCACCTCCAACCGACCGGTAGCGGCACACGTGGACTCGGTCGGGGGGACAGTGTTTTCATTCGCGCCGGCAGCAGCGTCGGGCATTCACCACCGAGCGGGCCGCGGGTCGAACCCCCTCGGAATTCCGCACATCTTTCCCCGCACTTGAACCGTCGGGTGGGCGGCCCACCGGGAGGCAGAGCGCCTCCGTATCACTGGTCGGAATGAAAACACCCCCGTGAACGGGTACCGCAACACTACCCTCCGGGTAAAATTTCCGCCTTCATGCGCTTCACTGACAAACCCCCATTGGACGAGCACACACCGTAGAGATATTTCGACACACACCGAAAAAAAATACACCCGCGAATTTCCTTCGCGACAACCGCTACCGGAGATCCGCGAACGAATCTAATCGGGGGCGCGGAAAATCGCCGCGACGTGTTTCCGCACGCTCCCTCCCGTACGTTTTTTTCGCGCGATGCAAAAACCGCGTATGAGCGAAACTGTTAAGGCGACGGAGTAGCTGCCGGTTGGCGCTTGGCCTGCCCGCCTCTGACCGAAGCTAGGGAAGATCGGTGCCTCACGTTCTTTCTCCCCCTCCGGTTGCGCTCCCCTACGAATCCTCCCCTCGCTCCCCTTCCCCCTCATTCCTTACGACCCACACTCTCCCCCCACCCCATCTCCCCCTGATTCTCCCTCCACGCTCGTGTCCCCCCACCCACATCTGCGTCTGCGCTCGCTACACTACGGGATCCGTCCCTCTCTCTCCCCCGCTTAAAACTCAGCCACCGCCACTTCGCCTTTTCCCATAGAACACCAAAGCGCTGCTTGGCGAGAGGTCACACTCCCGGGGAAGGGGCCAAGAGATAGTGGCGGGCCCTCCCGCCGACCCTCTCCGCACCAAGTCGCAAGGGACCACTCCAACTCTCTCTTCCCGCAAGCATCTCCCCTCCATTCGTGCAATCTCTTCCCCTCTCTCCTTATTCCATCTCTTGTTTCCTTCCGAATTTATTTCAATCTGCATACCCTCGCTTTAATCCTCTCTCGTTAGCCCTTTTCCACTTTTATCCTCTTTACGTGCCTTCCATTGTTTCTGCTATCCCTTATTTTCGCATATTATCCCAACGTTCTAGTACTCCTCGTTGGTCATGTATTTCCGTATCTGTTTCCGTTTTACATCATTCCTGCCTTCAATCCGTTTCATTCCACATTGTTTTGCTCATTCATATCAACTTCTCCTTTACCATTCCCCAATTTCGCTCCTTAGTGTCCTTTTGTTTTCCTTCTTATTATCCCCTGCTTTACATATTTATTTAACGTAAGGTCAAAATAATTCCAACAACATGAAACTCAAAACAATGAATTAATAGCAGATATCTGCAACTCATTCAACCGAAAACCAAGTAACAGAAGTTACATCAACAATAAAAAAGAAATCTTTCAACTAATGGATAGGAGGTAGGAAATGACGGAATTAAACTCTTGATGGAAAAAGGCCAAAAAGAGAGGAACGCTTTATTAGAGAAAGGCGTGGTTAAGGACAGAAGAAAATTGCAGTCGGAGTTTCGTTCGGAGAGCAGTATTTTCCGTTAATTATTTTATGAAACGATTTAATTATCGTCATTTACTACCGTATTTCCTTGTTTTCTGTTTCGTGCTCTTCATTTTTTTCCTCCCAAAATAAATTTCGGCTTTAATGGAGGTATAAACTTTAATGCTGCGTCTTCTTGGAAACGATGAGCCCCTACGCGTCGACAATACCGAGAATATATACAAAGTGAATCTGAAGGAAGGAATACTACGCGCGAGTTACGAGGAGCAAGGATTGTACAGAAAATTCGAATCAAGCAACACTGCTGAATATCGGACGAACTGCTGGAGTTCTGGAAGATGAACGGTCTGCTGAAACCGCTTTGCCCATGAGCCTTCTTCGTATCGAGAAAATCATTTATGAGGCAAATACCGTTTTGCTAAACACGAAGGAGGAGATGCAAGGGACAATCGTTCCTCAATGATCGTTCCTCAATGATCTGCCATTACATTCAGATATGTCGGAAACAGCGTTGGATCGTTAGATAAATCCAAATACTGGCCACAAATATCCGATATTTCAGTCACTGAATTCCTTTATTTCCTGGAGACAATTTTTGGAGCCTAATTGCTCCTAAAAATCGAACGACGCATTTTCTGCACCCCTGAAGATGGCAACATAGTTACCAAATACGGATTTGGTGATATTTAATTCCCTTCAATGTACATTAACCAGACCTTTTTTCCTAATGAGCTTATCTACTTACTTCCGTTGTCATGCGTTTTCAAGACTTGCTTCTCCCATTTTTATTTTATATTAAACACCATTTCTTACCTATCGTTTTCCCTCTCAATCGTATGACGTCTTTTTACACTCTTCATCGTTCTCCTTTTATATTTCCCTTCGTGACATCAAGGAGTGAACAACACATGCGGGAATAATGAAAAATCAAAGAACCAGCATTGGAGAAAAAACCATGGGGATCCATGAAAGTCATTCTCCAAAGCGGAGACGACTCGTGATGATGAGTAATTCGTTCTACATCATCACGTCTCACATATTCTCACATTCCCTCATCTCTCTTTATCATCTTTATTATTAAGCATTACTCTACGTTCATAAAATACTGCCTCCGCATTCAAACCGTCCTAATGACCAGCTTCTTTTTCCTCAAAGATTTTGACAGGAGAGAGATAGATTCCTAAGAGAGGAATCTCTAAATTGGAGATAAGCGCTTATCGCGTCCGCCTGCCAATTTTGTCTCTTTTACGAATTGTGCCCTTTGATGGAATTTAACTGCGTTACACAATTCATTTTTTATATCTTGTCGCAAAATTCAAGTCTTTACGAAATTTCCATACAGGAAGCTGGAGAAAACCAGAAAGAGAATCAAAGCGTAATCAGAGAGCGACGGAGATGTATGTACGTATTACCTACTCGATTGCCTTCAACTGTCTGAAACTTGTTTACGCTCAACTCATCTGTACTGCTCACCACACAATGGAAGGAAGCTCGTAATGAAGTTAAATATAAAACATTGTTGTGCTAAGTCATATTTTATCCATGCAGACTTCACATAATTTCAGCTGTTTTTCATTTACATTTTTAGAACAACTTAATTTTTCTTCCTGAGACAGTAGCTAATTTTTGGTAAAAAAACCGTCAGAGGTTACAGTCTTGCGATTAGAACATCTATTAACTCAAAAACCATTATCAAAGAGTTTGGTAAAAACTGTAGAGTAATTGCTAATGAAGAAATAATGGGAGAAAAAATATTGAGAATGAAGAGAACAAAAGATGAGAGCTTACACAGACGCGTAACGGTCAGTCGTCATCGCAGCAGTTAAGATGGGGACCCTCTTTGGATAACAAAGTGGGCTCCTACATCTCGGGGACCCCCTCACGTTTTGAAAATTACATAAGTACTACTTCGGCATGAGTGAACAAAAGAAACAAATACAAATTAAAACTATCATTGTTATATTCCTAAGAAGTGTCGGGAACAACTTTTTCCAGTGAATTTGCACAGATTTTTTATTATATTATCTATATATCAGCTTACTTTTATCTTATCATACCAAATAATGGTTGGATCCCCCACCATTATATAGCTGCAATAATCTTTGGAGAAGGAAGTAGGTATTCTTTTTTCTGTGAATTATTCAACATGTAAGCTGGTTGAAACCTCACCCCCTCTACAATTAACAACCACGAGTCAACTGGCGAATGAGACTTACCATGCAAGATGAGGAGTGAGATATTTTGCCCTTGCTTACCTCACCGAGCCAGAATTCTATTGGCGGAAAAAGTCTACGTAAGTGAAGCTCAGTGACTATACGAGTAACTCTATTCGTATCATTTCATAAGGAGAGAGACCTCAATCATTGCCATTATTCAACATAACTCATATCTCAGTTGCTTCCATATCATCACAGCCATGTACAAGACATAGACTCTAGTAAATGAAAAATACATTTCCCTCTATCCTGTACTAAAAGACAAATGAAAATATTTAAAGGAATAAAAAGTGTGTAAAATAACTACTAGAGGTGGACTCGAAGCCAGGTCTCCAACTTTCCGGGCAGATCTTCTGAATGCCTTCCCGGAAAGTGGGAGACTTGGGTTCGAGTCCTAGTCATGTCGCTATTTTGTCGCTTCTTGTCATTCCCTGGGATTCAGCCGCACCGCTTTAACGTGCAAAGTAAAAACACCTTTCTTCAATCCTTATGAAATTATAAATTATCAAGATATTCTAGCAGAGCCAATATGTGCTGGACACGATTTATTCCACTCCAATTTCTAATGCATCCCATTATTCTCGAATTGCAAATTATTTATAGCATTAAACGCCGAAATAATCCTGCGACTCTGGAAGACCAAAAGAAAAACGGATCGCTGTATTCTTGGAATCGCGGGGAGATATAGAAATCACAACATTTGGGAGCGGACGATGACAGGGGTGATCGACCTTATAGATAAAATAGAATCTCTGAAATGGATTTGGAGAGTCCATATGGGGGAACGAAACGACAACCGTTGGACATCAGCAGTGCTCAAATGGGTTGGAAGGGATGCGAAGAGACCGAGAAAAAGACCAAAGGACAGATGGAACCGTGACGACTCCAGACTACGCAAAGAAGTATGCGTGGAACTACAAGAAGAGGAAGGAAACGCAACACCTGGATGAGGATGATGAAGGAGTGACAGATATTAAACATAAGGTAAGATCACTGAAATGGATGTGGGCAGGCCATGTTGCGAGAAGAAAGGACAACCGATAGATGTCAGCAGTTCTCAACTTGACATCAAGAAATGTGAAGAGACCAGGAAGAATACCGAAGGACAGATGGAACAGAGACATCATCAAGCACCTAGAGGTAACGTGACAACGAATAGAAAGAGTTGGAAGGCACTTATGGACTCCTACATCGAACGTCGGTCTGTAAATGGCTGATGATGATGATGACACAGAGTCAGCCAAAAATTATAAACTCAATACGCGTAAAGAAAAACTTGAATGATTTTTCATATACTGAATTCTGTCATAATACTGACATTGTGATATTCAAAAAAGTTACCTCATTCCTCTGCATTAGTAAGATGTGCTCTATTAGGTGGGTCATTAGCGTAAAGGTACTACAGAAAACTGCTAGCTTCTGTGTGTGATTTTTGTTTGTAGACTGTACCTTCTAGTGGCCTCTCAGTCTTTCTTACATTTGTTTGTTCCTTACTGGAACAACATTACATTTATTTATAACATTTGAATCCTAGCCCTTAACCTAGTAAATTGTTGAATTTCTTATCATTATTAATACTAATTGGGTGGTGCCACCTTTTGTATTTATATACATAT
>KZ308128.1:767220-984585 GCA_000376725.2 Ladona fulva
TTTTTTTTAAATATTTTTTAACACATCAATTGTGTTTTTTAATCTTTTCTTTTTTCTATTTTTTCTAGGGGCAGAGCACCATAACCTATTTACAATGGGATTGTTAACTAATGCTAATTTTTTATGGAATTTATTTACAATTTTTTTAGCTTTTTCTGCTAAAGTATTTACATTATGGTATTTTTTTATCTCTTTTAAGTGTACCAATTTGTTGCTGCAAGTAGCTGCTCTTATTAATTTATTATAGAAAGTTTCAATTTTTTTTATGTTTGTCTTTGTCGTGTTAAAGGTGACTGGGCAAGCATATAGTATTATTGGTGTGATCAGTGTGTGGGCTAGTCTTAGCTTGGTTTTGCTGGTGATGTGTTGTTTGTTGTTAAATAATGGTTGTAGGAGATGTTTGCGGAATGATGCCTGGGCTAGGGTTGTTTTGATGTGCTTGTCCCAGGATAGGTTATTGGTTAGTGTGACTCCAAGAAATTTGTGGTGCGTAGCTTTGGGTATTGTTGTGTTGTTCAGTGTGATTGAAGAGGTGCATTTCTTGTTGCGAAATATGTTAAAATGTATGTGGGTACTTTTAGTTGGGTTTATGTTTATTTTCCATTGTGAGCACCATTTACTGTATTTTTGGAGGTGTTTGTTCATTCTGGTTACTGCTGTGTTAGGGTAGATGCATTGTGCTGTGAAGGTAGTGTCGTCAGCGAACAGGAGGTTTTGAATGTTTGGTGATTTTGGTATGTCATTTGTATAGCAGTTGTATAGGATTGGGCTAAGCGTTGAGCCTTGTGGAAGTCCAGCTGAGAGTGTGGTGATGTTGGAGTAGGTGTTTTGTATTTTGATTTTTATCTGTCTGTTGTGTAGAAAGTTTTTTATGAGTTTTATGATGTATGTAGGTATTTGTAGTGCATGTAGTTTGTGTATAAGTCCTGCATGCCATACTTTGTCAAATGCTTTCTCTACATCTAGAAAGACTGCATGTGTAGTGCGTTTGCCAAAGTTGAGGCCTTGTGTAATTGTGTCTACTAGGTTTAGAAGTTGGTGTTTTGTTGAGTGTTTATCCCTGAAACCCATTTGTTCGTGTATTATAGAGTTGTGTTGTTTAAGTGACATTTTGATTCTTTTGAGTATGGAGAGTTCGAATATTTTTGAGTGTTGAGAGTAGTGTGATGGGTCTGTAGTTTTGTGTTAGGGTTGGGTTTTTGTTTGGTTTAGGGAATAGTATCACTATTCCCGTTTTCCAAGTGTTTGGGAAGTGTGATGTGTGGAGACATGTGTTGAACAGATCTGTGAGAATTGTTAGGAAGTGAGGTATTTTTGCTGCTAGTTTTACCATGTGGTAAGTGATGTGGTCATGACCTGGTGCCTTTTGGTTTTTAAGAGTTTGTATGTGTGATAAAATTTCTGTTGTGTGGATGGTGTCTGGTTCATTTGTTGGGGTGTATTCGATGTTGATATTTGTGTTGATGATTTCTGTGTCGGTTGTTGGGTTGTTTTCTGCTGCAGTCATGATGTTTCCGAGGTATTTTGCAAAGATGTTTGCTTTTGTCTGTTGATCCGAATGCCAGCTATTGTTTTCTAAGATTGGAGCTGGTGATGGCATTGGTTTTGAAAGAGTTTTGCTCATTTTCCACAGACTTAGATCTTCAAAATTTAGGGTGTCAATTTTTTTGTTCCATTCAGAATCTCGGAATTTTGTGATTTCTTTTCTGATGGTGTTTTTGTATTGGTGATAGAGGTGTTCATCCTTAGGGTGTTTGAAAGTTAAGAATTGCCTGCGATGTTTGTTTCTTAATTTTATCATATTATGTATATGTTTTGGANATATCAGCTTACTTTTATCTTATCATACCAAATAATGGTTGGATCCCCCACCATTATATAGCTGCAATAATCTTTGGAGAAGGAAGTAGGTATTCTTTTTTCTGTGAATTATTCAACATGTAAGCTGGTTGAAACCTCACCCCCTCTACCATTAACAACCACGAGTCAACTGGCGAGTGAGACTTACCATGCAAGATGAGGAGTGAGGTATTTTGCCCTTGCTTACCTCACCGAGCCAGAATTCTATTGGCGAAAAAAGTCTACGTAAGTGAAGCTCAGTGACTATACGAGTAACTCTATTCGTATCATTTCATAAGGAGAGAGACCTCAATCATTGCCATTATTCAACATAACTCATATCTCAGTTGCTTCCATATCATCACAGCCATGTACAAGACATAGACTCTAGTAAATGAAAAATACATTTCCCTCTATCCTGTACTAAAAGACAAATGAAAATATTTAAAGGAATAAAAAGTGTGTAAAATAGCTACTAGAGGTGGACTCGAAGCCAGGTCTCCAACTTTCCGGGCAGATCTTCTGAATGCCTTCCCGGAAAGTGGGAGACTTGGGTTCGAGTCCTAGTCATGTCGCTATTTTGTCGCTTCTTGTCATTCCCTGGGATTCAGCCGCACCGCTTTAACGTGCAAAGTAAAAACACCTTTCTTCAATCCTTATGAAATTATAAATTATCAAGATATTCTAGCAGAGCCAATATGTGCTGGACACGATTTATTCCACTCCAATTTCTAATGCATCCCATTATTCTCGAATTGCAAATTATTTATAGCATTAAACGCCGAAATAATCCTGCGACTCTGGAAGACCAAAAGAAAAACGGATCGCTGTATTCTTGGAATCGCGGGGAGATATAGAAATCACAACATTTGGGAGCGGACGATGACAGGGGTGATCGACCTTATAGATAAAATAGAATCTCTGAAATGGATTTGGAGAGTCCATATGGGGGAACGAAACGACAACCGTTGGACATCAGCAGTGCTCAAATGGGTTGGAAGGGATGCGAAGAGACCGAGAAAAAGACCAAAGGACAGATGGAACCGTGACGACTCCAGACTACGCAAAGAAGTATGCGTGGAACTACAAGAAGAGGAAGGAAACGCAACACCTGGATGAGGATGATGAAGGAGTGACAGATATTAAACATAAGGTAAGATCACTGAAATGGATGTGGGCAGGCCATGTTGCGAGAAGAAAGGACAACCGATAGATGTCAGCAGTTCTCAACTTGACATCAAGAAATGTGAAGAGACCAGGAAGAATACCGAAGGACAGATGGAACAGAGACATCATCAAGCACCTAGAGGTAACGTGACAACGAATAGAAAGAGTTGGAAGGCACTTATGGACTCCTACATCGAACGTCGGTCTGTAAATGGCTGATGATGATGATGACACAGAGTCAGCCAATAATTATAAACTAAATACGCGTAAAGAAAAACTTGAATGATTTTTCATATACTGAATTCTGTCATAATACTGACATTGTGATATTCAAAAAAGTTACCTTCTTCCTCTGCATTAGTAAGATGTGCTCTATTAGGTGGGTCATTAGCGTAAAGGTACTACAGAAAACTGCCGCTTTAGTAACTATATATAGCTATATTGTCAACAGGCAATTCAGAGGTTTTACTTCGTGGTATACATTCACACACAATGGATTCATGATAGAATATTTACTAAACCACGGAAAATGCGTAACATTTTCTGTGGTTTAGTAACAATTCTATCATGAATCCATTGAGATGGCTAGATTTTTTACATTCTAACAATTTGCTAGAGGCTAATGACCCACCACTTAGGAGACCTCTAATAATTGTGGAGGACAAAGGTAACTTTCATCCATCCCATTGTGTCAATAAATTCATCATTAGAATAAGAATACTAGGTATTATTTTTCCGAATGCATTCTTCGCTTTTGCAGACTGCGTGAGTGAGGGCGTGTAGATATGTATATCTATTGGCAATTGTTTTTGGTATTAACCGCGGTTGAAAACGGCCGAAATAAGTCAAGTTACTATTAAAACTCCCCTCTCTTTCTTCCTCTCCTTTGATACCTCTCTCCCCTTAGCATCTGTGAACGCCTCTTCCCTCCCCTTTTCCTTTTACGCATCTTCCCGTTATTCTCATCATCTCCCCTCCATCCTCTCTCCCCCTTCCTTCCTCACGACCGTCAAGAATATTCTCTCCATGCATTTCGGGAGGAGATTGTCCTTAAGGTCACGTTACAAGGTCTCATAAAGTGATTCAATTATCAGCGAGGGCTTATTCACTCTCTTGGAGCGGGAAACCGCTCTCTGGCACTCTTTCAAAGTGCCGCGGTGACATATTTAAAGTGGTATGTTTTGATGTGTGTAGGGCGTTTGACTAGCGATTAGACCGTCTCCGCTTTGATTTCCCATATTTAGAGCCTGGTAATGAAAATTCCGGGAAGGAGTGACTCCGTCCTTTTTCTTGCTTTGTGGCTTTAAACACTGCGAGCAATTGTGTAAGACGGAGATGAATGATTGCTTTGCTGAAAAGGACCTTTGATATCGGGAATTTTCGAGCGCTGAATATAATTTATCACTTATCGCGTCCTCGTAGGGCAAATCTTCTGAGCCGAAGAAGACCTTGAGAATGAAAATTTGGTTGGTTCCACGAAAGACAAAGAATAAGTCATTCATTGACGTGTGAAATCGATTAAAGGATTGTATTGTAAATCTGCGGAGGATTGATTTGTCGGATAGAGAGAGGAAGAGAAAGCCATTCGCCTGAGAACTTTCCTGTATTCAGCGGACGATCAAAGGTTTATAGAAACTACTTCCGTTCACTAATAAATCTAAAGGCTTTTAATCTTGCTGATAAAGCAGAACTTATTCCATTATTCTGGCACAACGTCGTGTAACGTTCGGTTAGGAATTAAGTCAGAAACAAAATTTGGTAAGCATTTATCAAAGTAATAACTCATTAATCTATTATCTACGAGCATAGAATTCAGGCTAAGCTCCCTTTTTATGATTGGAATCGAATCTAATTGAATCGATGCATGATAGGTATGAATACTTTCCTCAGATGTTAATACATTTTTTGAGAAATACACTCTGAACTTCACCTTATGGGTTAATTTGAAAACTTCATCAGCGTAGCGTCCTAGATTTTACGTCTAAGTAAAATAACATTTCTAGTGTTTTAACTAAGAATTGAGGAATGCAAGTCAAACTACCTCACTCCTCATCTTGGATAGTGAGCCTCATCCCATCTCCAAAGCTAATGGTAGTTGATGTTGGAGGGATGAGGGTCAAACTTGCCTACGGGATGATGATTTTAAAGACAAAACCAAGAGTTATTAAAAAAATTCACAGACATTGGCGATGTGTTGTGGAAATTCTCCATGTTTGAAGGAAAAGACTTCGTACTTTTTTCCACAGGATTTTATTACAGATACGACCAGGTTTCAGCGAATGATCGCCATCATCAGGCAACATAACAAAAACTGTAAAACTGCATATTTAAAACCAGGGAAAACTAGCGGAAAGAATGGCAGTTAGGGAAAGGACGTGAGGGAGGAAGAAGGCCAGAGAGGAAAAGTTGAGATAAGGGCTTGGGAAGCGGAGCTGGGTTTAATATGCTAACGGTTTTTGTTGTGTTACCTGATGATGACGATCATTTGCTGAAACCTGGTCGTGTCTGTAATAAAATCTTGTGGAAAAAGTACCAAGTCGCTTTTCTTTCAAACAAGAATTAGTAGCATGAAGAAAAATGTAAAACGCCAGAAGCAAAGGACACGGTCAACCGCAATGTACTTGGTATTAAAAGTACCGAAAGTTACTGAAAACTGCAGAAGGAGTGTATCAATCAAAATTACACGTACTTACGAAATGAACCCAATAATTCCTTCCTTATAAAGCAGCAAAACAACCGAAGGCAAGGTAACGCCGAAAGCCCGTAGATCATCCGCAGCAAGAAATCAGCTCCCAAGCTTTGATCCAATCTAAAACCTCTAAATCACGAACTCTATTTAAAACCGCCCAATTAAATCGGAAGAGTGGGGAACCCCAATCCTTCCGGAAGTATAAACGAATGCGGGCTCTGTAGAAATTTCCCTTTCTGATTTACCCCTTTATTTAATCAATGCCTCGGCTCATTACGCAGGATGAAATACGAGCATTCTCCTCCGGTCATCTCGAAGAACGCTTCAAAAATCATCCGTCGTAAATTCATCCGGTCGCATTGCCGCCCAACAGCAGCTGCCTTCCATAGCATACGGGCGGAGGAAAGCCGGCGCGTGGGGCGTAAAACTCAGCTCTCAGTGCGAGACTTGGCTCGGGGATATTTGTTCGGGTCGTTGTCCAACATATGATCACATTGGCGACGGCAACGAGACTGCTGCAATAAAAAAGCCGCGGGGCGAGTGGTTTTACTGGAGGGAATCTCGCGAAGCTACGCTGTTTTTCTCGCCCATTTCCAGGTACGAATTTGGCGACAACCGAGAGAAACTGGGATGAAGACTCATTCTTGAGATATTGGCAGTGTACGGCGTGGGAACGAGACTATAAAATAACAGCGCAGGAGCACTAACTGCTGTTGCCCGCCAGATCCCTCTCTTTTTTACAACCTTGCGTGGTGTCTTGCTCTCTACTGCGATCCTCATAGTTTTTCCTCGTTGGAGTGGGATTAGATTGACTAATTCTGACAAGATTAGGAAGGGGAACGTTCAAAACCGTGCATTATTAAGACATTTATTGGGGTTTAATCGTGGTGGGGAAGTCTCATACATCAAAAGCATATTTTCCGATAATTGCGCAATCGGAAGGAAGTAGCTCTGCCGATTACGGTGTCTTTGTGAGACAACGTTGTTGAACTTTGAGAGGCCTTTAAGTTAGGCTCAGATGGTTTATAAGATTTCTAAAGTTGAGTAACTCATGAAGGCGTTCAGAGAGGGGCAAGTACGGGTTAACGCGGCAACGTTGTGCGCCTTTGTTGATAGCTGACGGCGCTCGTATTCGCCCTGAAAATAAATTCGTACAAAATAAATTGCTAAGTTGCAGTTAACTTTAGTTACAATTTGTAAAATATCCTACCGAGAGCACATAATGACTTCAATTTCGCACTTTTACGTCCATCGACTGCTGAGAAAAAGTTGTTTTACAAAATCGGTAACAAGATTTTATTATGCCACAAATATAATCTGAAACAATTATTTCGGTCGAGGGTAAGTATTAAATTAAGTTCTTAAAATTTTGTCTCAATTGAAGAAATACCTTTGGAGAAATGTAATTTCAGTCACCCCTCCATTTTACCTCGCGAATAAACGGGCGTTCTACTTGCGATAAAATACCAAGCAGATAAAAAATTTTGGATTATACAGATAGATAAGGCCCACTGATGACCGTAATAGTCAGACAAAAACACACCGAAACCATCAAAAGAATACTTATAAAATCTAAGGATAATGCGTATTTCTCTCTCTAAAAGAGTTTTCAGAGCAAGGACGACAACAGAATTGCGTATTTGGATTTTTTAAGTTTTTCTTTGATGGTTTTGGTGTGTTTTTGTATACATTGACTTGCACAGTATAGCTGAACGCAGAATATGCTAAAATCTGGGATAACTTGTATTTCTTTCGTGGAATGCCTAGTTTAGTCTTTATTCAACTCTAAACAAAACTATCCATAAAATTAAATAATTCGACAGTGGATATATCTACATTTGGAACTTAAATTCGGGAATTCAAGTATTATATTAAAGTTAAACTAAGCTAAAGTAACATTTATAACATAGATAAAAAATAGATCGGAAGTAAGTCCCTACACTGATAGAATGTTTGGAAAAATCAGTAGCAACTGATCCGGTGTCGCAGAATCTCTTTTCCTTGCATTTTATCAAATATCTTCTTCAGCTAACGGGAATTTTACGAAAAATTATTAAAGTAACTTCATTCATTAATTTATCCTTTCCACAAATTGATAATTTTATTAATTAAACCTCTTATTGGCTACTATATGGAATAAATGTATACATATATGCAAACTAATTAGTACATGTTTTTTCTCATACATTATCGTTATAATTATTATTCCATGGAAATCCTTTCTTTTCTTCTCCTTTATATCATTTTAGAACATCTAGGCAAGTAATAATAGAAATGTTAACTTTATACCTCAAAAAAAATGTTCAGTACTACGAAACAATCTATATTCAAACGAGTTAAAGATAAAAATATACCTCTTATTAAGCACTAGGGATTTAATTCACAATGGTAAAGATGAAGATGTATTAACGCATATTCCACAGTTTAATTCAGTTGTAGAGTCATTAAAAAATCGCCTTTATTCGAAAATTTCTAGATTACAAATGATACCGATACTTCCATTTCAGGGCTCCCGATAACCAAGTGGGCAACGCGTTCGACTCCAATGAAAGCGGTCCCGGGTTCGATTCCCGGTGGGGGCCCACGTGCGAAATGACCTAAGCTGTTGAAGCACTTTTAACAATACTACTACTACTTCCATTTCACCTACAGTAGACATCCGCGACTACATTTGAATTGTGTTAATGACTCATAATTTCTTTTTGATCCTATATTTATGCTAAAATATTTTTACTTCTAATTTCTTACTTTGTTCACTTTTTTTTCTCCGCACTTTAATTAATTTGTTCATTCAATAGTTGATACATTAGATTTACCTTTCCACAAAATTGCTGTAAGGTAAAAATGCGCCTTCAGACCCCGGGATAGCTAACAAGAATTTAGTTTAGCTTCAGCAAAATACTTAAGTTGTTTAATTCTATAGTTGATATATGTCAATGGAGAGATGCCAGGTTACATTCATTGAGGTCACTTGTTAATACGTATCAAGATACGTTGATTCCTACACGTAAGAAGTCGCTAGTGGAGCATAGCCATTCAAAAATCGATCGCCCATATATTCCTAACTCTTACTTTTTCAGGACG
The DNA here is from genome assembly GCA_000376725.2 of Ladona fulva. Lineage (NCBI taxonomy): Eukaryota > Metazoa > Arthropoda > Insecta > Odonata > Libellulidae > Ladona > Ladona fulva. Next base: position 776,000 of record KZ308128.1, read on the forward strand.
GAAAATAACCACCATAAATTCTGAACTTCAAAAAATCCGTTTCCAGAAATGCACTCCTTTCCACTGATGTGGAACATGCGAAGGTTACATTTTCTTCAGAGTTTCCGCATACGCTTAATTTTGCGAATATTTTCCCATGTAATGGGACTTCGCTACAGAGGTAGTAAAATATTTCATTGCGAACGTCAATTTTGAGTTTTCTTCTTTCTCAACAACAGTTCGGACTAAAAATAAACGAGCGTATGGTTCAGCCAACCGCGAAGTTTGAATTGATACATAACTGAGACGGAGAAGACGAAACATCCGGAAGCATACCGGCGGAGGGTAAAAAGAGAGGCATTTTTCTAAAATTTTCGGAGCACCCTTGCGCAAGTCTGCCTTTGTCACCCACTAGACTAATTTCACCCGAAGTCACACATGCGCTTGAACGACCCCCAGTAGGCATCCGGCGCAGACCCGCAAACTTCAACGCATCCGCCGCGTCATCTAGGCGAAAAAATTCCCACCGTTTATCACCCTCGGAAGAGGAAGATACGTCTTATATTTTAAAGGGAACTTCCCCCGAACTATCCTCGGGCGGGAATTTTTTCCCTTCCTCGGGGATGCCTCAGGGTTCCTGCAGAAGCGCCTTGGCCCCACTTTATGCTCCCAGTGCTCCGCCCGCGCCTACACCCCATGCCACCTGCAGTTTCACTTTATTAAAAGTCGTAAACCACTTTGGAAGAAAAAAAAACAGCCCAATCTCGCCTCCTCCCAAGGATAGGGTGATAGGGGGAGGAGAGGGATGGCAATAAAGGTCCAGGGACTGCGGAGAAAGGAGAGAAAAAGGGGACGAATGCAAATACAGACACTCTCTCCACGTGAGGTTTTTATGTCCGCACCTTTAATGCAAGCATCTCTCACGGCGTTGTTTCAATCAGGCGGCGGACTGCGATCGCATTTTGTTATTTTTTCCTCCGACGGTGGAAGGAGCGCTATTCCTTCGCCTAGGAAAGACGTTGTTGACGCTTTTCCCCGAGTTCTTTATCCCTAGAGACGTGGTGGCGGTGGAAGTTTACCGAGTTTTTTTTTTGCTGGCAGCGGCGGAGAGGAACCCAAATTTGGGGGATGCTTCGCAAAATGTCTGGCCGTTCGCGTTTTTTGCCGCGCTTTAGGAGTTGATATCCCCACTGCTCCTTTATTTGATCGCGAGTGCGCGCTGAAGATTCGACTTTGATGCCATAATACGATTTTTTTCATATCGCTTGTAAATCAATTACTTCCGGTCTTCGATAAATATTTCATATATATACATAGAGTTTTATACAAATTCGTATAATAATCTATGCATACATTTTTATTAATATTACGCCTTCATATAAGAATTATGTTGTATTACACGCTCTCACTGACTTTTCCCAGTAGATAGCCTCTTCTAAATATCTCTTCCTGGTTACAATATTATTAGAGAGCATTACTATTATTTTTTACTTCTAATTACGGAGACTGGGAAACATTCTCCTATATCGGATGCAAAGCACCAAAGCTCCTCTATGTTTTTAAACAATTATTTAAAAATTTTCTTACCATGGAGCAAGTACTAAATATAGTGCTTTTTTGTAGTTATAGAATAATTTGATCTATTTTTCCAATTGATTCGAGGTTTTTACGTAAATTTTCAGGTATTATACTATTATATATCATTATTATACCATTATTATACCATTATTATACCATTATTATTATTATTATAGATTTTTTCTCACATTTTATGTGGTATCTTTGAATCTGTGACGTGTATTCACCAAGTCACATGTTCCTATATTGTTATCATTTTTTATGGTATTTCTTATTCTACTGATTATTGATTACTGATTACAAAGACATTTTCTCGTTATCGAGCAGGTGTCCAGAATTACAGATTTTTGTAGGGAGATATAGCTTTTTGGTTTTAAGCCTATCTCCATTAAGCTGTTATGCAATGATTTTGGAATTATTCCAGTTGATGAAAGTATGATTGGTACTATCTTTACAGATTTTTGGTGCCACAGTTGTTTTATTTCTTCCTTTAGTGTGAGGTATTTTTGTATTTTCTCTGCATACTTCTTTTGTATGTTCATGGAATTTGGAACGGAAATTTCTATAAGGTATGTAGTTTTACTAGATTTGTGAATGAGTGTAATATCAGGTTGGTTATGAGGTATACTTATGTCTGTGATGATACTTCTATTCCAGTATAACTTTACTGATGTATTTTCTAAAATAATTTCTGGTGTATATTTGTAATATGGAGTATAAGTATCGATGAGAGTATGTTTCAAAGCAAGTTCTTGGTGAATTATTTTACAAACATTGTTGTGTCTCCTTGTATATTCTGTAGAAGCAAGCAACCCACAGCCGCCGATAATATGGTTAATCGTCTCTGATTGTTCATTACATAGTCTGCACTTATCACTAATAATTTGTTGGTCCTTAATGATGAATTTCCTATAGTTTCTTGTATTTATAGTTTGGTCTTGAATTGCTATCATGAATCCTTCGGTTTCTGCAAAGATGTTGCCATGTGTCAGCCAAGCATTAGAAGCTGATGTGTCCACATGGGGCTGGGTTAACTGGTGAGGGTGTCTTCCATGAAGGGCCTTTTCTTTCCATTGTAGCATGAGAGCGCTGGTAGTTTTGATTTTCTCTATTGTTGTGAACGTATTATCATTGAGTTTCAGCGGTGTACCAGATGTGGTTATGGTAGTGATTGACTTATGCAATGGACTTTTTTCGGATTTAGCCAGCATGTAATTTCTAAGCTTTTCAATTTGTGAAAAATTCATATTTTTTATGTCGATAAAGCCTCTTCCTTCCTCTTTTCTTTTTAGATTGAAACGTTCGACGGCAGAATGTGTGTGGTGAATAGTGTATCTGTTGCATGTACTCCTGGTTAGTCTATTAAGATCTTCTAATTCTGTTCCATTTTATCAATCCAAACGAGAATGTTAGTATTGGGACTGCGTATGTATTTATTGCTTTGACATTATTTCTTCCTGAAAGCTCTGTTTTGAGGATATTCTGTAGTCTGGTTTTGTATTTTAGTTTGAACTGTTCCTTTGTATTCGCATGCTCTATTCCAATTTTTTGTAAACAGCCTAAATATTTATACATATCCTTGAAATCCATACTTTCTATTACATTTCCATCTTCAAGTGTAAAGTCTTCTTGTATTGAGTGTTTGCCTTTGATTATGCTATTGATTTTACATTTACTGATTCCAAATTCCATTTCGATGTCTTTGCTATACATTTCTGTTATTTTCATTAAGTGATTTAATTGTGATCTTGTAGATGCTAGCAACTTTAAGTCGTACATGTATAGTAAGTGAGATATAGCGAAAGGGTTTTTTCCAACTATTTTGTATCCGTATTTTGTTCTATTTAATAAATTTGAAAGCGGATTTAGTGCAATACAAAACCAGAGTGCACCGAGTGAATCGCCCTGAAAAATGCCTCTTTTAATCTTGATCAGTTCTGTTTTTATATTGTTAGATTTTGTGCTTATGTTCAATGTGGTTGTCCATGTTTTCATTATTGCCTCCAGGAAGCTAATTGTATCTGGATGTACTTTATATATTTGTAGGGAATGTATCAACCAGGAATGTGATATGCTGTCAAATGCTTTTTTATAATCAATGTAGGCATAGTGGAGAGATATTTTCTTTTGCTTAGCTTGTGACATGATTTCTGCATCAATTACTAACCGTTCTTTGCTTCCCATTGAGCCAGTGCAACATCCTTTCTGTTCTTCAGCAATAATGTTATTACTTTCTAGGTGTATTCTAATTTTTTGTGTAATGATGGAGGATAATAACTTATATAGAGTTGGTAGACAGGTGATAGGGCGATAATTATGTAGATGGATTTGTGGTGTCCATATCCTTTGGCTTGAGATACGTAGTTCCACGTGTCATGAATAAGGGTACTGTCTCTGGATTGTTTAGGAGATTGTTGAATATCGATGTTAGCGGTCGGTAAATGCTGGTGAACGATTATTATTATTATTATAACGCGTTACAGATTGACTAAAACTCCTGTGATAACTTATTATAATTTTAAAATTATCCCAATATTATGCTAAACAATCATACTGTAAAATATACATTGCAATTTACAATAATGAAAGGAAACAAAATAATGCTAATATAGTATAACAGTGCTAAGATAGTGCAATGAAAGACAATAAATGCAATAAAAACAGTTTTACTCCGACTCATGCATACTAAGCTTGCAATTTTGATTGTCCACGCAAAGTTGTTACCGACCCTAACAGGTAAATTAAGGTAGGGGAACCGATATTTTCAGGATGGATTAGCACCTATTCATAAGCGTGTAATGGGATGAAGCATTCGGCAAACTTGCCATTGCCACATTTCAATACATAAGAAGTACGGAGGAACAAAGGAGCTTTGTAGAGATAGAACTCCGAGTAAGATGTACATGTTTCCAGAGATTGAAGACAAAACGCAGCTGTTGGAACAGGTAGATGTGGGAAAAATGAATTCCATCCTGTAAACAACGTTGAATTCGGAATGGGCAAGGGTATTAAACTTTATACGTTTAGACGTCCAAGGATACAAAAAATCAGTCAGGAAAGTTGAAGATCTGGGTTCGAGTCCCATTCGTCGATATTCTTTCCCTCCAGTTCATCCTAATTTTAAATCAGTTATTTCACTGGGAATCTTAATTCAACCAATTTTGTGGACGACGAGTACTTTAGACTTCGAATAAGAATTGAAATAATTTAGAATTGAGAGAGGTAAAGCTAAACAAAAGCCGAAAACCTTTGCAACTAAAGACTCTAAACATGAAACGCCTACATTCGCTTCATTTCACGTTATATTTAATATAAATTGGTCTAAATATCCCATCGACGCGTAATGACGCTGAAAGAACTTTATTAAAAATAAATTTCAGCGTGAAATTTCGGTGCCCTTAAATTATTCCGGCGATAATTGCATTAGTAACTCAAAAGGACCGCCCAGTTAATGCGATAAGTACGAATCGGTGAGACGTGCGCGGAAAATTATTCGCCAAACTGTTTTAGTAATTTAGATATAACTACTCCCCATAATTACATTAACTGCGCGCGACAAATTCAACGGGGACACTATTCACGAATTAGCATAATTCCATATTCATGAGCATAGCAAAATAGCTCACAAGATCATTCCAAATAATCGCCCGAACCCAATGGACCGTGCCGCAAATATAAATTCCCGCGCTCAACGCCGCGACTAAAATGTGATTACAAATTACGAAATTCGCATCGACGCATATTTCACCCTTTCAATGTCCAATTTGGATCCCGAGTGTCGGCCGGCTAGAAAAATACGACGCCATAACGCGCCAGACAATGGCTAGTGAAGGAAGCGGCAATCCTCCACCTGGAAACAAATCGACCTCCATCTGCATTCAAATCCATCTCGCGTTATATATTGCTCATTCCCTCTAGCGGCCTCTGAAATATTCAGCGGCCCCGATTCTAATGCATTTCCTCGCGACTTCCGCAGGTTCGTACCTGGATCGCGGCTTCTTACCGCGTTCGCCTTCAATAACCCGTGCGAACGAGTCATCCATATTAAAAGGTGGCGTATTGTGGCGAATTCCGCCTTGGGAGCGAGAGATATATGGAGCGAGACCTGGTCTGAAGCAGTTAAGTCACTAAGTGAGGTTCTGGGATGGGGGAAATTAGAAGATCTGCGGCCGAGAAGGAAGAGATACTGCACAACAGAGATGGTCAAACTTCCGAGGCTGAGAGCCGCATACGCCATGCTCCTGATGCTTAACGGACGTATTCAGGGGATAACTAATTAAGTTAGAAGACTATAGAAGCGCTAAAGCTAATGGATAAGACTTAATGCTGTTTAAATGCTGAATATTGCAACAATAGGTATTTGAGGAGTATGTTTAAAAATCATACCCGATATCGTTATCTTCAGCAAAGAAAACAAATCATAACGAAATTAATGATATAGATCAAAATTGGGGAAACTGATGCCTAATGGCCTTATACGGCCATTTTGGGCGTTCAATGCTGCCTTTTTTGTTCCTCTCTTAAATAAAAGTCCATATTTAAATAATTTTCGTTACCAATCTCCTTTATTGCTCCGACAAAATTAAGATGGAAATACATTTCATTTAGGTATACTTACTCGAAGGCATTCTCGTCGGGTGACTAGTAACTACTATGGCATGAATGAAAATTTAACTAAATATTTTTTTTTTTGAGGTCTAATGCTAAAACAAGAGATGAACATTATCTGTTTATCTGTTTCTATCTCCCATTTGTGCAGTCGAAATTGATTACAATGCACGTAATTTATCTAGACGCACATCCCTGACGCGAGAGACTTTAGGTCTTAAAAAATGTGAGTAATAAAAGTGGATATTGCTACTAGTTATCTCTGTCTAGATTGATTCCAAACTCCCATTCTTTTACCACTTACTATTCCTTAAAGTTGTGTGACTACTACTCGGGTAAATGATTAAATTCGTTTTCCTTCGAGCAATTTCAATCTTAAACTATTCAAATGTAGGCGATACACCACTCAAGTGGTTTCACATGCGGCCTTATATCGTAGTGTCTTACGTGGTCGAACAGCACTTGAGGCCTTCCAATGTTCTTTACCACTACTCTAGAGCGATACTTGGTGCAATTCCATTAAGAATTCAATACTAAAGGTTATTGACGGTATTTGTACGACTCCAAAGGGGTAGGCGAATGTTATCCCAGTGGGAGTCTACAACTATCGTTTCTTTTCTTAAGAATTAAACCCAGTCATGATACAATTTTTCGAGAAAAAATTCTCCATCGTAATTCCCAAGGAAAAAGGCACATAAAAGAAGCTGACAAAACGACACTCGAATCCGGATCAGACTTCTTTGATGCCCGTCTTTCCTTGGGATTTTTTCTTTGCATGTAAAGTCACCTTACACCTAGTTCCTTTTGCATCGAAGGTTGAAGGTTTCTATATTATATAATAAACAACGGAGAGTAACTTCCCCAAAGATAAGAATAAAATTTATCAATAGAGATCTTACGAGGGAAATAAAAGTAGAGGTCAAACATAATAAGAATAACGATAAAAAAATCTCTCCAAATAGCGATCCGCGTTCACAATCGAAACATTTCCACTAAGAAAAGCATGAAAACATAATAGATCATTAAAAACTTAAAGAAGCCCTGAAGCCGTGTTTTACAGGGAGAAAATCATTGGCTCGTAGGCCTCTAAAATATAACAGCGTCCAAATTTTGACATTTATTTTTCGTTATTTTTTATAGAAAGAAATAAAAGCTTACTATAGTAAATATACTCAGATATATTATTCATCTAAATCAACATCATCACCCTTCAAGCCGATTGTCGGAGTGTGGCAGGGGAATTATTATCATTATCTTACTCTCTCACAATTCTTATCTAAATGCCCATACTGACAATCAGTAAGATCCCATGGGCTTCCCTTACACGTAACCTCTGAAGTAGGGTATATAATAGATAGTTTCAAATCTCGAATGAAATTCACTAACAATTAAATAAATTATATCAAAACAAAAATAACGCGAATATCTAGATTGTGAGAAAAACTGTTCAACTAATGGTTCAAATAGAAGAACCCACGATGCGGAAAACGTACATGAAAGAAGGGGAGCAAGAAAACAGCTTTATTACAGATGTAATATATTCATAATAATACGATTTATGATTTTTAAGCAAGTCGTAAGAAATTATTTGACTAAATATTTAAATAATCAATGGTGGAAGTCTTCGATTAGTCTGATTTTCTACATGAAAACAAGGAATAGTTTACTAAGCAAATTGTGTGTCATGGTAATATTTGGCAATTACTTAATCAAAATGATCAAAACTTTCAGCTAAGGATAGAGGAAAAGCGATGGTCTGTTTACAGGGCAATTAGAACTAATTCTCGAGAACGGTGGTTAGCATTGACGTGGGCAAGATCAAATTGAACGAAATTCTAAAGGTAATGCAGAAATTGTAGAGCGAGGTAATTTACTAGCTTAATAAGGATGGATAGGTTTACCAGAATCTACAAAGTTGAAAATAGGACGATTTGGAGGGCTCAACAATAGGTCACACTGTGAGCGCCACCTCTGAGCGAAATAAAAGCGACCGTGTCGTTTTCCTCTTGGATTCCGGATTCACATACCGTCTATCCTCCTATTTAGGTTTAATGAACAGGTCTACAAAATTGAAACGGTCTCATTTCGGTTTAATCGCTTTCGCTTTGTAAATTATTTGTCACTCTGCGGGAATCATAGGATTTTCCCCCGCAGGAGTAGAAAAAGAAGAATGGTGCAACGGCCAACGCTACTTGTCCCTTATTCGGTGGATGTTCATAAACGAATGTTATGATGATAAGGTAATAACTCCGTCACCCCTGCGGTCGTAAAAACTGAGGCACATAGTTTGAAAATAAAACGCGATTTTGCATTGTTTTCCTTTATTTGTAATATTTATGTAATGATCGGTGATTATTCCTCGGAGTTGCAAAGATTTCGATGGAATCATCCGAGCGAAAGGATTATGAGTATTAAAATTTGGGTCTTTTACTATGCGGAGAAATGTTTTCAATGAATGAAGAGCGAGACAATACACATTCAAAGAATGTCGAGATTCAAACATTTTATTCTGAGTCTCCTAACAACATATGATGAAAAAACTATAGCATATATTTATGCTTTTTTATAAAATTCACAGACACAGGTGAAATTTCGTGGAAATCCATCTTGTCGAATGAAGAGAGTGGTCGCACTTTTTCCACAAAAATTATTTACATTATTTTACTCGTATACATTTGTTATTTTACTTATACAAATACACACAATAATAAGAAATATAACTATAACATATATAACGCTGAAATACATAACTACTGTACATACATTCTGTACTACTGTACATACATTCTGTACTACTGTACATACATGTAACGTCGAACCGTATTCAGGTGCCAATGCCCTATTAAGAACTGAAAATGTATACATGACAAACATGTTTTCAAATTTAAGCAATATTAGTATTTTAAGCTTAAGTGATGAAAAGATTACTCCCTCGAACAATCCCAGTTGTACGCACACTAAAATACGCAAAACGACGAAAAAAGGAAATTGAAATAATAAGACTAGAAGATCGTAATGTATTTACTTATATGAAACATTTTGATATTGAAACGAGCATTTTAAATGAAGATACTAACGACTTAGTGAGTGGAGACCACATTGAGATCACAAACAGTTGCCAAATCGCCACGAGCGACGGTATTCATACATTCGATGAACTGACTCCTTACAGATTAATTGTCTCCAGCTGCTTACACGTTGCGATTGCGGTAGGCAAACAAAATGAAGTCCTTTAAAGTTACAGCAGTAAATCCTTTGGGAAACTACACAGACGCCTCGGCATTAGGGAGCTCAAATATCGTGTATTCCGATATTCCAATAAGGTGAGTTGGTCGATCGTTTAAAACACATATTATTCATCAGAAAATATCTTTGAAACAGAGCTATTTCCCTTTAGTAAATGCGATTAACTCAGGTATTACTGAATAATATAGCGTGAAAACTGTTTAGAATTCGCTTTCACCAATACCCTGTTAAAGCTACGGATCATTTTCTGGATAAACAATACTAAATCTATCAATCAGAAGTCAAAAGTAACGAAATCCAACCTCAATGCATAAAACCTCACAAAGCTATAAAATAACACCGGTAGCAGTTTTTACTTTAAATAGCAGCCAATAACAATCACACTAATATAAAATTTAAATTAAAAGAATATAGGCCTTATCCCGTTCTCAGAATAACTTCTACTTCTTAATCTTCTAATCAAATGTTACGATCAGATTTCTCTTAAAACCTCATATTTTTTCTGGTGGTGAGAACTTCCTCGGGTAAGCCATTCCTATTAGTAGTGTTGGTAGTGATAATAGCAATACATATTAGTTTGTAGTGTTAGAAAATTGTAGTATTAAAAAACAGTCCCCTTCTTATGGGCGTTTTCCTGCTGTGGTGTATTTTTTCTTTAGTGCAAACTTATGTTTTGAACTTCACATTGTAATTTATTTCTTTGTGATTTTTTAAAAGAATCTCTTTTAAACTTCATATGACGATGTGTTAGATGTGAGAAGAGACTTGATAATCTGAATCTCGCCCGAATAAAGTAGTATTATTATTATAGTGCAGTAGTGATTTTGAAAGTGCTTTTAAAAGCAAAGGCCATTTCGCACTTGAGCCCCTCCAGGAATCGAGCCCCGGACAGCTTTCACCGTTGTTGAACGCATTACCTACTTGGATACCCTGAGGCCCAATTCTGAATGTTTCTGGAAGCACATCCGTCACTGGCGTTTAGGAGTTTCTTTGTGGGTCGAACCCGAAAGATAGCCAACTCCCTACAGCAATCCTCAGTGTACCAACTTCCGATTCATTCCAAACCTCGCTTTTCCTTTCCATTCCCGCGCAACACTTCGATCGACTTTACAGCTACCTAAGAGGGATTTTAACACGAGTCGGTAACGGCGCAAACGTACGGAGAAAGACAGTCACTCTGGTCGAACGAACCGGACCGTTTCGCGGGATCCCTCTCGGTCAGCAACGTCGCTCTGCAGACACGAGTTTCGAGGGATAAAATAGAGTCGTCGTGGGGTTTTGAGTGCGCCGAATACGCATTCGATGAGTAAACGCGGGAACGAGAGTCCGCAATTGGTCGTGCTAGACATAAAAGGGCACTTCCCCCTGGGCGGCGTAACGTCGGCTCGGAAACCGGACTCGGTTGCGTAGCAATGAAGTTACTTTAGGGTCCAATATTCAAGTGCGACACCCATTTCCTCGCTCGGTAATTTTTAATGGCCGTCAAGGTTGCAATATGCGACACTGAAGTACGGACGGCAGCTATTTTGATGGGACCGTATCCGCGCATTGACACGGATGTCATGCGCCGACTTGTTTTTCGCCGGAGTACGGATTTTTTCCCGGAGGAAAAACTGCGAGCTGGGAGTTAATTTTATGCTGATGCAGATTCCCTACGGTCTGCAAACTATTTTGTTAATGCAGAACATCGACGCGGAGCTTATGATGCGTGCTCAATATTAGCAAATCAGGCACGTACATGCCTAGTTTTCAAATGGTGTGAACTCGAAGTTAAACTCTGTGTTAGAACATTCTCGCCTCTATTATGGATTTCATGATTGTGAATTTTTAGCGAGACAATTTAAACGTCAAATTTAAAGCTGATGCAGTTCCAGAACTCGCGTTTACTGTTGGTGTAGTTCCAGATGCAGCCCAGGGGGAAGACGGCGACAAACTATTTGTTGTTACGGGCTTTTGATGTCCTGACTAGAAGTGAGTGACTTCTGTCATATAAATTCTGCTCTATTTGCTGACTTATACCAATGAAAAAAGAATTCATGGAAGAGCTTATAATCTTCATTTACATTATTATCAACATTCGTTGTATTATATATTCACAGCTTTTCCCAATTGTGAAACCTAATTCATCAAGTCTCTCTTCCGAAATATGAAACATCAAACCCTTCCATCTTTCGCTTTCGAATTAAACATTTCCTTGATTGTCACTAGAAGTTCAAAACTAAGACTTTCTTCTATCCAATATTTTATTAAACGCTCTTATTAAAACGGTTTGATTTGTTTATGGAAAGACTTGCTTTAATTGCTGAATAATGGAATTCAATCACGATTTCATAATTTGCGAGGAAATTGTCGGTATTATACACCCTTTAAAACTTGACTGAAATAATTCAGATTTTAAATTCTTCAAATTCATTGATTATATTAACTTTGAATATGAATTAAATAAAATTTAAATTTTACCGTTTATGAAGTGTAAAAAAAATTACTTTGTTGTTTTCATGCTGAGTTTCAATAGGACGGTAAATACTACCGATGTTTTTCTATGTCTATATAAGTACCCTGAAGGTCGTGTATGTCGTCTTTCGGTGTTTGACAGGGGGTGCATGCACCATGACTCTACTTCCCTAATCAAATACTTTCACGTATTGTTCGCGGATAAAATGAATTCTCGAATCGATTCGTTCTAGCTCTATTTCCCTAATCTACTTCGCACTATCAGAACGGCCTATGTAGAATAGACGCATCATCATCCGTGAAACTTTCTCTGTTCTTTTTTAATAAATTTATCCTTTGCTTAAATCCCCTATCTTCCAAAGTTTTCCCGAAGGTGATTTTTGACGTCCCTTCAGGATAAAGTTTACGGCTGTACTATTCTTCACAAAAATACTGAGTTATTTTTTATTATAATTGGTATAATGAATATATGGTATTCAATACATTAACTCGACTCGAGAAACCTTTATTTATGTAACACCAGACGACGAAAGATTATGCGGAACGTAGGTTATAACGAAAATTTAAGTACTACGGTGAGATATTGCGCAGAAACAAATGTATATGGGGAACGACAAGATCCCCGCACATTTCCATTACGGGACGCTTCAAAGAAAGATTAATCTCTTTCCGTGCAATTGCGCCAATCGGCGAAAATAATCTGTACGAAATCGAATTAGCGCACGTACCGTACATTAAAAAGGGAAAAACGAGCGGTTAAATCAGCGGGAGAAAGTAAGAGCCGAAAAAAGGGGGACAAGACTTCGCTCTCCAAAATGAATGCTCGGTTTATTGCCGTCCCCACGACCGCGTAATAAAAATACGAACGGATAAAGGTTATTCATTTGCGATTTGGGCTTTGGTTGGGAAGAGCGTTAACAATTGAGACTTGGTTCGCTACGGCTTAATAATTCCGGGAGGGAAAGCTCGATAGGGAAACATCGATCGTTCGGTTGAAGAGCGAGATTCTGGTAAACCTCCGCCCGCCGGTTAGAATTCCGTTCTTTGCTTTAAAGAGGAAGAGGGCATCAGGTGAGAGATTATGAGAGCATGGGAATCCGGCCGATGTTTAGTTGACATTAAGTATTCCCGGGCCATAAATCAGCACGCCGCATTGTCTCCGAGCGAAATTAACTCGTTTGTATTTTCCGGACGGAGAAAAACTTCCCCAGAGAAGTTTTTGCCCGCGTTTTCGGGAGCAATAGTTTTCAGGTGTCTGATTCTCACGGAATGTGAAATTAGTCTGGGGAATGAAACACCGGCGGCTTTAATTTCGTTCCGAGGCATTTTTATCGATTTACTTTTTTCACAATGGAGATGGTTTGACAAATAAATAGTTTACATACCGCGTCCGTTATTTATGCGTGTAATATAAGGGAGCGTTTTTCTAAAACAGACCCGCTTTTGCGCTAGTGCGGCAGAAAACGAGTGAGCTTAATGAAAAGTATTTTTCTCTCCGGCGTGTACGAGTTTAAATTTTCGTTTCCCGAGGCGACGTTAGCACAGAAAAGATAATAGCAAAAGTTTGGATTTATTAGTTAATATTATAAGGGAGTGATAAAGAAGGTAACGAAGGAATCAAATAAACAGTGATGACTGTCAATGCTAGAGATTTGCTTGTATCCGATGATTTCATTTATGTAGAAATTTCACCATCAAGATGAAATAAAAAGTAAGAATACAGCGATAATAACTGAAATTTAATTCAGCTATCAATTCCTTTAATTTTTACTTAATAGTACTATATTTCTTATGATGTACTTCGTTCTATAGCTTATGTATGTATTAATCTTTATTATTAAGTATTCCCAATGGAAATAAAACCAATATCATTGCACCAACTTGATCTCGAGTTCAATAAATGGGTCATAATAAGCGTCTAAATACTTTTCATGTGTTGTAAAAAAAAGTTAAATAGAAATCATGAATTGGAAATCCGAGCAAGCCTCCTTTTTGGACATATAGTTCATTTAATCGCAAATCTATGACCTTTATAAGTTAATACAAAGAATAATCTCAATTATTACAGTAGTCCCCTTTGCTTAAGAATCTTCCAGTTTATTCTTTGGGCTTGTAAAATTTATATACATGAAATATTGAGTTTCAGAAGCTACACTTTCTTGTGATATGTTACAATGTGAGTTGAAATATGTTATTTTTTTCAGCATGAAGTTTATATATTAATTTTTTTTACCATGTGAAATTTGAATAACCTTGGCTATATTCTATGGCCCAGTTACAGAATTTATAATTCATAGATTCAAAATCTGTCTCATTAGAGCAATTTCTACATGTCTTGAGAAATATAAAAAAGATTCAAAATTATTATAATTTGTATCGGCTGTCATAATAACTCATGTACACTTAACATCGATATTAATAATTATAATGCATGTAATTTTTTCTCAGTAGTTGCAAGCCGGACTAACAATCCAAACCGATCCAAAATTTTACGTACAAAACTTTCGTTCCCCAGGTTTGAGTACTTGTTCTTACAATTGGCAAATAAGTACCCAAATGGATTTATGACTAAGGAGGACACGCTCGAAAATTACGTCTTCTCTTCGGAGTTTTGTGAATAGACATATGTGGTCTCTCGCGTAAAAGCAAATGACAAAAACAGTTTGTATTTGTCGATTGTTGCGCGATTAGCTTATCACTAAATACCTGAGTTTTTGTATTTTTATACATATATTTTAAAATTTGCGGACTTTAAGAATCTACGGATGCTACAGATTTTAGCTAACATATTGTAAACCGATTTTTCACTCCCCTGGGTCTTCTATTCCTAAGGAAGTTCCGTAGTGAAGACATTCACGAAAGCACAATTTCGCCATGTGACGTCAAAACTTACACACTCTATCTAAGACGTAAACTTCATTTGATACACTTCTTCGGAGAGAGTTCGCATCTTATAATTGCTCAAATACCATAACCTCTCCCTTGCTGTGCGCGTACCACGAGCCAACGTCCGATCGACGGATTACTTATCTCCAATGATTCGAACACTGGCCTCTTTGTCTTCCCTCATCACCAGCCATTGCTCCACGTCAGTCCTGTACTCAATCGCTCCATTCATACCAACACATCGGAACTTTCCTCCACCCAACGCCCACCCGAGGAGGCGACGCCATTCCTCAACCCCTACCAAATAAAATAAATAAAAAAACATTCCAGAAACACATTCCCCTACATCTCCCATCCCTCCTCGGGCACATTCTCGCATGAATTACGCATGAGAGGGGAAGACTTTCCTTAGCTTCTCTTTTCTGGATGGCCTTCCTTATATACGGATGCGGGGGTGGATGAGATCCGGACCCAGGTCCCAATCCGGATGAGAGCTTTTCGAAGAATAAAAAGAGGGAGCGTCGGGAGTAATTTCCCTCCCCCTAAAACGTCGCCGTAAGAAGGAAAAGGAACCTTATAAAATGAAAAAATCCGCCGTAATAATTTGTAATTTTCTCCCGGAGCTCCTTCGCGTCGCTTTAAATTTTCTCCGGGAATCGTCCTCTTGATATTTTACGAGGCATAAGCAAGCTGAAAGGGGGGTGAATAAAACCGATCATATAATGCCGGAGAGTTTAATTACGGAGATGGTTCTCCCACAAGTCCCGTAAGAAAAAAAATGGACGAAGTCGATCGCATTCGTGGAATATCTTCAATAAACGTGGCCGATGAGAGGGAATGAAAGGTTTCTCTTCGTTCTAATGACGATCGAATGAATATTATCTAACCCATTCGAAAGTGATTCGGTCGCAATATTACTCTCAAATGCGTGGCTGCGTTTGAGTGATGGTTCAATTCCATTACGAGAAAGGAGAAATGGTATCGTTAAAGTAAAAGCTTGATGACAGGATGTGTGGACGAGGCGGATCTTTTTGGATTCACCTTAAAATTTTAATTAATGGAATTTATTGACACCGTAATCATGAGAGCTAACACTCGTGTTCTACGCATTTGTGTAGGTAGGTAAATATGCGAAGAGTACAAGCATGGCAGCGGCTGTCAACTGGAAAAGCACGAGAATTTTGCAATTACGGAAAGGAATTTTCCTTCCAAAAGTACCGATTTTTAATTTTCACTAAATTCTATATTAAAGAAATTTCACAGAATGAGAGTAATATTAAAATTATGTATGCGGATTTTGGATACAGGATTTATTTATCCCCAAAAGGGGTATTTCTATAACTAAATATAGTTGCACCGCATCACATTTGCTGATTTTTAAATGGGGTGCGCTAACAAAATTGTAGAAAATGGAACAAATGGAATGAAAACAAATGGAACGAAAATTCCTGAAAAAATAGTTTCAAATTGTTTTAAAATTTTGGAAAAAAATGCCAAAGTTAGAAAACGTCCCTCTATCCGAGAAGAGAATAGCCCAAAAAGGCTATTTATGTAGATGTTTATTTTTGCTAATTTTCTAAAATTTGCTTTTTATTTTTATAAAATTATGCTTATTATGGTTTTTCCTACCTTAGTTTTTTTTACCGACTTTTCTTATACGATATTTTCAGTGGTTACCTTAACGTTCAAGTACTTTAACATTACTTTGCGGGTTTGGATCAACAAATTCTTTCATTCCTTTCCTTGCATACTCCTTTATAAATATGTCATTTTAGTATTTAATGAGAAACTTATGAAATAACTGTTAAGCAGAACATATTAGAATATAGTAAATTTACTTTGTAGTAGCTTTTCATCACGAAATAAAATAAAAAACACTTATGCCTTTACCACAGAAAGTAGTTACTTTGTTTTGAAATGAACTTGTACCTGATTATGACCCAAGAGGCCGAAACCGTGGTCGAAGAATAAACTTTCTGAGGTAAAGGTAAAAAGCTGTTTTTCATTATTCTTCATATTGAAAAGATACACAAAGAAAGAGAACCTGTAGTTCGTATATGCCTAACCTAACCTTGGTTAGGTGAGGCATTTACGAATGAATAAATATGTTATTTATTTATTTCGTACTTATGGTAAGATGCATCTAAACCTGCAAATTCGTCAACAATGAGGTAAATATCAAGTGAAAATTTTCCGGTGCAAATGAAAACCTATTCCACAGGAGACAAATTAAATAATAGGGTACGGAATTTATTAAACGTCGACATCTGACTCAGCGTCTAACTGCGACGGTAATGTATAATAATAAATAAATACGCAACCCAACCCAAAAACCCTCAAAACTTACACTTCTGTAACCTTCTAATCAACGTTTGGCATGGAGGGACAAGTTTGGAAACAAATTCTCCTGCAGTATCGATCTGGTTAATATCTCTTCGTATAAGGCGAATAAAACAGATGTGACAGGTGAGCTAATTGGCATGTTACCAAATGTACTTCGGGGCAAGAGGGCGATTCCCGTGAAAAACAGTGGAGGAGCTGGAATGCTTCCCAACCCAACAGGGCAAGGAGACACGCGCCATTAAACGAGCAAAACCCGTCCTCGTATCTTATTTTCGGGTTGCAAGAAATACTCTTGCGCTTCATGATGCGTTGCTGCAACAATTTAATTAACTGCACGCGACCGTGTCGGGTTATTAGATGCGTTCATTGCATCATTGGAATTCCTTCGAAGCACTCCGAATATTTCTACGGAATTCGGGAAATGGCTGCAATTTTGAAACGTGAAAAATATTCGCAAACGATATCAGAGATATTCCAAAAACTTCCCTGTTACGATCCTCGTCATTTCGTTACATTGCAGGAATTTAATTTGAAAGTGATTAATGGTTTATATGATCCAATATTGGAGATATTTTCACGTCGAGTGATTTCTAGCTACATCGTTGCATTTATGATATTGGATTGCAGGAGAGCGAATCACTTCATGGAATTCGTTCGTGTCATACATTTTCTTATAATATAGCAGATTTAATTATCAAGAATTATAGGTCGATGATACTTTTTGAATAAAAGAAAGCTACAAAATTTTTGGTTACAACATTTTCATAACGGATTTATTAAAACAGAAATGACGATATACTGTGCACAGGTTAACTTGTGGACAGAATATCGTCATTTCTTTTCTAAAAAAGCTTTTAAATATGAATTTCCACCGAATTTATCTCGAAACAATGGATTTATTATTAAACCATACAGAATCGACCGAGAAGAGTATCCTCATTCTACGATAAAGCTGCATTTTGATATCTGAGAATCGAAACACGGTTGGAAGGAATCAAAGATGAAATAATAGCTTTGATATCCCCATTTCGCCTCGTTTTAGACCGTTGTATTTAAAATAAATATCATCAAGTCTTTCACGCGTTCTCTTGATTTGATATTATTCTTGATTTTTCGTCAGCTGCCAATGTATTAGAATAAGGATAAGTCTTGCGAGTCAAGATCTTCCCCTTACAAAATTTTGCTGTCCCAAGCGATCCTCGGTTCGCTTTTACTGTCAGGGCCGGCCCTGACCTCATAAAGTAAATTTGACAACCATGGATTTTCTTACTTACTTCATAATCATACAATAATTTTTAAATAATTTTGGGATGTACTCATTTAATAAGATGATAGGATTTTGCCGGTCTCGGTGGTGTAGTGGTTAGCGTGCGAGCCTAACAAACGGCTGTTTGTGTTCATCTTTACAAGCTTACATTTAAGAGTGGTCTCATTATACTAAGGTTCGCCTAGATAAAGAAATAGTTGTTATTATTAATATGTTATTAGGATTGGTACGATGAGAAAGAGGATTAAGTCAAATAAATAGTACATAATAGATATTATGATTATTAATTGTATATACAATACATGATATAAAGGAATGCATGCTTAACCTCACAGGGAGTAACAATCATGCATTTTTACGCGGTTGGCTGCTCAAGCTACTAGAATTACATAAACCATTAACTGTAAAAACATCCTAATTGCTTTCATAATTTCATAATAAATGAATTAAAGGATATTACCAAGTTCATGCTTCACGAGACAATCCTAAATTTCGATCACAAAGTCTCCCAAACGGCATACCTAATTGTCCTGGCACGATAGTTCAATTGGCTAGAGCAATCACTCTGAACGTGGAAGTTCTGGGTTCGAGTCCCGATCTTGTCTCTTTTTTCCTGTCCGTTTCTTCTTGGGAATCGTAAAGTTAGTTAAAAGTAGCTTTAGCTAGTTACTTTCTAACGATTCTAGGGAGTCGTTCAGAATATATAATGCATGAAAAAATGTTACATTAAGAAAGAAAAGGATGCAATTTGGGAATTATAAAAAAGCCTTGGCTCTTGTTTTGCCTAAGATCCTCTTTAGCCCAGTGTGCCGCTCAAACTAAGTGGCTTCATTAAAATGAGCGATGAAATCACATTGCGTCTTTCACGTGTGCAGTTGCAACCACTTTCTAGAAATCCAAACAAACATTCACCAAATAAATAACATAAAATGGAGTTCATATCTGGGACCGATTCGCGGGTGGGGCGATTTTCCCGACTTATTTAGGTGGATTAATAAAGCTAGCCAAATAAGCCCTATTCTGATGAACAACAAAACAGAATTTGAGTACTAAATTCTTTTAGACACGGAACACCTTTGTTATGCTCCTATAGATAGTAACATAAAAACATTATAGAACTATTTAATTAGAAAATCATGCCTCATTATGGTTTTCATTCTAACACAAATTTTAGATGGCCACATTTTCTTGATGAAAGTAAAGGGGCAAAACGTACTAAATTAAGAAAAAATTGATATTAATAGAATATGTAAAATTGGTTCATAAGAAAAATTGAGGCAGGGTCAGGGATCTTCGAGAAGAGAAAAAAAACTTAGTAATTTTTCCAATAGTTGAAACGTTTGGAAAAATTACTAAGTTTTTTTTCTCTTCTGTGATGGCTTTCCACGAAGTAACGCCTAAACACATTGGTTTTATCAGGGATCTTCATAATTCATTCATCTATGCAAATTCTATAGAAAACAGAACATTTCCAGCAATACGTTTATCGGCTCCAGATAGCCAAGTGGGCAACGCGTTCAACTTCGATGAAAGCGGTCCCAGGTTCGATCCCCCGTGGGGGCCTATGTACGAAATGACCTTAGTTGTCGGAGCACATTTAACAATATTACTACTACCCAATACATTTATCAAACGAAATTAAAAATGTCAATCATGCATTTTATAGTGCATTGTATAACTAGATGATAGATGTCATGCAGTAAAGAAAAAAGTTGTATTATTCTAGATAGTATTTTATGTTTTACTGCATGATTATATAGAATAATATTGGAATAGTCGAATCCACTAACTCAACCTCGACTTTGTGCTATGTCTCCATTGTAAAGAATAAGGTAAAAAGAACACTTATACACTTATGTGGTTAAACCTGATGACGACGTAAAGGGTTGAAACCATGCTCGTGGAATAAAATATTGTGGTAAAAGTATATAAATAAAGTAATCTTCTTTTTGTTCTTTATTATTTATATTGGAATAATTGTAAAATAGAAATAAGTTACCACCGTACTTTTTAGTCCATCTGTAACGCATGTAATAATAATAATAATAAAAAGTATAACATGAGCTTAACTATACAAAAAGAAAATCCTCAGATCAGAAAAAAGCTTTTGTATTCTCCGGGAAAATTAATTTATGCCATAAGATCAAGCTGCAAAAGTAAAGGATAAAACTGAAAGAAACGAACGAATTTCATGGACACAAGAACGTATGTCTACGTACTAGGAGCGAAACGTACTCCAATGTCTCGTACTCCTACGATTGCATCCCCTGGATCTTTTAAGAACCACCCCTGGTTCGTGTACGTCCTTCTTAGCCGAAACATAGGGAGGTTTTCATCGGCGATTTTGGGTTCGTCCAATGATGAACTCAAACTTGATCCCAGACACCGCCGCACGTCGAAATCGTCAATTCTCCCGATGATAAAAATCTTCCCACAGCCCACCCGTTCAGCCTCGAGGTCGTCCCAGTAACGGCGGAACATCAAATGGACGGCGTGAAGAAACGCCCGAAATCAAACTTTCCACCAATCAAAACCATGGACGGTTATAAATCGCGAGTTAAGCTGGATTTACCCCGACTTTGGACCGGATGCTTCCTAAAGGCCACTTCCAAATCGAGTTAGCGAGTGAGGATAAACGCCCGCCGACATTATCCCTGCATAGGTGCGCCTCCCCCTGCAGTATAACCGCACGCCCACGCTGGATTTCGTTATACCGAATGCATGGCTACACACACGATCCGGCCCGGAGCTCCCGCTTCACGGAAACCCCAGCCACGTATTAGGATCGAAGTATTAGGAGTGACGGGGGAATCACCGGTAGTTGCACCAATAGCCCCTTGGAAGCATTAGGATCGGCGCGGACGGGCGAGGCTTAAAGCATCGCCAGATCGGATTCGATGGGTAACCCCCAGGCAGCGCAGGATTTGGAAACGACGTTCGGCGATGCCCCTACGCTGCGGTTGGAGATCGGCGCTATAACTCTGATGCGCCCCTCTCTCATCCTGCCTTTCTCTTCCGACTCTATTCAATCTCGTATCCACGCTCTTCCCTTCGGAGAGCGCGTGGCACGAGACCGGCGCGGCGAGCACGTCCTCGCCCTAACCGAAAAGCTTCATCAGATAGGGAGGGCGACTCCCGTACCATTCTCGGCGTCCGCCAAACCACTCTCTCTCTCTCCGATGACTTTCCCCTCTCTCTGCACGGAGATGGGAAGATAGCGAGAGAGGATGTTACCACACTCTCCGAGGAGGGGAGTTCGAGAGCTTGGAAAAGCGATTGGTCAGCAAGCTTCTCTTCCTTCATCCCCTTCTCTTTTTCGGTGGTTTCGGTGTCGGATCCGTAGCCGTTGGCGACGTGCGAGGATCTGCTGGTGTGAATGGGTGTTGGTTACCGCTGGAGGTGCACTTACTCCGTCGCGTCCCTTTCGATAACTTGGCCATATCCACGGATAAATGGGTTGGTTACCAGAGGGTCTGGGAAGCTTTCAACTCACTCTCAGTCGAGCGTCTCCTCGATGCTTAAAGCTCGCTTTCTTTAAGGAAAGTAGTCTTGAGAAATTGCCTGGCTGTAATTTGACCTATCTAATAAACTTTATAACTGCTTGGACGATTCCATCAGGAAGATGGATTATGGCATTAATATCCGGGTCTATCTGAAGTGAATGATAAATTTCACGTAGATGGTTAGTGGTTTCCCCTAATCCTATTTCATTCCCTAAAGTGAAGTTTCATGGAAAAAGAAGCTGTATAACGCGAAACGCGTTTTTCTATGTGGCTCTTGCTGATTATCAAACCTTCGGTAATCTTTCAAACTTTCAACTTTCTTGTATTATCCGGTTTATAAATGACCAAATTTTCTTGATTGATCTACGATATATTTTTGATATTCGGCTGATTCATTTATAATCTTGGCTCCCTCTAGGCTGGACGGCAGCTCACAATTCTTTTTAAGTACCGCGGAACCTATTTTATGAGCGTCCAATACCTTTTAAATTATATGAAACATTTTCTGTGTATTTTTTTCGTTAAATCTTCTTTCAATACAAATTATACATCATCATCATATAAGCGGTGTTCTGTATTTGATGCGTAGAGAAAGATGTCTAGAAGTTTGTAATTTAGTCTTTTCGAATATTTTGCAAAAGAAACATCAAAGCGCCCACACTCATTTAACTTCTACCCGAATATTAGAAGAAATAGAAGGAACCAAGGTCACAATAATAACTTTAAATGCTCAAACAGACGCCAGCAAAATAAGAATCGTACTCATTTTTTTAGGAATGATAACAAGTGACTTTGAGTGATGATAAATTAATTCAAATACAGTTTAAAAGTAACTTCGCACCGAGGATGAGACCAGTACTGTACTGGAGGATCCTCCGCAGTAAGTAATATGAGACCCTACATCGGCACAGCTGGGGGTCCTAAAATTCTCCCCCATAATTGCAGAGCATGTCAGTATATCGCTTGATGAAATACTAGGAGTTGTAACGATGATGTAAAATAAATTTGGATGTATGACTGAGTAATAAAACCGTACACAAAAAGAGCGGCAGAACCCTCACACAGACTCGGATGCCTCCGTCACTGGACGATATTAGATTTTTGGTTTCCTCGGGATTGAAAATGGCCTATTTATATCTAAAGTTCTGGGGGGTTCCAGAATGACGCCCACTTCAAGATATTTTGAAATTTATAGGTGCTTATAGCCAACATAAACTGAGTTGGCTCGTTAAATATTTCAAGATCTTCATTGTATAGAATGAATGAAAGGTCAGAGAAGAACAGAAACTAATTTGACTAGCATCAATTTCTTATAAAATTTCTCTGGATTGAATATCGATCGGTTAAAGTGGATTTGGACCTAATAGTTAAGATCTGGAGTCCCCTTTCACATAAAAGCACATTCCACAAGCAATGAATGGAAAAATTCTACACCACTTAATAAGGACAAAACTCATTTCTCATTATAAAGTCATTATTTAATTATTGATATGGATTTACATCTTCATGATTTTGTGGATCGGAAATTCGTCAGCCTGCTTCTTACATGAAACACTTAACTAAATTTTTAAATGCGTTTTTTCTTCGATTTATGCAATTTATGGGGATTCTGACGGTTATAACGAAAAACAAGCTAAGTGGCCATGGATCATTCACTAATCGGTCCGTTTCAGTGACCTTCGATTCAAAGGCTGTCTCTCATGCCTTATCAACAGAATATGTCATTATGTACTCAGCGATATTAATTAAAAGCTTGAAAAATTCTATCTTGACGCCATCTAGCAGAATGTATTTAAACTTCGTCGGAAGGACGTTTTCTTATTTTGAAGTCAATATTCAAATGATTTTCCAGTTGAATACATCACTAATGAAAGGTGTGCTGCAACCAGAAATGTACGTTAATCTTAGCAAAGCAAACTGGTGCAACCGCGACGGGGAGGAAATTATGGTTTCCTTGACATCATTCATAATTCATATCTGGTGCAAGCCTTCCTTCAAAACGCAACGTGAGGCTTGTGTGCTATTCTTGGCTAATAAGACGTGACGGTAAATACTTCTTATCAGCGTGGTGAAAGTTGCTTTCATTCTCTGGGATGCCTTCGTTCATAACCTCACGTTCGATCTTGAATTATATTCCGTTTTATGTTAAAATCCTTGTTGTCAATAACTGCTGTCTCTCGCCATATTTTTGCGAAAAGAGATTAAATTTAGTGTCCTTCGAATACTGGTTTCTCGAAACGTTAAAACAGACTTAAGCAAGATGCGGCTCGTTATTTTACCTTCGATTGTTCTTCCATTAGATAGAATGAAGAAAGATAAGAAACTTGCAAAAAATGAAAGATATCATACGGCACCTGGCAGAAGATATTCGTAATTATGGAAATTACAAAGTCTCCCAATAAATTATGACCAAAGGGCCTGAGTAAATAACTCCAATAGATATTTGGCCTAAGATTTTAAAATTCTTCTTGTAATTTATATAAAAATTAAGACGAAAATGACAGAGCATTTCAAGAAAGTTATTAATCCCTTTCCTTTGCGTTGTAATAATGACTTAACAAACTTTATAAAAGTATTTGCTTCTGTTCCACTACACGTAAATTTTTCTAATCGCACAACGAAAGGAAGATTTCTCGTTGAATTCCTCATAAAGGGCAGAAGTTTCTAAATTTATGAAGCTATAAACGAGCTATACATTATATTGTAGATATACACTGACTCTATATTACATTGAAATATATTACGACAGAAATTACCACATCGACTGAACAACTGAACAAACTGAATTCATTACGTACTTTTATGGATACTCTTGTCTTGCGGTGGGGAATTTTGAAGTAAGAGCTCCTATGTAGAACTATTTGAAGCGATTTTCATGAGAATCAATTTGCTTCATTCTCAGCTAAAAATATGTTCATAGTTATACTCTGTATACGAAAGATATTATAACGTGGCATTGAAATGGAATACTATCAACGCAGCGAAGGGTATGTAGGATTATATGGGAATGGCCCATCTTTTATGTGTGAATTTAAATACTCTCTAAACCTAGAGTATTTTAACTCTGAATCTGTGAGAAGTCTAGATCGTTTTTATTAATGTCTAGAGTCTGGTGTACATATTTCTATAAAACACAGCTAACGCTGCAGATAATAACACTATCCCTAGAAAACCTAGTCTGTTGAAGATAACATACGAATGTGCACCAAGATGCTGATGACAGTAAGATTGTCCAAAATTACGTCATACTTTATATCTGTTGGTTTTAATTTTTTGCGCTGATTTTAATAAATATAGTCGCGGCGTACATTAAACAATTAAATTCCTCATTTATCACTGTTATTTAGATTAGTTACCAATCTGTATCCTTAAATCTTTAACTCTCATCTCGATTTAGTTCCAACTGCACCGCTTTGTTTCGAATTTTCGAGACGACAAGCAATGATTAGAAGGAAATCCCAGTTCTGCAAATAAAGGATTCCCCAGGAAATGACTTCACGCACAATATGCCCGCCCATTCCGTCCCCAGGAAAAGAACTGATGACTAAGGAGTAAAATAACAGGCAAACAATCAGTAACGCTCTTTCTAATTACTCTCTTGAAGAGAGTGCTGCCCAGCCTTCTCCCAATCGCCCTCATCAGAGCACTTCTCCTCGCCCATTCTTCTTCCTCTGCCTCTCAACACTCCAAGAAGACTCCCCTCTCCATTCCCTCATATCCAAGCCCAGACATTTCTTTTTTTTGCCCGGAATTATTTTTTATGTGCATGCTGACGGGGCAGATTCGCGCGGCTTGATCTCTCCCTTTTCATTCTCCGTGGCCCCTCCCCCTATCGCCCCCCCCATACCACTCCAGTCCTGTCCTTGCCCAAATGGGAGTGAGGCAGGGGCTGATGATAGTCACGGAGAGGCGTTGGTGAGGGCGTTTTCGGGAGGGTGAGAATTGATGATTTTCGTAGAATGAATGAGGAAGATGCGGTTGTACTCCCTCGGGGAAAGACGTATGCGCAAGCCAGAGGGTTAGGTGAGTGAGGAATCGAGATGTCAGATTAGCTCACTCCATCTAAGCAGGTTTTCATGTAGTAGCCTCCGTTGAGCCTAGGTTAGTTCTAATTCGAACATTACATCCCATCTCTTCACTAAGTGAAATAAAATATTCCCTTTATTCCAAAGGAAAACGTACGTGAAACAAATCTCGTAAGACTGAGAATTGAAATCGAATCTCCCACTTTCTTGGCGACATTTCTAATTATTGAGCTATCTTAGAGAGCACTCTTTAGGAGCGTCTACACGGATACACTATTTTGTCGACACTCAGCCCAGTATCGTGTCTTCACAGTCCACATTGAGAATAATTTATCGCCTAGAGTTGGTGTGGTAGACTTACGTCGGCTTCGAGTGTTCGAAAGAAGTGTCGCATCATTCCGCAAGAATCTAGGATTTAGGTTTCGAGATGAAGCTCAAAGAGAGCGAGAATACATTGTTTCGTTAGCATTCCGTTTGATCATGGAACGTTTTGATGACTTTCTTTACCGTTATTATTCTTATAAACGCTTGATGCAATTTATTTTTGTTTGACACTATATTAGCTGTATAATAAGTATTATAGAGGAATCGAATCGAATTTCCTTAATTCGGCCCATATGCCATGCATTATCCCTTTTTGGGAATTATCGGATGAAGGTTACTCTTTTTCGCTAAATTATTCCCTTATATAAGAATTGATATAATTTCAAGATTGAGTATAACTTATAAGTTACGTTTTCTGCTTTTCATGTCCACAGGGAGAACGTTTTTGTAAGAAATATGTGATGATTGCGCTTAACATTTATAACGAAATTAGTTAGAGCTCGATATCTATGAAAATATGTTTTGGGAGAATTTCAAAAGTTGTTTAGACCTAAGCGCTGCTTTTAAATGCGTAGAAAGTGATCAATTTCTTCCCAATGTAATGTTTTACATAAATTCAATACAACTAACTATCAATCTAATTCATCACTAGCCGTTCATTGGATATATGTGTATTTTCCCCGAGTATCTGACGTATCACTCAAGAAACAACATCGACATAGTGGTGTATATATATTAAGGATACCAAAAAGTATGCAATTTCTTAATACCCTCAAAAATATTCATCCATTCGACAGAGAAACTTCAGAGAAACAGAGGAACATTCACATCTATTCCCTTACCAGAATAACCCTGTCAGCCAGGACTCGAACACCGGACCGTGTCGTTGGCAGATGAGCGTGCTTACAAATGCATCACCGAGATCGGCATGTTATTTGGAATTCAGAAGGAGGCATTCAAGCAAAGATTGAAAGGGCGAATGAATCGAAGGTTCGATCTTTTATAATATTTCCATTTGGTCGCATTTTACCGAACAAATGTCCTATTCAAGAAGGGAAAGGATACCAGACTTCAATCATCAGCCGGCAATTAATTCACCCCGTGGAACGCATTCGCAGATGGGCGATTGTGACCTCCCCGGAGAGAAACTCATAAAGACCGATTCACACCGGAAAAGATTGACAGGTAAGCCCATAAAAAAGGAAGGAAAACGAGGAGATTTTTATGAAGGGGCACGACTTCCACGGAGATAAAAAATAAGAGCGGCTGAGACGGAATATAAGGGAGGGAATCTGGACGGCGCGGAGAGAGTGATGGAGAGATCAGGGAGAGAGGAAAGAGAGAAGAGCTATTTGGCGAAGGAAAGGGTCGGGCGCAAGACTGAAGGAAGATGAAGAGAGATGGGAGAACATCATTTCTGCGAGCTTTTTTTCTTCGGAAGAAGTGGAAGAAAAGTGGGCTGCGACGGAGTCCAGAATCATCGAATTCTAGAGGTGAAGGGCGATGCGGAAAGAAAAGGGAGGAATAGAGAGGGAATAGGTGCTGGGACATTAAACCTTGGAGAATCTTCAAACGACTTCCCATGAAAAGCGATTTAGCGAGAGCGCCGGCTCTTTGCTCTTCACTTGTTTTCCGGAAGATTTCTATCGAAGAACGCTTTTGGAGGAAATTTTTTGATGAATTGGCGTTCCTCCGACGAAATAGCTACTGTTTTACTAAGGGTTTTGTCGGGAGAGATTCCGTCTTGTCATGCGCTCCGAGTAGAGCGGGGGAAAAAGTCAGATAGAACATACGCGGAATTGAAATGCGTCGACGTCGATGGTAAGTGCCGACTCATGACAGATTGAGTGGCTTAATTACTATCGGAGAGAGGATGAAGTGCAGCGCGTGTCTGAGAAACAAACTTTGACAAGGAAGAAGCGGAGGAGTTAATGAGATGGAATTCACAATGGCCGACTTGACATCTTTTTCGAGCTTCGAGATTGGTTTTATCCGCGCGTCTATCAGCGAGTGATCTATGAATGTTTTGGGTGGCCTTTTGAGATAAGATATCCTCATTTGCGGGAGTGCTCGGTAAATGTTCCCCGACTACTTGGTTGGTCCAGATCTTTGAGGATGTCGACCAAAAACGATTTCCATAGTTACATTATATCTCACGCATTATATTTATTCAAATGTGGAAATTTAATACGACGAAGAAGAGGTAGGACTTTTGTTTGCATATTTAATGCTCCCGGTTTCAGTGAGTTCTCATAAGTTTCAACAATTTAACAATTAATAGTCATATTGATGTTAAAATATAAATTCAGTTTAAAATCATCATTATTATCAGGAAATAATATGTGTAGGATGCAGTGAAAAACGTAGAAGAAGGACATTGAAAAAAGAAATAAAGTCTCATCTTGGGTATTAGAGGCCTTAATGAATTGGTATACCATATTATGCTATATGAAAAAAGAATTCTTAATGTATATTTAAATTATTTTGTGGTTTTAAGTAAAATTTAGGATTCCTTTTTTTATAACATAAATAAGGGTTTATCTTAGGTGATAATAGCTTAATTTGGAAACAGATGCTCTTATTTCGATGAGAAACAGTTTAATCTCTAAATTTACTGAAATGAATACTACTTTCCGCTCCGAAATTACGCTATAATAGTGAAAATCGAGAAAACCAGGTAAAGTTTTCATCTCGACAGTAATATTAAAAAATAAACTTAAAGCTGATAACGGCAAAACAGTATTTCTTCAAATAGGAGTTATTTCGCATACAATAAATCTTCTTTATTTTCGTCATGTCTGATAAACCTTAATTCAACTTAAAATCTGTTTTTATTGAGTAATTAATTAATTCAGGAAGCCATCAAATTATAATATTTTCAATTAATTCCAGATTATAAGTTATCTAATAATACCTTGCCTAAATTACTTTACTATACGAGAAAGTTGCTAATATTCCTTTAATCCTCGTTAATTTTGCCCGAGAATTGTTTCTAGATCACGATTAATTGTATTTTTGAATAACTTTCCTTGTAAATAGTAGTTTTTTATTCGAAACGATTTCACACAGTGTATATCCTGTTAAATACGACTTATTATTTTTTTATTAAACGTTTAAATCCCTTCGATGGGTGAAATACTACACAAACAGAAATATATTTAAAAAGTAACGCATAAAGAGCATTCTGTTTCCTTTACATCTGTTTAGCGTGGCACCAGATTTAGCCTGACCAATCCAGGAATTTCCGATGTCCAAGTCAGGGAGTGATCGGCCACGGTTACGAGTCTGGACGTGGTAGCTAAACAGCCTAAGCTGTCTCCACACGATAATAATCCCAGTTCCATTCGTTTCATTCAATAAGGCCATCTGTCAGCTCCTCTAATTAACGCACGTTCTCGATATTCCTGTCCACTAAACTTCTCCAAAGACACAATAACCTACCCCTACATGTCGTCGAGAACGGTATTGAAGTTATCGCCGTTCTATCGGTCACGCAGAAATAAACGAATCGATCCCCGTGAAGCACCCATACTAATGCAAGAGCGCCCCTACACACCAAGAGGACCAACGCTGCTTTATGACGGAATCGACTCGTAGCAGCGGGTCTTCGGAGGCGAACAGTGGCGTCCGTTGTCGATGGAGCCGAAAGGATGCAAAGGGGAAAGTGGTAGAAATGGTCCAGGGATGGGGATGCTGGGGTGGGGGAGGAACGACAGGTCCTCGACGCCCAGAAACAGCCGATAGAGCCAGAAGAGCACATCCATCATTTCCGGAAGATCTCACCGCACATCTCCCGCACCCCGTCCGCGTGTCCGAGCGGCACCCACTCCCCTCCATCCCAATCATCGAGTGATGATGTGAGGGGCTGACGTCCCCTGGCTTCCGCCCTCCCCGCCGACGTCCTCGCTGAATGGTCATCAAACCCTATCATGGTGCGGAGACTTCCTAGAGCCGGGCCTCTTATCAGGGAAGCCGACAAAATTTCAATTATAATAAAAGCCGGAGAGACTCGGACGGGAGGATACGTGGGGTTTTACGAGGGCTCCCGATGCGGGGCTGACCTATGATCGCGACGATCGATATCAGTGCCATAGAAAGGGGAAACGATTGCTGCCGCCAAATGCGGATTTGAAATTCTATGTCGTCCTCCGCCTCTCTCCGAGGTGCCTTAGCTTCGGGGTTTCCTTTCGAGAGAAAGCTACTTATCTACGACTCGTAAGTTGTCTTCAAAATGATAGAGTTGAGTAGATCGACCTTCAAAGTTTACGAAACTTAATGGCATTTGAACCTACGTTTTCTCTTTACCACGGGAACGCAAAACTAAAATAACTGTTTCACAGAAACTTTATAATTTAAAGAAAGCGATATAAATTCCTATTTTCAAAGGCTCCTTTCTGAGGATATATTTATTATATTAGGGGCGTATCCAAGATTTGTTCATGGGTGGGGGTTTAGAGCCATGTAGTAATCATTGCATTTCCTACAATCCAGAGGCAAGAATATGTGATGAAAAAATTAGTTGATTTATTTTAACATGTATCCCTGTGAATCTCTAGCGGCGTTCGTAGGGCATAATTGCAAGAGGCCATCCTCCCGCATGTTTTCGTTTATTGCTGGCTGTGTTCTCATTGGGGTTAAACCCCCAAAACTACCCCTCGGCTAGGCCTCTGTATGATATGGCCCATTTCAGCGATCGAGTAACTGAAATGTAAAGTTGCTAATCTGGATTCATCCACCGCGATTACATGCTCACATATATTATATAGTATAATGGAATTATTCTGGAATTATAATGGAAACTCCTAATACATTCTTGCAAAAATACGATATAAACGAACGAAGATTTCAGGACACACTTAAAAAAATATTTTTAAACAAGTGTTATTATTCAGTCATCGAATAGCCATTAGATAGTGATGTATCCTGTAGGATATAGTGATGAGTGGTACTAAATATTAGTATTTTGGAAGGTTTTACTATGTAAATTTCCTTTGTAAAAGTTTTGTTTGTAAAATATGTACTTTTATGTAATGTAATTCATGTAATATAGTCTTTTTGATTTTAATTTTGGCACGTCAATTATTCAATTTTCTCTGTGTACCTGATTGCTTTGTGATGAAATNTATGTAATGTAATTCATGTAATATAGTCTTTTTGATTTTAATTTTGGCACGTCAATTATTCAATTTTCTCTGTGTACCTGATTGCTTTGTGATGAAATAAGTATTATTGTTGTTCTTATTATTATTAATTAAAAATGCAATGTTTACGTAATGATTCAGTTGTAGATTATTGTGATGTACTCAAAGAAGCTCAATATTTTTTATTGGAAACGCGATAGGTGATCCTAATTACTACAAGTGTAATTATGTCAGGTATCAACGCTTGTTTAAAATGTCACCATTGATTCCCTTTTACGCGATATTTTATCAAAAAACAGCACAAAACGAAGATAAATGCGCCACTGAATGTGACGCTGCATCGGTCGTTCTTGCGTGAAAATGCTGACAGAAAACATTCCTCTCATTAAAGTTACGGAAATGATTTTTCGATGGATGAAATGATGAAAATGAGGATGTGTAGGAAGGGAAAGTCTAGACTCATCCGTCATTCAATCAAGACTTTGGATTAGGGAAAGTATAAGAAAGAGGGAGTAAGATATGCATATACACGGAGTCAGGTTTATAATTAGGCGAATTAAGCTCCAGAGTAGGAATTCGTCCAAATGACCTCTCTGATGAAGGTTGTACTTGCACATAACTTAGATGTCTGGGTGTATGGTTAAATATTCCCACAGCTAATTGCAGTTGGTAGATGTAATAATTATTAATCAGAATTCAATACTATCATGTTAATTAGTTAATTAATTAAATTATAAGTTATCTAATAATACCTTGCCTAAATTACTTTACTATACGAGAAAGTTGCTAATATTCCTTTAATCCTCGTTAATTTTGCCCGATCTTAGAGAGCACTCTTAAGGAGCGTCTACACGGATACACTTTTTTGTCGACACTCAGCCCAGTATCGTGTCTTCACAGTCCACATTGAGAATAATTTATCGCCTAGAGTTGGTGTGGTAGACTTACGTCGGCTTCGAGTGTTCGAAAGAAGTGTNAACGGCTTTTAATTTTTTACTGTAATTTTTTAAAATTAGGCTTCTGATATGAAAAATATTCTCGCACCGACACACTACGGGCATAATTTACTATAATGGATACCTCTATGAGTATATCCATTATTATTTCGGAAGCAATTGAGATCTACGATTTCAGTCTTACCTTTAGATTTTAGATTTAGATTTGTAACCTGCAAGCCGCCAGTGGCGCATGGCAGGGGGTGCATCAACACCTTACCTAATCTACCCTGACAGATTCTCTGATGTTATTCGGAAAGAACGACCAGAAGTAACTAACTGTTTTAGCGATTATTTCCTTGAAACGCTTGGTCGTCGCCTCTCGAAGCTCGCGCTCGCTGTTTACCAGAATGTCAATACCGTTTACTTCACCCTTAGAGATAATTATTAAAGTAGTCAGTCAATATGTATTTAAAGCGAGGTCACTGAAGGATTTCGAATTTGCTCGTCTCCACAAATACTCGTATCTCGCGTGAAACTTTATTTTTTATAATTCTTTTTTATGCGTCGCTGGAACTTTCATTCGGATACTATTTTAACTTTCTTACGTATTATTTTAGCTTTCGTTACGCACTACGCTATATTGCAAGATAAAGCTAATCGTTTTCGTACGAATATAGACCTTTCAGACCCTGTTTCTCATATAATGAACGTAATTTTCGTAGTTTAATAAATATGATTCCTTACAATATTATGAGAAATTTTAATACTAGTTATTTCTCTTTAACGTGCACACGTTTAAGGATCAGTTGTCATTGTAAGTTAGATAAGTTAGCTAATTAATCGAAAGGTTATCTTTCCATCTCTCGCCGCACCTTAGCCTAACTATACAGCTACTTGAGCAGATATAAAAATGCTTAGTAATCGATGTTAACTGATTTAATTATGGCGGTTTTGCATACTAAAACCAGCCAATTAAAATGAAAAATATTTCATATAAATTGCAGAGTTTCCATCAAGCTATATAAGAGGTTTCGTCAGGAATAACCTAAAACATTTCGCACGAAAATTTGAAAGATCGCTTGTAAAGATAATATCGAAGGAACGCTCGATAAAAAACTGGACGTATGAAGCTCTTTGAAGAGAAATGGTATCCAACTGGGAGGGTAACTTCATCCTAATCCATTTTCACAGCGGATGAGCTACATTCTTTCCAGCGCATGTGCGCTCTTTGACTTTTGGCGAAGTATAAAAATCGACTCCCACATTATGACAGGAGCAAGACGTATATAGTCGCTGACGAGGATGGAGGTCGACCGCAATCTCTAAGAGAATTTATAGAGCTTCCGTCAGCGGTGAAAAGATAGACTTCCATACATCCGAGCTAGGATAGGAAAAGAGCGGGTTGGGAAGAGATATAGGAAAGATGAGCTCCATCGATGAACCGAGAATAATCATAAATCGAGTAGAATGCCTTCATATATATGAGTGTGTGCGTAGAAAAATAATAGTGGGATCAAAAGAGAGCAAGCGATATGAAACGACGCAATATTTTCAGAGAACAAAATAGTATTTCCCATATAAAGAGATGACCTGGCGAAATTTTTCTGTATTTTCGCGATAAATGTCGGGTATCTTAAATCTATAGAGACTACTGTTGTAGTTAAACAATAATAATGATAATACAAGAAGTACATTCATTTCAAAGGTAAACCTTCTATCCTACATTGGTTACAATGTCAAACTATTGCTACTAATAATAATAACACATATACATAAGAATAGATAAACATTTTTTTAAATCAGTTTTTACAAGAGCTTAAATTATGTCATTATACATAACTTGTTTACTTTACAATTTCATATCATAATTCACTACTATATGAACAAAAATATATTTTACAAATTCACATAATAACCTCAAAATATGTTGAAATGAAAAACACTGATAACACATAAAACATGTATGTACTTACATAACACATAAAACATATACTTGAATTATTTGTTAATGTTACTGATGAATTTATTCCTTTCTGTGGCAGTGTAAAGGGTGTCACAACTACGTTATTATCTGTCGCAAAAATATCTCAATCCGATCAAAATTAACAATTATTAGCTTCCAAAGTATTGTATCTGAGAAGCCTCTTAAAATTACTTGCATTTATAAAAATAGGACTAAGTTTGAGTTATTTCTTTCATTCTCAGAATTCGTATCCGTAAATAAGAGATATATTCCACTGTGAATCTTTTTAATGTCTTGGGTAATCTCAAGTAGATGTTGAAGGGTTTCTCCTGAAAAATTACGCAGTTTGTGTTCTAGTTTTCTATAGTTGATAAAGAGTAAGTGAGAGATTCTTCAAAAATGATTTTACAAAGAAAATTTCCTGGAAGTGCAATTTTTATACCTTATTACTTGAAGCGTTTCGACAAGCTGTATATAGTGGCCTTTGCGATATCCTTACAATATTTGGAATCAATAATTTGCGAAAATAATGAACGTAAACTACGAAATCCTCTACAATTTGATAAATGGACCCTTTATTGACGAGGATAGACCCACATGGGCCTCTCTTTCATCTAACCTCCTTTCTAGTTATTATATATACAATGATCAGTTAAAAACAAAAAGATACAGTGAATTTTGGGAGAAATCTTTGTGACTGAGTGTTGACTAAGAAAAATCCCACGTTGCGGGAAAACACCAACGAAGAATGTGGGGGTGAAAAAATGCGCGAAAACGGTAGATATAAAAATTGAAAAAAATATGTAACACACAAGGAATTTTATAATAAAATTCAGTCACTGAAAGATATCGAAATTGTGAATGAAAAAGAGAAAAGAAAATGCTACAGCACGTGGGGAAAATAAACGCATAAATGAAATACTACACAATAGAAAATACACTTATATATAACTTATAAAATAATAAACGTAAATAGCGTCACATAGGATTAAATAGTACCGTATAACGCAATCAATTCAATCATATTGATATTATATATTGACTGAAAACAATTCCAGCCAGAGGCATTAATTTAATGCTAAATAAACATCAAAAATCGTAATTTTTGTCACATTCTTGCGTATATTAGAGGGGAGTCCGAAAATAAATAGAGGGAAAGACAATTTTAGGGTATCAATCCTTGTTTTAATGCATCTGTGTCAATTTTCGGTACGCACGGCTATTTACTTATCATCTTCTCGTACGTGAAGCTGATAATGAATTCAAAAGCTAATAGCAACAACGGAGGTAGATTTCACGCCGCTACTTTGGGACAAAGTTCATTCCGCTGAATTGATTCGCTAAATTCGGCAGAACACGTAACATTACCATGTGGACCTTGTGGGACTTTCGAAAATTTCAAACTCGGCCATATGATGACCATGATTATCATTCTTTCCGAAACCCATGTTTTCGTAAAATCGCAATAATCTGAACACGCGGATGTATAGGTTACGTTGATAACGCAAATAGCGTAAACATTTACGATAATTATCCGCTGATAATTGCTGCCATACCTTGTTGAATTGATTATTTCCAATCATCTTCCATAGATGACAATTTGTTTTGAAAATGTTACTAGATGCACCCAGAAAAGTAGCTTAAGAGTGGCTAAATTCGCAATAAGTCCTCAAAAATAGATAAAAAGTAAAATAGTTTAAATTCTCTCTGGCATGAATTTGTGGTTGGTCTTAGTAACGTAAAGAATGAAAAGACGCTTTTCATTCCTTATGGTAAAATAGCTTAAATTCACTTCTCCATATATATTTACAGTATGACTAAATAGTCACATAATATTATATTTTTTATCAACCAAAATTATTGCTATTTTCATACATATCAGACATATTGTGTTAAGAGTAGGTAGCGGTGGTTTAGAGTCATTGAATATGTTATATAGAGTAGGAGATGTCGCTGAATAGAAAAGAGGTCGTTAAAAAAAGGAAAAAGAGCGACAAGGATCGCTTGAGTGGCAACTACGTTGTCTTCCCTTTAAATAGAAACAGCGTAATTGCTATCTATGTATATTTGGGCTGTAGAAGAATTAATTTCTACGCACATCACCCTGTCATCACACTCATAAACATTTCGCAAATAATTTCCGCGAAGGGCTGAGTCAAATGATCACACTTCCAGAGCGACAGCGAATTTACCTCCGAGCAAACAATAATTTCACGAGGACTGCGAACGAAACATTCCCTTGCGAACATGTCCTTAATTAATACATCGCAAAGTACATCAATTAAGTCACTAATGCCGCCGTTTCTTCTAAAGATCAATATCCCGCGACGCAGTGGAGAAACCGAGAACATCGCAAACACATCTCGGGGGCAACAATAACTCCCTTATCCGAAAGTTATGTTTCGTCGCAACAAACCGAACTCTACCGCGCTTCTCACGCGCTCCTACAGCGTGTTTCGACCAGGATGCTGAGTATAAATGTTTCTTCTGTTTACCCATACTTCTGTTTACACATTCTGGAGGAGCGTCATATAAGTCCCCGCAACGCCGAGCAATAATTCAGTGCTCGCATTCGTAATGCAACTACTTCTGACGGCCGAGAGTTTCCTTTAACCAGCCTGTGGATTACCGCGCGCAAACAGATTTAAATATTAAAAACGCCTTCGGAATGCAGAAGAGAAGGATATGAAGTCCGTCGTCCCTGTGACTTTTTTTGCGTCCGTTCACCTTTTCCTTCATTATCATCCATGAAATCAAACAAGAGGAAGAATAAAGACCAGTTGGAGATGTACTAAGGAATGGCGTGGGAAACCGTTGGATGAATTCGATTTTTAATTATGACGTAGGAGAACCCTCACTCATGGGTTTTACGGAGGAGAAGAGACAAAATGGGCGACGAAATCTTAACGAAGGAAGAAATGCTAACTTTTCTGCCATATTTAAAAAAACATCCCGTATACGTTTTTCAAGAGGGTTTCGATAGAATTGGTGCAAATACTGTTTTAATATTTGGCTTTAATATTGGCTACAAAAAGTGAACGTCGTGGATGTTAATTTTAAACGTATGGTTTTTCAGTGAAGAACTTTAAACAGATTATTTACCGATTTTTATTAAAATTGGACACTTCGAAAAGCAAAATAAAACTTGCTGATGATACATTATCTCAAATGAAGAATGGAATTTCGTGTGATGAAATCACTTGCATTCATTAAAAGATAAAAAGATATTCATATCAAAAGATGATGATTTAAATAGCATAACGATGATGTAGAAAGACTGTAAACCGGTAGATAATAAGATCCATAAAATTAAATCTAAGCAAAATAACTGAGGATATTTGAGGTCATTGCTTACAATCTCCAGCAACGAAAAGTAGTGTGCATCCGCCACAGCGTTTCTTTGAGTTCCCTAACCGGTGAGCAAGTAAGCTCTAGATGTGCCGATAAATACTCGAGCATTAAATTGCTTCTTATTTTATATATCATTTAATTAATTTATAATTTTGTACTTCCTCTAATTTTATATTTCATTATACAATTTTGTGTTTCAATCTCAATTTTTATATTTAATCCTTTAATTTTATATTTCATTCTTTAATTTTAAATTTCATTCTTTAATTTTATATTTAATTTGAGCTTCATTGTCGGAGACATTTTTCGATTCTTTGATGGGATTCCGAAAATATCAAAGTTCTACAGTGAATATGGGTATAGGTATGCTTAGCGTGACGCGGATTTTGAATGAATGAATGAATTAAGTCTTTATTAAGACGAGGTTATGCCAAGTTCACCTCTCCTCCACCAAACTTCAATTGTTAATGCATGAGTTAAATTTAATGTTTAGAAATAGAAGAAAGAACACCACAACAACACAAAAGGGACCGTCGTTGGATGCCTAAGATCAAAAAACGGTTGTGGTGCGAGCCAAGCGATATATTTTGGGCGACAGAAAATAGCGAAGACAAAGTACAAGGCAAGAGGATACGGGAACAGAAGAGCAAGGCATGAGAAACGGCCCAAGGTAACAAAAGAGAGGAAAAAGGGGTAAAACACAAATTGACACCGAGGATGCGGGAGTGGGCTCGGAGTTTGTTTGTGGGAACGTAAGGTTAGTAGATTTAAGGAAGATGAAGG
This sequence comes from Ladona fulva, assembly GCA_000376725.2. Lineage (NCBI taxonomy): Eukaryota > Metazoa > Arthropoda > Insecta > Odonata > Libellulidae > Ladona > Ladona fulva. Next base: position 814,389 of record KZ308128.1, read on the forward strand.
CAAAGAGAGGGCGAGTATATGAAGGACCGAGGGTTTCATACGCCCGCTCCCGTACAAACAGGGGGTGAAAAAGGGTGAGGAGCCAAAGATTCCTTATGCATTCCCTCCCTCGAAACCCAATCCGTCACCGACGCCTCCGGTAAGTCAGTGCTTCCCAGAGGCACAAACACATACCCCTGAGGAATATGGAACGTAGCTCTTCGCGAGCGGAGAAGGGGAAAAACAACCGAAAAGAGAGAAAAGAAGTCGAAATTGCGGATGCTGGGACGTGGAAGGAGATGGAGAGACTTTCTTTGATTATTTTTCCATTTCGCGAAATTGAAGCCTTAGGTACGTGGCTTTGAGTCAATCTGGGGCATCACTTGGAGGAGCTGCGATACCTCGGAGGACGGGCGTCAATTGATCTAGCTTTCTTTGTTGAGCTCCCGAATGGGTTATAGTTGCTGCCAATGCTCTCCCCGAAGTTCTTGTTGTTTTTCTTTCCGTTCGTTTCCGCGGGAGGCACTCAAAAGGTTGGATAATTTTTTCACTGTAAAAGCAAAGACGCTCGTTCCTCGTAACGTTTATTTGAATTACTTTTGGCGAGTCTTGGAGAGTGGAGTGGGAGCGGTTTTCGTGGGTATTAAGAGGGCTCCGTTTGTCCTTTTCGGGGTGGAAAAATTTTTGGATGTTCCCGTTCGAGAAAGGAGATGAGGTTGAGTCAAACACGAAGTGGAACCTTTGACTTGATGAAAAGAGTTTGCATCTGCCGAGCAAACACTGGTGATGACTCGAGGGTTCAAAGTTTGTGTTGCTGAACCATGGGTATTTTCGGAGATCTCGAAGAACTGGTACCCGTAATCAGAGGTATCGATTTCCGTATGAATTCGCGTATAGGTCAACGTCCGCTTTTTTATTAAAATATCCACTTAGGTAATTGTGTTTAGGTTGAGCCAAATAATCCTGTAATTATGAAACTGGCAATTTCTGCTGATAACATTTTTTTAAACTTTTAAAAATGCGTAAGCTGATGTAATACGGGATGAAAAAGATTTATAACAATGGTTTGATATTTTTTAATCATAAGTTATTACAACGATGGTTTGATCACATGATTATAGCGAGCTGTATGATTTCCTATTTTAGTCACTTAATCGAATGTATTCTAAAGATAAATTCAAAGGACCAGAATTCAAAATGAATTCAATTGAAGTAAAAGCAGCTCTACATTATTACTCTCACATAAAACTTTCTATAAGTCAAAGATAGTATTTGATAAAGCTGAATCTTCATTAATTGATCAAGATCGATTTTAAAATGCTTATTATATTATTTATCGTTGATAGAAAATTACATCAAATATGCATAAAATTCAATAAAAGAGTAATTAGATCAATTAAATATTCCTCAATTAATATGTAATTAATCAGGAACAAGATTTATTAATTAACACGGACTGAAATTGGAACCAAAACAGATTAGATTGTAATGATTAATGACTCATATAATTATCCGAAAGGTCATACATCGGCCTCATCCTGGCGAAATACCGAAGTATCCTAAAACTCTCATATTATTGAAAAAGTGCGAAGCTTTTTCCAGTTTTTTGGACATTGCGGAGCTCGTAAAAATCTTCAGAAGCTGCAAATTTGGTTTCCTAATATCGACAAAGAACCTAAAAACATTAAAAAATTAGAACTAAATGACCTGTTACACGCTCGAGCCCTATTTTGTGTATAATTTGACTGGACTCTATATGGAGATAAGATTTTTAAACGATATCCTAGAAAGAAATTCCTGTGCTAACTTTTTCGAATTCCTGTTAATGATGTTGCGCGAATTCCCGAAGACGTTCAGTAATTCTAATCTAAGCTGAATTGCTATAATCATGAAGAAAAAATGTGACAATGATCGTGTGTGGCTGAGATTTCCTTTTGGGGAAATTTTTCTCAAATACGCAATTGACGCTATACTTGAAAAATCCGCTCTCAAGAGCTACATTTTCTTTGATTTACTTTAACAGATTTAGATACACGAGTAAGTCCTTCTATGGGTCAAAGCATGTCTTAAAAAGAGCTTCGCGGCTCTTTACAAGTAGAAACTCCGGGAAAGTCTCCTTTTGTGGAGGCATTTCTTCTCCAAACTCATGGAATTACTTTCCGCAACTCTCATCTCAATCCGAAACTTCCGCAAAATAGAAAACGTCGAATCATTCCGTTCGACGCAAGAGGGCAAAACAAGCGGGATCGTCGGTCGGACTGTAAATAATTTAAAAGATGCTCCGATCGACGGACATCGATTACCGCGTCATAAAGCCATCCTGAATCCGAACGGGGAAAGAAGACAGCCCATCGCAGTCTTCGGGATCGCCGCATGGGGAGGCAAATAAAACAAGCTCCTTTATTCCCAACTTTACCCTTTCACTTTGAGATAGAGTCGCGGGGTTCGAGATAAGGAATGAACGGTTCTATGGGTAAAAAAACCGAGAGGAGCGCTCTCTTAAATAATTCAATCGCTGCAGCGAACTTGGTCGTGTTCTAAAAAGCGTCCCCACATCCTCACCCCGTTCTCCCGACCAATAGGTTTTCGTCATGTCGACACTGGAGGGTGAAGAGGTCAGTCTTATCTTCCTCTTCGAAAGCGAGACGGGGTTCTTCCACCCCATTCAGCTCAGAAGCCCTCCACGTCTCCCTTCCTCCATCATTGTTCTCCTAATCTGGAATCTCGTCTTCCCGCCCCATCCTATGACTCTTTATATCGCTTCTTCTCCCTCTACCATCGTTTCCTCCTTTCCGTCAGAGCCAATGAAAATTTGCACTATTCCCAAATGCTAGCGAAGAATTAGTGAAAACTCGACTACGTTGCTGAACACTTAGCTCAAAACGTGGTAGATAGGAATTTGTCTTAGTGTTCGGAACTTGGTAGAAATTCCAGCAAATTTTTCAGTTCAAAACATTGCTAATTTCAACCGATTTTGGTCTTCACGAGATTCTCTTTAATCTTCACCTGATGTTGCTACTGGGAGTTGAAACCAGCTAAGTTCTTTGAATATGATTTATTGAAATTGGAACTTCTATAAAAAAATAATTTATTTATATGGAATTTCACCTAGTAACGACTTCACCTATTGATTATGATACGCTTTGATTACCTCTCTGTTTTACACCATTCGCAACGAGTTTGTTCAGGCAAAATTGAGTTAATGGTGACAGTAACCGGTTGAGTTTTTAAATAATATTTATTGGACATTTTAGAAACATTCCAATATCTGCATTATAGAGTTTGACATAATGACAATTTCGTCCATCGTTTATGAGGTATTTTGCTTTCTTTCCATTCCAAACAAAATGCCCACCGGATTTTCTGAAGCTAAGGCTATGATAGTTAAAACTGGATCAAATCAATGGATATGTGTTGCGATTCCTTATGTTTGAGTTTTATTAATTTCTAACTGAAAATCGATTATATATATCCATTTTACTCTTCTCTTTTCTTCCTCACCGTGTCCAGCGATGATTTTGATGTTTAACAATTTAGAAGAATACTTTATTATAGCTTTGTATTTCCATAATAAAGTGGAAAAATATCGATATAGTTTGATTTGCGGTTTTATGCGACTTATTTACAGTAATATATTCAGGATATAAAATATCTCTTTAAAGGAACCTTAAGTACATTATGGTGTACGTTATGGAAATCAGGATGCAGATTTCTAATGGTTATTCACAACGCTTCCATCAGTTATTTTATCATTTGAAGCCATACAAGTCTGCAGAGATGCATAAATCAAACGATATTTTGTTTCCTCATTCTTTTCCGTAGTAAATGAATCAGGGCATTCCTTGAAACGGAACGGAATTAAAGTCACGCACAATTTTCAATGATGCTATTGTTAGTACTGTGGCATAATTGTACCGTTATCATAATCTTCTAGTGGTGATTTTTCTTCTAAGATGCCATACATCTTGCAGATGAAGTAATTAATGGCTGAATAAATAAGTCATGAAATCCATAATTGAGAAAGGACTTACGCGTTGTATTCTTTAGTGCTGCGTAATTGGCAAACTTGTGAACTTTTATCACAGAAAAATACACGTCATCAACAGAAGGTTTTTGTTAGATGTGCGGTTTAAATCTGATTGGAATGAAAAGATTTATTAGCAGAAAAATGGACATCATCATTGCATCAACGCACTAAGTTTTGCTTGAAAATCGTCTTGCGTTTCTTATATAGAATCACTTCCTGTTTTAGTTTAAATTCGTCGCAATATTAATTAACAAATATGGAAATAGATATCTGAGCTTAATGGTAGATTATTCGTTCACAAATACCATTGTGTACGGCGAATCTTCGCTGCATATGTCAAAATCGCAAAATTGCTAAGCGTGAACCGTACCCCTTGCTTTTCATGCTACTGAACCCTTTCTCATTCTCCCTTCCTCTAAATAGGCTTTGAAAAGCGTGAAGCGAGATGAATATGGTAGAGAATCAGATAAGGAGACACCAAGGGAAAAAATACACCCTCTCCTGGGAGCGCCAAATGATTCTTTTTCTTTCGTTTCGGATGGATACATTCCCATTGATATGTACTCGACAGTAGCGCGACGCGATGTAAACCGAGCTGAAACTTCTTTTCTGGTTAATGAGGATTCTTTCCTACAAAAGCTTTTCTGTGTGGGTTTATTAATATGCAATGGTGCATCACTTCTGAAGCTTCCGTGATGATTGGATCGAAATGAAGCGGGATTTCATTGTTGCGAATAGGAGCTTAATTATGGTGTGGTAAAAGTTTCGTTGCAGTAAATAGCGCATGCTTGCGCTCGAACTCGCTCACAATTATCGAAATATGAAAGGATATACGATGAGAACTGCCTGAATATAACCGCTAGAGTCTACAGCGATATTTATTCGAAATTGCAATATTTCGTGTGTAATTCAATTATCGCTAACTTAATTAGGATATTTCATTGAATCATATTTATGATGCAATAATCAATTCAGTTACGAAAACGCTTGTAAGCAAAGAAAGTTAACAACTGTGAGGAATATGGCTACTCTATAGGCTGAAATCGGTCATAAAACAAAATATGGAGGATAATTAGGAAGTAATTAACCGTCTTGGTATCGGATTGGGTGGCATGCTTTCGTTCCAACCACAAGGTCCAGGGCTCGAGTCCCAACTAAGCGGATTTTTCTAGTTAGGGAAGGGTAGTTGTGTTCGTAAATAATAATAATTACTGAAATGGATGTAATAGGGATTGTCTTCCTGTTTCAAATAAAGAAATTATTATTGTTATCAGTATGAATGAATTTTCTCTTCACCAGAATCAATGGAATGTTTTTCTCTGATTAATTGGGTTTAAGTAATTATTCTTCTGGGAAATACCCAAGTCCAAGTGCATTGTTATAGAATATGATTACATGTATTTGTTGCTTTGTTTCCTTTATAGGATTTGGCAAACATACTATCATGAAAACAGTGATTTATTCTACATACAGATTTCAGTTATGAATGAATTCCATGAATAAATTAACGACAAATACCCGGAAAATATAAGTTTAAACATCCAGTAAACTGAAGAAAGGCCAAATGAGGTAATACTTTTCCGTCGTGATTTTTAATTATAACAGCATTCTCATACCGTATGCATTAATCTATTCTTCGCAATCATAAACGTTCTACCCTTATGTTCTTCCACTGGAAATTTTTTCTATTATTGGCTTATTCTGTTCATTACGGTATTTTGAATATGGTTGATTTTTTCCAATCTCGGTTTATTCAGTATATGGGTAGCCTGTTTAAATAGTAATGATCAAAAACTGAAGAGATAGCAAATAATTAGTGTTGTAACAGACGCTAATAGAATGAATAGTAGAAGGAATCCTACCGTAAGTCCACCATGAGGCTTACCAGTAGGTATAACTGCATTGACGATGAATATTCTGTAATTTCCTCATAAGGATTGGCGGATAAATAGCTATGTTGTTCTAACGACAGAGCTAATAGGAAACACAGAGTTGAGCTCCGCGTCAACATTCATCAAAGAGTAAGCTAGACCTAAAACCGATCCTGCTAGATATCAGCAACTTCATTTGCACAAAACGAAGACGTGGAAATGTCAATCAGCACAATCTCGCTCATATTAGGATTTATTTCGACATTGGAAGCGGAACAACGCTGCAATCAACTCCGCACGAAAATACGGCCTCCATTAAGTTCGAAGGAAAATCTCCCGGTTTCCAAACCGAAAGCCTTTATCAGCCGAATTTCATTCCTAACAAGAGTCAATTCTGCCTCTGGAGTAGCGCGACTCTTGATAAAAGCGCTATCTCAATTTCAATGCGACTCCATCCGCGCGATGTGCAAGTAACGCTTACGACTGAGTCGTAATTCTCGGTTCATAGGCACTCCTCGTTGTCACGGAGTTGCGTACTTCCGCAGAATTCTGCGAACCGATTTTCCTCTTGAAGGGGAATATATTCGAAGAATGCTATCGCAAGTTCGATCGTTCGCATCCTTGTTTTTGCAAAACAGATTCCAATTCACGATCGCAAATTAGTGAAGACGGAGAATTATATTTTTAACATCTCACAATGAAGTTGATAGAATCTCACAATGAAGTTGATAGAATCTCTCGGATGGAATTCGCTTAGTGATAGAAGACTAGATTACCGTAGGAAGCTTTTTAATAAATTTCTCACTACGGATCTCAGGGAGGAGGTTGTTGATATTGCCATCCCAGTTAGTACCGAACGTGATCTTCGGGTCAAAACGAAGAAGCGTTACAGGGAGATAGTTGCCAGGACGGTTAGTTACTTTTGGTCATTCTTTCCGCGATGTATTAGAGAAGCAAACAGCAGTGCAGGTTAAATAGGTATATCGGTGTTTTACACCCCCTGCCATGCGCTCTAGCGGTTTGCAGGGTTCAAATGTAAATGTAAGTTACGGTGTTGACTCATCCTCAAAAAAATATCTCACTTGATTGTTTGTTGTCAACATTGGAAGCTCGTATGAGCAAGCCTCTGGGTACAAGACACCAGCAAAGCACACTATTTCGACATTCACCGACGTAGAGTAGTTTCGTGTTGCTGACTTGTATTCTTGTGTTCGTCTGAAGAAATCCGACAAGAAAGCGTTCAGATCGTCACAGGAAGCATTTGGAGATTATCTATCGCCTCATTCAAAGGCCCTTTACGATTCTAAGAGTTGAAGGATTGCCGAGACAAATCAAAGACCTACAATTTAAAGAAGACAGAACAATTGCAAAAGCTGTGTTAATCATGGCTTCTTTCACTGCGGTCGATGGTGGAATATGTACGCAGCTCAAGCGTGCCTGATGCCTTCATATGTAGCCTTCTGAGGAAAGAATACAGCATTCGTGCAAAAGAATGAAGTTTATATGACAAAAACCCAGCTTGGGAACCATTTATACCATGACCAATGGAAAATACGGCAAGTATTGATTTTGACCAGGCTTCCTCGACCGGTGGCCCGCGAGCTGCATGAGACGCTATTGTTCGCAGGCCTTGCCTTCATCAAACCTTTCCATGTACATACTTTCATACACGTTTTTTGTGACAGATTACACTCCATTGATTCATCATTCTCCCACTCTCATCCCTCATAATGTTCTGTGCACGAGTTACTAAGTACTTTAGCTCATTAAATTATAAGTAAGAAATAGAAGCAAAGATAACAGCACATGTGTCTACATCTGTGGTTTACTTATAAACTCCCATGTGTCATAAACGAGTAATGTAAGTTGAGTTTCGCACGATCGGACCTTGCCTTTGCCTTTTCGATAACCGTTTAGGTTGTTAGTGAGGAAACGACTGCTGTCTAAGAACTTCATGAAAGAACTATCAACGACATGTTCCATTACTTTTCCGGACAGCATATTTAATGAGATGGGTCTATATTTTCCTGGGCCAGCCAGGGTACTATGGTATTATATGAAAACACCCAGCCTCTGGATAGCCACGTGGGTAACGCGCTCGACTTCGGTGAAAGTGGTTCCGGGTTCAATTGCCGATAAGGGCTCGCGTATGAAATGATAGCTGTTGTCAAAGCACTTTTAACAATACTAATTCCATTACAGAAAACCCCCAACCCGACCTAACCCACTCATTTTTATATATGCCAAATGAATTATAGCAGATAAAAATATGGGTTGTGTGAAGTTGGGTAAAGGCGTTTCTGTTAAACATCACAGGCATCTCTACTTCAATTTTTCGAACAAACTTGTTAAATAATTTAACACGCTAGAAGATTAGATATGCATGGAACACACAGACGATGAGCAAAGCAGTGGCTGGGTATAATCGAATCTAAAGAAGAAATTCAACAATGAAGCTGAAAAAAATTCCTGCAAAATACCACGGTTTCGACTCTGCTAGGCAACAACGAAGCAATATCTTAAAATAGAAACGAAGAAACGGACCTGGAGGTGGTCTGCTGGTGTGTGCGAGATAAAAGCGCAGAGTATTTGAGGAGCGGATGCCATTGCATCATCGCGCTCCTTCTTGAACGTTAATGGATTCCGCTAGAGCAAACATTCGCTTCGATATTACTTTTTCTCGTTGCAGTCTTTGCCTACGAGTTTCATGGCGCTGTGACAGGCAATCCGACCTGTCGATCACCGCTAACATGATAATGGAAATAACATTTCTCGAACAAATAATAGGATCCGTAGTCACGCCACAGTATTTTTAGCCCAAGGTAATTCCACTGCATTACGATACCGAAAGACTCTGGAGAAGGGTTTTCAAACTTAGCGCCCTTTAATGGGTTTTGGAATAAATATAATTCAACCTATAAACAAAAATAAATGTTTTTCATGTCAAGTAAATTCTGTCTTTCAAAATATATGAGTGAAGCAGGGGCCATTTAAATGACCGCTTTGAAGCCCAATCAAGAGATTCTTCACTTTAAAAAACGACAATATGTCCTATTTTGGGCCCATTTAACGCCGAATCTCTTAGCTAGCACCTAGTGCTCCTAATCCGTCCCTGGACTGTCGGTAAAAAATTTAATTTATTCATCGAAGTGAATAAATCTAATATACTTATTGAAATGGAGAGTCTTTGTCCCGTAATGCCCCACATAGTATGGTGTTCCTTACCATGAAACACTAAGCCAAGGATAAACCTTAAGAAATATGCTTCTAAACAAGTTTTAATTAACCGCGTCCCAGGTAAGCTTGACTTAAAACCAAGGACTTTAAACCTAAGTATTATAATGTATACCTACTTAAAATGGGCCTAAACTAAAGTTCACTTTAAGGCACAGTAGTATATTTTTTTTAGTGTTAAAGGGTATTATTATAGCTAATATCCTATGTAAATGACGGATTAGTATGGAGATGAATTATAATCTTCATTTTTATCATACAGGGGTTGTAGCTCATGTGTAATATAAATACTTCATCCACAGCGTCTTATAGCTAAATGGCATTTTCCTCTCTGAAAAACACTATGGCTGAAATTCTAACTCTATGGCTAATTCTAGAATTTTTTATTACAATGAGATGACGTACCGTGCAGTTGAATTTTTCCATATATAATTTCATTATAAAATTTAGCGAATAATATTGCATTTGAGGTAATTTGAAAGTTTCTCTTTTAGACTCTTACTTTTACTTGTAATTAATCATACTTTTTTAAGTAGCCGATAGAAGCCATTAATAAGAGGAACTGCATAGCTAATGGGTAAATGGCATTACGATGTAGCTATCCCATTTCGTAATTCACATATAGAATTTGAAACCGGACTTTAACGTAACCTTGATTATTTGAAACCGTGCAGTACAGAAACCATGCAGTATTGCTGTATAAATAACCTCCTGCGATGGTAAACAAATTTTATTGCTCGAATCGACATGAACATGAACATAACCGTTTCATAACTCACCAATGGAGCCGAGGGTATTTGAAAAAACTGCCTGTGCCAGTAACTGGTACTTACCTAGAATGGAAAATTGTGTAAATTATTTTTATTGGAAATTGGACTATACTAACTAACATCCAAAATAACTAATTAAATTATTGACTAAACGAATCAAAAGATTCCGCAATTTCCTCATTTATTTCATATACGCGTATATTATTTCCTGGTGATAGTACTCCTTTTATCTTCTCAGCGAGTATCATTATGAAATCCTTTCGGTCATCGCTTATGTGAACTCGTTTGATCTTACCATACATTCATTATAATTATGCATAATGTTTTTCAATGGCTCAATAATATTATAATTTTAATTAAATACAACTTTAACATTTTTACATAATTCATAGCGTTTATTTTACATTTATCAAATATGTAAAGTATAAAATAAAAAATATATACAATAAAATCATAGAAATTGAATATTATTAAGAGCTCGGTTTCACTCTGCAATATGCAGAGATTAAATTCATGACAACGTTAATCCACTATAAATTATAACTGCGATTTCAAAAATCAGCCTTAAATTAACGCTATCACCTTGATAATATATTTATTTCTTTTAAATTATTAATTCCAGTATTTATTTTAATTTATATGTTATGAATACTTTAAAGCTGATGACCCACTTGTTCGTGATTCTTGGGAAGGGCATAGCGTGCGTCAGGAAATTATTGGTCTTAATCGAAAAGGTATGATCCTGAAAATCAATACTCTTTTAAGAATTGTAAAATTTGTTTGAGTGAAGCGGAAACTGAGATAAAAATGAACCTTTCCACGAAAAGCAAAGGAAATTTTCCACCACCGCAGGAAAAATCCTTTCATGAACCGTCTATATCAGTTTATTCGCGCGAAGTCCAAATTCCGATAGCTCTCCAAACCGCACACACTCCCGAAAAAAATCCGATGAAACGTCCGTTACGCCGACCCTCAGAAAACCTCATCCGCGGCCAATCCTCACCATAGCACCGAAACGCACTTAATTAGCATAAGCCTTCCGTGATCCACGAAGCTTCCCAACAACCCCACCTCTACAAATAAGCATTCAGCTCCGGTCGGTGGCCACATTTACTCGTCCAGTTTGCACAAGCGGGAACCGCCGTGTTGACCGCTGCTCAAGATATATTTCTCTTCCGAAGTTTTGACTCGGAGCCAGGGATCGGCGTTTGCAGCCGAGGAGAGGAGAAAACGGAGGAGGTGCTGGATAAAGAGATGTGGGAGGAAAGCCCGTGACAAGCAACTCGCCGGAATTGAGAACTCTGGAACGGAGGAGCTGAAAGGATTGTGCCTTTGGGCGTTGATGCAAAAAAACCAGCTCTCGACACCCTGAGAAAAGCGCTAACATTCCATGCAGCCAATAGCATTGTATGCACCCGGACGGAGTGGCTCGTAAAAAAACCCACCGGAGGAAAAAAAAATCCCCGGAATGGAGAACTTTTACGGTAATACTTTTTAAAACCTCCGTGCCTATTTTTTCCTCTCTCCGCCGAACAACTTCTTGCAGGAAGTGATTTAACTTTGGCTCCCGAATAAAAAACTGCCGGTCGGCAAATTTCGGAGCTCACTTGGCGTTTTCTCGACTTCGCGGGGGAATTTATGGCTTTTGCTTCGCGATTTGCGTTGCCTCCCCGATTCCTCCTTTATCCCCTTATGAGCGGGGTTTTTATCTCATCTGCGGAGACAGGGAAGGTCGCGTAAATATCTTTCAGGGGAGGAATCCCCGCGCTCGGTTTGGAAGCGGACACATGGACGGATCCGCCGTAACGGGCGAATTAGGGAGATTTATTGCTGCCACTCTGCAACTACAGGATTAGATTGGGTTCGCGCAACAAGTGCAAAACAGTCCATTGTGACGTGCTGAATCCAATAAAAACAGTTCACCTCGTTAGCATAATGCACTTTGCCGCCCGTACTCTACGCTCTTCTTCAGCTAAGGTTAAGCGAGGATTGAAATTTTTGTCAACTAGTTCTCCTTTTTGACAACGGAAAAGTTTGAGCGATGGCGACACTTGGGTCAACACTGCAATGATCTGAAGCGGAATTTTGATATTATTGGTCTAAATTTAGTTTTGAACTAGTATTATCCCCCAAATTTACGAAAATGCTCTATTTCTATAAATACTATATATACTGAACAGAAGAAATGGAAATTACGAGTGAAATATACCTTCGAGTTTAAATTTCTATAGAAAGATAATTTGAATAACTGCTTGTTTTAAAATACGACATCATGAAGGCATAGTCTGATGTAGAATGACATAGTGGTACTTGGCGTACATGAAGAAGAGGAAAAGCTTACCTCGCAACCAACCACCATAGGTATTTAAGCCAGGAAGCTTAGGAATTTGGAAGCTTTGATACAAATGTACAAGAGAATGGAGAGGAACCTTTTGTAAGAAAAGATTAGTTCAAATTTGGTTTGTCTGGGATTATTTTAGCACTTTAAGAAGGATATAAACAAACCATTCAAATTTACTTTATCGCGATCAACTACCTCTGTAAACGCTTTAGTTCGCTTTTAACTCATAAATGGTGTTAATAAAGGTTATGTTGAAAACCTTCTGTGGTTAAATAAAGTTGAATGGTTTTCTTTGTTTTTAAGTTGCTACTATTTCCACTGGTGGTTGAAAGTTAAACTAATTTCTTTTCCTGAAAAGTTCTTTCCCATCTTCTATACAACGCATATACCAATTTTCATCAATGCCAGCTTCCGGATAGCCAAATGGGCTGCAAGTTCGCCTATGATGTCCCGGGTTCGATTCCAGGTATAAACCTATAGATGTGAAAAGACTATAACAGTCGAAGCTCTATAGACAATACTACCACTTTATCAACATCCGAATGCAAAACGGATTCTAAAAGGGTTCAATGGGCAGTTTAATCACAACAACCCTTTAGTCACATATTAATCCTCCATTTAAACCATTTATGAGTTGGTAGATAAATACAACCCGGATTTCATTTTTCAGTTCAGGTAATTTTTCTCCGGTCAACGAAAATGGTCCGGACGTAAGAAACAGGAAAGGATTGACGCGAAATTGTTCCGGAGCCAATTGTAATTGACTGTGCGGAACAGAATGATCCTTTGAGAGAAATGGAGCGGGGCAGAGACTTGGCCAAGCTCTGAAAATACACCAGTCTCAAAGAAGCTGTCTCAGCCACTCGCACCTTTCACCCAGAGTACTTTCCTTTCCATTATTCACCCGATAACTATATTTCATTGTTTAAAGCATCTCGCGATAAGTGCTTCCCTTTGTTTGCAATGGAGTAATGTTTAAGTGCGAATTCTAAGAGAATTTCTTGTTATCGGGAGTGGGCTCACTTCGCGCACGGCGTTGGCATATTTCTGCGAGACAGGTGTACTTATTCATCGATTCGTTCTGTACGTCACTTTGTCTTTGAAGACGACAGCTGCGAGGTAAATATTGCGAGCGTCTCGCCTTTGATCAAAAGTTTGCCTCTTCGAAGGTAATCTTGCGATCAACGTCTTTGCTCGATAAATCTTCTGCGGAGGTCCAATTTCACAACTTGGCAGTACGAACGTTACATGTACGCATACCTTTTGGTCAAATTGATCTTTATATTAGCGATTAAATAATTATTTAAGGTACTCTTCCGCGGTTTTCTTTGTAAACCCACTAACTTTCATGCTAATTCGAAAGCAAGGACTTAAACTGAAGTGACTAAGCCTGTATTTTCTATAACGATGCGTTAATTTGGATTCAATCGGAGGAAATATAAAACTAGTTACTTAGATGTGGAAGATTTACAAAATTTTAATGATTTAGCATATCTTTTCACCACTTTATGTTACTATTTAAGGAACTTATCAACCGGTATGCCCTCTGCTTCAGTTGGTATATTCATCATCTTATTTCTGGGAATGTTATCACTACCAGTCAGAACTACGAGAATCCTGGAATTGCAATTTTCAGCAATTTTTCGGCCATTTTTCGAGAACGTTTGTATTTTTTTTATAAGTACAAGGATCACAAAAACGTCACTTTAGTTGGAAATATACACCCAGAGATGTAGCCAAGGGAGTGGTTTGGGGGTTAAAACCCCCTCTATGAGATCAGAGCCAACAATAAACTAAAGTATGCAAGAGCATGGCCTCTCGCAATCATGCCATACAAACACTACCGGAGATTCGCAAGCTACGTATGTTAAAATGAATCAGTTTCTCTTTTTATGAGATTTTTAGTGGAAGTAAACATGCACCTGGATTGTAGGCAACGCATTGTATTACTCCACGGCTCCAAACCCCGTCATGAACAAATTCTGGCTACGCCCCTCCAAAGAGAAAAGGGGGCGGAAACGTAGTTTGGTGAGATTATCGCATGAATGAGCTTGCGACCGCAGACTTTACAAATGAATATCCCACCAATAAAACTTATTACGTGTTATGAGCTACATATCCAATAAGAAAAAAGTGAATATGATACTGACGCAATGTCAAAAAGTATCTGTTTTGTCTTTTGCTGATGCAACTGAGGAATATACCTATTTTGTCGACTTTCTTCGACATTCTTTAATCTGTATTCACCCAAACCCATTTTTCAATCTTAATAGTCGGGAATTGACCTCTGAAGGATGATTTACATGAACGAGGTAGAGATGAAGAAATATTTTTTTTTTAATTCTGAGAAAACACCTTATTGGATGAATCTTAAAGATATTCGACGTAAGCCGAATAAGGATCTGAAACCTTGTTGGAATCTCCAAAATAACCAGGAGCCCTTCACTTCAGACTGCGGCTTGGAGATGATCCAATCACACGGCAAAACGAATCACTGGAAATAGATTAAACGACGCCGCTGGATTTTTCCAAAAGACGCAAAATTCGACCCAGATTGATTCTCCCTCCCGGAATGTAACTTTCTTCGTAATCGAATTAAGTTTTATGAAGTTATACAAGAATCGCGAAATGTGATCGATAATTCTATTCCCTTATTTCCATGAATACTGCTCTGAGTAGGGACCCATTTTAATAATGTGACGATCGTTAAGTTCATAAGATATAAATGCAAAGAGAGACCTCTCTTCAGTTGATATTTTACTTTTGTGCTCTAAATTCATATTAGATTCAGCAAAGATAATGTTCAATTGTGCAAATTTTGATTCTCTGAAAGTAAAATATTGATTCGAACTTAAAGTGATCTAACCAATTAAATTAAGCACTTAAATATTAACATCATATATTAAAACCTTTATATCTTCAACCTTCTTTTATTTATTACTTAGCTGAGGTATCATCATATAAACTTCTTTCCAACTTCTGAACCGTTTCTTTTCTCTTTCTATTTTCACTAACGTTGAGTTTGATTGAGTTTTACTACTTTGAAGATTAGGGAAATATATATTTTATTAACTTTGTTCAAAATCAGACTTGTTTATGGCTGTAATCAAAAGAAAGTCACTAAGTTATGTGGGATGCTTGAATAATAGCATTCATTTCGGCTATCTTTATCGAACGTTATGGAAACTCTTTTTCATGGGGTCATTGTGATTCATTCACGTGGACGATTCTTAATTATAAAATCAGCTTAGCTGAGTGAGAAAAGCAACGACAATCTACCTCACTTCTCATCTTGCCTCATTTCTTCCATTTTGTAGCGGATGGAGAAGGTGATGAGGATTCAATTGATTATCTGGCCGTTGAATTTGGAAATAAACTGACATTACTGGCGACAGATCAAATGGAAAAAGAGGCTTTCAGCCTAATTTTTGCCTTATTAAGACCTTTACTATTTTACTCATTTCTTTATATTACTTATTTTCTAAGCGACGTTTTTGAAAAGAAGTAATAGGTATTTATCAATTAATGTATCATATATTATATGAAATGAGATTAATAATTCGTTTCATTGTAAAGGTAACAGGACACATAATAAACTTATTTCCCCATTTTAAAAGCGACAAAGGGCAACAGTTCATTACATAAGAAGACTGAACCCGAAACAATTTCGCCAATTATCGCACTTTCTGGTGTATTAACTAGAAATATCACGGAATTATTGCAGCAATATTGGAACGCTTCGATATTTTGAATCTAAACAACTGCATAATTAACGTTTATGAAGGTATATCAATTCTTTGTTTTATCAAAGCGATATGCCAGCAACACATGTCGGTTATGAGCCCCTAGCGATAGTTTGAGTTAAGGAATTCGGATACGCCGGTAATATATTGGATGAACAATCGTTTGAAGAGTAAACAAGCATGTTTACAGTGACTAAGTCAAAAGGGAGAGGTTATGTTAGAACAGGGAATGTTAATATTGCTACGTACGTGAAATATGGACGGGATTGCGCAGTTTTAGGAAAGAAAGTTATATTATCAATTATCCAATTTAATGTAACAGCCTGGATTATCTAATATTGATGCTATCAAAAGAGTATTTTGAGAAAGTAAGATGACATTTATAAAATTATAGGCTAAAAATAACAGAACCACTCCAATCCACAAAAACCCCACGATTGCCTGATTACTGAAATTGTATGAAACCCAGATATCTAGTGTCTGGATTTAAAAATAGAAGACGCATGTAACATTTACTGCTAGGCTTTTTTCTATCCCTTCATATAGTCAAGTTCCACTCCGGTGAAAATGATCATTTTTATCTAAGTTTACTAACCTTTTCTCCGGTATGGTTAACTAGATCTTGAATGCATACGAGTTACAACTAGATACAATTTTATGCATTGTATGGCGAAGAAAAGAATTTTTTATCTGTTAACATGTCATCAAGGCAAGGGAAATACCAACGGTTAACTAACGGGTTTTCGGACTTACGATTAGTATCCGGTCCCTTAATAATAACGGGACACAGGTTTTGATTAAACCGTTCTCATTGTAATGCAATTCAGTTAACAGAATCAGGGAAATTAAGCTTCATATTTAGATCTAGATATATTGTAGAATGAAGAATATTATAACAGGAGGAACATTTAGAAGCTAGAACACTCGAAAGAGAGTCAATTAAAACTAAATCGTCATTCTATTCTTCTTTTTCATCTAACTTTACCCTATTAAATTCTCTCATCCCTTTAATACGCATAATAATGCTATTTTCAAGTTATTACTGTTTCTTATTCACCGGGAAATCAACGGCTGAAGTGATTTGGATTTAAAATTCGCGTTGCTTTAATCGGCTCTAAATCGAATCATAAGAGTAAGATCGATATATTTAATGCTATGTTATTCTCCCGTAGTGCAATCGCTGATACACAAAAATCAATCTCCTATTACCGTTGAAAAATAAAAAAGATACAAATAATATAAAAAAGCTGTTAGTAATGCATTTCTGGATTTATAGCACATTCAGTGGCTTAAGTTTTGAATTTCTATACGTAATATTTCTGTCAATAACAATTAATGATTTATAGAATTGACGCTATATAGAGAAATTCACAATGAAATACATTCTAAAAATATATTAAGTAGACATAATTAACATGTGTAAGATTATTTTTTTGAAGCGAAAAATGAGAACAATTTATAGCGCATTACTGAGAAACAAGTACCGTCTTATTGAAGCCTCCATATGGATGAGGTCCTAATAGCTAGCGCCCTAATATTACGCCTCATTATAAATCCGCCCCTGAGCACATGAGTAAGCCAGGCAAAGACAATGCAGCAGGTATAAATCGTGAAATAATAAGCCATCAGATAATAACATAACATTATATACTACGGAAGTAAAACGGTTCTAATTAACTGAATGAATTACATCTCGGATGGAAAAATAATGGGTAGTGCGGAGGTGTTTGCGTGTGAAATTAAGGTGTGTACATATGTATAGCCGAGCTCTACATTCGTGTCTAATTTTCCATTTGCATGTGAATTTCAACTCAAATGTGTAGGTAAATATGTAAAGATACAAACGCAAAATAAAACGCGCGATTAAAAATCACGCCTCAATTCGTCGATTAAACCGGAGGATCACATCAGCAAATTTCATTTCGATAGAACGTCGAGCAGGGAGAAGAAATGCGGATAATTACGGCGATACATTGGCAATAACCCGTTCAAAACTCGAGCATAGCGACGCAGCGTTTCAACGACCCGGAACGCAGTATTTCAAGGGCGAGAGATGCAGAAAAAATGTGCGGATTTTCCTACCGAATGTGTCAAAGTCAGCGAGTGCGAACGGCAGCGCAGAATTAGGACACTCGGCCGCATAAACCGACCCGCTAACCGAGTCGAGAATGCCAAAAAAGTCCCATTACTCAAAAACACTTTCTCCTGCCGTGTGAGAGACCTTTAACGGCTCTCCCGCTCACCGTTCCTTTTAACCCATTTCCCGTACTGAGAGGACAAATTGCTACCTGAAATGTCGCCGCCACTAGTGACGGTACTTCTCGCGGATCGCGAACCGTTCGTAGATGTGTGGGGAGTCGATGGGGAGGTTGTGGTTGGGGGAAGATGGCTTAACGTCGAAGCAGAGTTGCCAACAGTGAGTAAACACTATCGAATCAAGCGGTACTGGCTAAAACTTGAGCATCGATAAAACTGTATTGGATTAACTGAACGACAGACCGTTTCGTCACTTATGTACGAGGGTACTTTCACTTTCCATTCGTGTGCTGTTCCCGCATTTTATACTTTCTTCCAATTTCAGGATCAAATGATAAATTTGAAAATGTGAATATAAGCTTGTGGATTTCGCGTCGTTAAGAAAGACCTTCGCACAACTACGTTGTTTTGTTTAATTTATGATAAAGAATCGCATGTCCCCATGACCTCCAATACTAGAAATACAATGAATAGTAATACATTTCTGCATCGATTAATAATTGCTTCATCAGTTTTGTAACAACATTAATCGAGATCTATCTTACTTCATACGTGACTTCATGCCTTTTATGTTAGGAAGGAAGATGGGTGAAATATGCATGTAAGGGAGTACCGAGGATGAAATTTACCATTTCTAAATAGTGCAAGAGCTGAGGAATGAATCTTCCAATTACTTAATCCTGGTTACAGTACTTGACACAAGTTAACAACGTTTTTAGAGAAAATCAATGTCATAACTTCAATCCCAGAGTTTCGATTCAAAGCATGAGCATCCGTTTTAAATAAAACAGGGTAAACGTTTGTTATCGTGGAGCTTTTTTGTGTTAATAACTACTACAAAGTAACGCCTGCTTCTGTACCGTTTACACGTAATACCAAGAAAAAACTGTTACGTTCATGAAGGAAACTTCTCTAATCTATCAATAATTTCTTCGACGGAAAGAGGCTATCTCTAATTATAACCATTTTGACTGTTACAAAAAAGTTACAAACACAGGAGTCGGTACTTTTTCCAAATATAATTCATTATTTGAGCCATTTACGTTAATTATCGTGCCATATGAATTAAATTAGTATCTAATGTTTTATGAAATTACTTTAAATATGCATATAAATGAAGTTATCTAGTGAAAGCATACTAATCGAAAAACCATAATTTTTCAAACTTCAACATGTTTTCCAATTTAGTAGTAGCGATTGCATCATAATATATTTTCATCAACAACGTTTTGCTGTTCATATAAATTGTATGCAATTACTCCGATAGAAAAAACTCAGAAGTGTTTAATTTTTTATCAATATCACTCAATATAACTGATAGTTAATCTATTTTCCCCGTTGAGTTAGAAAAAAGAGGATTGTCTGAGAATTGAGTTCGTCTTGTTAGATTTTTTCAGATCCTGTGAATATATAAATCAATGGCAATTGTTGATGCTGGTTAAGGATTTCAGGTTGCCATTGACGTTATCAAACCTCGAAAAATTTGCTCGTCGCTGTAAATGTGAAAAATTTGTAAGATACAGGTTTTTTATGTTAATGTGTTGTTATTCGTTCTTTTTTGGTTATTTCTATCGATTTGTCTTCATGTCTTTTATAACTCTATTAATCTAATTTCATCATCAAATTTATTTTTCTATCCGTAGGTTTCACAGGTTTTTCACACCCTCCTTCTTGAGAGTGTTTTCCTGCAGTAGAGATTTTTCCATGAGCTCTTAGCTTAGGTTTTTTAATCCACAAAGTAGGATTCTTCATTGTACTTTTTCAAGCTATCTCTCTCTTTTCTTGTCTCATATGACGAAGGGTTAGATGTAAGAAGAGACTTGTTAGTCTCAATCTCGCCCTGAATAAAGTCCTTTATTATTATTATTATTAAGTTAATTTTTTCTCGCGAAGTTCTAGAATATGATTTTTGGTTATGTGCGGATGTTCATTCCTGAGTGTCTGTATTATTTCCTTCAAAATTACAGCATATAAAGTAAGGAGTCAATAGAGTTATTGCCAAAGAAAATATTTATAAATTGAATACCTGCTAACACGGTAGCTGTGCAAACACAGTAAATCTACCTGAGATTTGGCACCATAGATCCAGGAAACTGCATTACTTTAGCGATGGCATTTCCAATGCCTCTGGTACTGTCAGTGAAAGTGTAATCCAAAAGTTGGCAACGCCTTGAAAGGGGAGAGGGATGAGAAGGATTGATGCGGAAAGAGAGAGTGGGGAAGAGAAGTTTCATTTCGCGTATTGCGTGGGGGGTGGCTTTTGCGGCCGACCTGCAAATTTACGCCCTTCTCGTAATTCCTGCGGAGTTCCTTGCGTGGATCTGACGTGCCAAGGGGCTTTACTCCATTTTACTAGCCCGTTAATAAAAAAACCGCTGGTGTGCGGCGGATGGTCCTGAAAGATGGCGCGAGGTTGAAGGAAATGACAAAAAGAAAGCGGAAACGCTCGAAAGGAATTAATGGAGAGATGCGTTTTACGGGATCAAAGCGGTGCGGATAGTTCGGAAGCGGTTCTTTTTTTCGTCCGCGTAAATAATGGCTCTGATGTCGCAATAAAAGGAGAACGAATTTCCGGTCGTTTAATATTACATCGATGCCGCTGCGCACCAAAATAGTACTGGCAGAAAAATTTGCCTTTGTACGAAGTTGTGTGGTGAATTTCGAGATGAAATTTTCCTTTTTCGATGTCCCGAAAGCCATGTGCGCGTGTAGCCGGAACGAAAGATATCGAAAATAAATAGCGCTGCCTCGTGTCCTTTGGGAACATGTATGCGCTGAAAGTTATGTATGTATATACATTTAGATATCTTCTACTCCGAATTTCGAATTTTTTGCCTGCAGAACAAAAGAGACGGATGTTACAAGCAGAGGACATGGGGCAGTATACTTCGGACTTAAAATTCGGAAATTAAATAGGAGATAGAGTATTCCTGCCTCTACATATTAAATCGATACTATGCATACGATGAATACAATACATTGAGTATTCTGTGATACTCCGTTTCTTATATCCTGAAAATAATGATTGTAATCCTGTTTATCATCTATCTAAAATAATATAAAACTAGTACTGAAATTTTGTAGTGATTTATCTGAGCGTACGATCTTTCAAAGTTCATACGATCTTTCAAAGTTAATATGCATTTTTATTGAGAACTATTTGAAAAAGTCGAAAATGTGCACAAAAAATTATGCTTTATGTTAAGGATGATATTTATTAAAAGAGAAGTATTAAATAGTAATAGGCACACCATTGAGTGGGAAAAATTAGTAAAAATTAAATCGACTATAGGTTGAGTTTACAATGTTATTGCTGGTAAGAATTAAATAAGAAGAATAGTTACTGGAGGAGGTTGATTTAATTCGAAGTCCTACCCAATACTCCTGGGTTCGATGCTAGGACGGTTCAAATCTTTCCCACGTAAATACAGGTTATTTGGTTTGTTTTTTGCGGCACTTCCCAAAAAGATAGTTACCTATAATTCGGTACGTAGAAAGGATTCGAGTCGTTTCATATTGTAGGTAGATTACTTCCCAATTGATAGTTGGTTCGACTCTTGGGCACATCAAGTTTTTGTTCATTAGGAACATAAAGAAAACTCGAAAATCATTGTGCGGTACTTCCTGTATTGATTGCGACTTGAAACCTGACGTGTTTTATAGATGACTATACTCCATAGGGTAATATGTAGTAATACTGATATGAATGGTCCTTGGTTCGACAAAGCAGTTCGCTGCAACAGTTTAATTTCTCAAAATTATTCTTAGAGAGAAATTGTATCTATTCGTAAACCGGAACATTGCAATATGACAGGCGGGAAAAATCATAATCCCAGAGCTTGCATACTGCAGGCAGCTGTTGCTCGTATATTGTATCCTATATTTATTGTTTAAGGATCATTCAAGTATGTAGATCTAAGACTGGCGCCAGGTTTAGTTATAATAAGAACTATTATTATTATTATTATTACACTATTATTCCACAAATCACACGACCTGAAAGTGAAAACAACTAAGGGAAGCCTTAAATACAGGGGGAAATTATGAACCTTATATAAACGTAAATAATTAATGTATCAATATTCAAATGCATATCATGCCGAAGAAACTTTACAGATATTTTTAAAATGTTGCAAAATATCTATCCGTTTCCTATTTAAAAATATTCCCTCTGGGAGGAAAACTGAAGGAAAATATGTAATACAGATTCGGAAGCTTCTCTGTCTTCCTTCGCTACCATTTTTTTCATCAGAAGAGAGACCAATTCCATTTATAATTTACGAGACGAGACACTAATTCGGTGAAGAAATGATACAAAATGCATGAACTCAATGGAAAGAAAAGGGAGTTGAGATGAAGCGAAAGGGAATTCTTAGGGGAAAACCTGGTGGAGGGAATATTGCTTCCGAAATAATAGGATTTGGAAGGATTTCGCAGAGATCAGAGAGATTCTTGCGATTATTTATTCGGGAAAACTTGGTAAATATGTAAAACTCTGTCCGTTTTTGCGCCAAGGTTGTCAACATGAATGCGAATTCCCACATGCGTACATACATAATTTCGCCCATCTGTAATTCTGAAACTAATCACGATTAATTAAAAATTAATTAACATTTTATGCTACTCTGTAGACTTTTATTAGCGATCGTGCTGACATTCTCACTTATGTGCAGAAACATCTTGCATGACAATGTGAGTCATTTGTCGAATAGTTCTGGAAAGCGGATTACTGACATAGAAGGCGATGGTAATCATCTTATTGAATTGTTTCTCTTTGATTTATAAAGAACGTTTTTCAAATTTGAGTATCTTAAATGTTTTTCGAAGTCGCCATTTCAGTTTATATGCATTAAATCATCAAATGAATCGTCTTATAGTAATGAGCAATGTAGGGTAGGCCTTCTCAGCTTTCTCTTCGTGCATGTCACAGTTCATAGCTGATATTCCTGGAAAACTATACTACACTTTCATAAGATACATCATAAATTAAGGTTACCGAAGGAAACCACCCAAGGTATGAAATTAAAAATTTTATTGCTGCTGTTGAAAAATCTCATTTAACAATTATTTCCTGATAATCAGCCAATTTATCATCTAAAAATCACATCGTGAACTTTTAGTGATTATTCATAACACATAAAGCTTGTAAGAAAGGAAAAAAGGACACGACTGTTATTAAAATAGAGATTTTTAATACTTTTCTATCCCTGAGGATGATAACTTGGTTATCGAACTAAGCATCGGATTGCCCTCAGAATGGCGGGTTTTTCTGAATTCTCTACACTGGCAAATTTCGTCGGCTATTTCTTGGTATTAAGGATATCGTTATTACCTTATAATAACAAGGGGAAGAAACTACTAATTGAAATCTCTCTAGGTTGAAATTACAACTGCCATGGGATCAGAATGGACATAAAAAATTAGAAGGTAAAGTGGACGCCAGGAATAATAAGAGCGACCTTGGTTTAAACGCAAAATTAATAGGAAAAGCTGACCTTAACAATTCATTAAGCAAATGGTGACTCATGGCGCACATGCCAAATGTAGAAAAAGGACTGAAAAGGGAAAAAAGAAGAGTGGTTTGCCATGTTCCATCAAATGATCCAGAATCAAAGGAGAGATTGCTTTGAAGTGGCCGGTAGATGGGAGATCCGGGTTCGAGTCCTGGGTACTAACAATATTCCCATTTCGATTCTTTCTCTTAACCAGTGAGCATTATGTTTTAGCGGCTCATTCCACTCTTCTACATACCACGTTAAGAAATCCAGCGTATTTCCAAAAAAAAAAACAAAATCGATTATAAAGAACAACTGTATGCATCTACTATGCTCTAATTTTAGTATGAAAAAATTGATTGAAAAATATCCGCTGATACTCTGCCTAATGAAGCATATTCACAAAACACAAAGTCAATTGAAAACAACAACTATCTTAAACTACTTTGCTCTAACTGAGCATATTTCCAAAACACAAAATCGATTGAATAATACAACTATTTACTACTACTCTGCCCTAATTTGAGTATATTTCGAGCACACGCCTTTATTTACGATATTCACGTACCTTCGCCCCCTTTTACAAACTTATGAGTATTATTTCAACAGCGGCAAGCACGCATCTAATTAGCCGGGCTGTTTCGTGAGCAAATACGAGAGCTCCGCTTTTTGGGAAGAGAAAGGCCTCGGAGGAAAAAAAGCACCATGCATGCAAAACAATCCAGAAATTTCCTCTCCTCCGCGAGTGCAGAAGGTTAATGTCAACTGCCGACTTAACGAGGGACGTATTTCCAAGGTTGTAATAAAGGAGACAAATCTCTCGCAGAAATTTGTTGGGAGAGAATAGATGTTTGAGCCGGAGTTGGAGGAGAAAGAACCAATTTCTCTTTCTCTCCCGCTCGAGCAAATTGTGGATCCGCCGCCCCAAGTAACGGCATTTCCATAACTTTTCACGAGGGACTTTTCGGTGATGAAAATAAACCGTAAGTGAAATGTAAGAACGTCGGGGCTTGAATCGAAGTGTTTATGGAAATGTAGGGAATGCGCGGGTCCTTTAGGAAGAGATAAGGATGTATGGGGGGAAGGGAAAAGGGGTCTTAAGTAAGGGTGCAGGATGGATGGGGGACTCAACGGAAAGGAACACTGTGCTCGAAAGAGAATGGCAGAGTCGTAAGAGTTTATGGGAAGGGCGCTGAGAACAAAGGAATATATGAACACGTTTACCAACATGGAAAAGTAGAGATTAGGAATTTTTACTCTAAATAAAACGAGATGAAAGAAATGTCATTATACAATATTCAGATGGCCGAATCAAATTCAGACCGACTTCGTGGCTCTCCAAAGGTAAACATAGAAGCATTTTAAATTCCTAATGTATCTCCGCTCGCTTATAATGAGAAATTAAACGTAGCTTTCTTGAAAAATTCATTGTAAAAGACTTCCTATCTTTCGCATTATTTCCAGTGAAAGTTTACGTTTGCGTCGTACATCATACAACTGGGATGATATATTTACAAATGCAATACTTAGGCAGTATTTGTCATTTGAATTGTAACGTTTTCTTCTTTGCTAATTTGAGTTTGGACTGGAACTAATGCGCATGTTGCATAGTTTCAACGACAAATTTAGCTAACGCATGTTTAGTGTCGTGAAGTCCCGAAAAGAATTTTCGGGACATCTGGAGAATAAGATGAATCCGGTACGATTGTGACATCTGGACACTTCGAATAAACCAAGATACATTATAGGATATTAGGATGGATCTGTTAAATACACGGAATTGATTTTAGCTAGCCATTAATAAATTCGCTCAACATGTTTATAAAGAAGATAGGCTTCTCTAGAGTGACATGCAGAAAGTAAGGGATGGCTAGAAAAAAGAAAAGGTCTGGGAAGGAGTCTTCGAGACAGGGAAGAGGTTGGAAAGGGTGAGAAGGATAAAAGTTGGGAAGGGAGAGACTAAAGTGTGGAAGGTGGAGAGGGCAACTTCCCAGGGAAGCCTTCCGTGGTAAGATAAGGTAAGAAGTTTCGACGTCGCAGGAAGTCGGATTAGCAGTGAGAGAGAAGAAGATGAGGGTGACATCTAGTGGGTTGCGGGAGAAGGAGGAAGGGTGACTGAAAGGGGAAGGGATAAGGTAAGAGAGTATTATGGAGTACGTAATGGAGGGAGAGAAGGAAGGAAAGATAACATGGAAAGGTTGAGGACTGAATGGGCATTCGGTTGGTTCGGAACGGTTTCTCCAGGTCTTTTGCTCATTGGTCGATACCTTTCGTAGTTATATCTCGAGGCAATCATAGACTTGGTAGCTCTAGCTTTTTGCTCTCATTTCTGAGGGAAGCAAGACTAGAAATTTTACCACACTGGAGGGCAAATGATACTTATAATTGTTATCGAATACTCTGTATCACCTCGTGGCATCTTAAGCAACAGTTAATTAATAAACTTTTGGGAATACTTATTCACATATTTACACATACGTATTTATTAATTAAAAAAATTACATATATTAGCCTTTTTATTTAAAAGTAATACATGAATAATAGCGCAAATGTGTACTCAAGTCGGGTAATAAAACCCGGTAAATAAATCTGTCGCATAAGACAGTTTATATAATTGAAAAACTGTAAACTAGTTCCACCTTCTGTTTGAAAATTAAACTCATTTCATGTGAATCATCGCCAAATGAAAGGATAAGTTATGTATTACGCAATTGCTTACTCCCATAGGGTTCTCAAGGCTGGTAAACAAGAGTTCACTATGTGTTTGCTGAGTTTCCTACTTACTAGCTTCACAAGCGAATTAACTTGAAACTACGGAAGGATTGACGTATAGAAACGATATGATAACAGTTTACCTTCTTTCATTAATAATTCGGGAATAAGAAGTTTATTGTATTCACTATAACCTTTTATTTAATCTGCGCATGTGAATTGATAATATATATTGGACATGTAGGTTAACGTATCAACTGACCATACATTTTTTGTTGTTGGTTGTACCTGACAAAAAAAAAGGAAAAACGGACATGGAAGATTCCGACAGGACGGGGACTGGAACCAGAACATTCCGTTTACTGGGCGGCTGCTCTAACAGATTGTCCAATGTTACCTAACGCTCTTTTCCTTACGTATCTTATCATTTATTTTTATGGAGTTCTATGAGTGTACACATACTTTCAAGGTCAAATCCCGTGATTCAAATTGAGTTTTTTTTCACACCTTCGGTGAATTACTATCAGAATATTTTCGCAGGTTATTCCCGTCCCCTTCGTTAGGACGCGTTCTTGCTGTAAACACTTAATCCTAAGTTATATTAGAGACTTTTTTACACCTAGAAAATGTAATAATTCTTTCTCAAACTATCAATTTTCAAATTAATCTATCTATATATGCAGCCTTAGTAAATGATGAGGGTAGTTTAGATGTAAGAGGAGACTTTCTAGTCCAGAACTCACCTTCTTTAATTTAACAGCTACGTAGGATCTCTTAAAATCTGTTCACATAATTTCGATTATAAAATTACGCGTATTTCTCAACTTAAGGATAAGGAGGACAGCCTTTGTCTTTCGGGAATTCGAATCTTTGCGCTTCGCAACTTGAACGTAGAGCAGAAGGCTGGAGAAGACGGGCATGATAATGGAAAGGAAGAGAAGGGAGTGAATGGAAGAGGTTCTTTGGGGATTTTAAGAGGAAAGAAAAGATTTTCAAGGCCGGTGAGAGAGAGCGCAATGACAGGATAGCAAAAAAAGTTGGTGACGAAGAGACAGGAGGGGCTGAGATAGGAGTGGAAAATGGGGCCGTATCAGTTAAAACGCGAGGAGATAAAGGGTGGAAATAACGAGGTGGATCGGAGCTACCATCCAAACCTCAACCTCGGGGATCAGCGCACTATTACCCTCACCTCCAAGGGAATTTTCCTCAAAGGAAGCGGTGCTCGGGCGTTGTCTTATAAGGAGCGCGGATGCGGTCATAATTCCTGTGTTCTCCAGCCACGAAGAGGTTTCTTGTAAGCCTAACGAGGTTCTCAAGCTACTTCTGCATTCTATTTCCCATTTTCTTCAGTTCTGTAGGATTATCTATTGGGAATAATGTATCCAAAAACCATTCAAATAATTTTAAAACCAGAAGAAAGTACGAGTGGCATATGAATGTTTCTTAAAGGCGTGAATAAATGTGGATCAGCAAAGCGTATGTTAGAACCATTTATAAACGTGATTGATTATTGAAATAATGCATATCCAAGAAATCTAGTCCATTCAATTTAATGAAAAAGGTAAATCTTATTGAGATAACAATTCAATGAAAACTGAATTGTTTAAGTTTCGACATAAAATAGTTGAATTTTACTTATTGGAAAATAGAAGTGAAGAATATCGACGACACTGGTATAGAGATGTGTTGTGTATAGATGTGAAGAGTATATTCTGTTAGAGGAGGATGTTGATTATAGGTAGGACGAGTTAACTTGTCCGAGTCAGAATCTTAATTCCTTTCCTTCATTTTAAGAACCATAATGATTTAAAAAAGTATTATAATCGTCAATACATACGGAAATTTTATAAAGGGGAAGAATGTTGGGTTACCTGATAATGAATATAGAAAATCCTCATATTTACTCAAACCAATTTTCCTTACAAGATATGATACCGTTCCATCAAGGTAAACAAAAATTTTCGTCGAATGCTTTCGTCGGTTTCTCCAAGCCTTTCGAAAGAAGCCTGCAAAATAAGGAATGGAGACAAAAGGGAACATTTCACAATCCTTTGATCACAACTACTCATCACGCTGTTGGCGAGAGTAATCGGGCAAAGCAGGGGAAGGGATGATCCGAGAATATCCTTTCCCCCTTAATCTTATGCACCACGCATTACGCCATTCGATTTTTATTGAAGGAACAGTACTTACTGACTAGAATCCAGGCCTTTCACTTTCACCTAGGAAGATATTCTGACCACAGAATTAGAATGCCGAGTCAAATACATTGCGATTACAGAATGCTTTGGCTCAGCGTTGGTCAGCGTCAGTCCATGCCAGGAAAGAGAATGACCTGGGTTCGAGTTCCAGTCGCATCGACATATTTCTCCACTGTTTATTCTTTTGGTTTGAAGAGTAAATACCTATAACCTAAACCTTGAAATCCTTTTGCAGCAGAAGTTCACTAACATAGAATGCTTGCTTTATTACTGCGAAGTTGGCGCAGCCTTTATGGAAGCCATAGTAACAAAAAATGTATTTCTTGTTTCTGGTGCAGCTATGACACCAGTGACTCTAAAATTTTTATTTAGTCGTTGATCTGAGCAAATTCAAACACATTCAACATGATTAGAAACCATCATCTACATGCCACTACTGGAAGTAGTAAATATGCCTCTATTTTAGTACATCACTATGGAAATTCCAGTGAGAAAATTTCTGTTTCAGTGTAATGATATCGTCATTTACTGAGACTAATGTTAGGTTTTACTGAGATATATATTTCATAATATATATGTGGGAAGCAAATCCTTCCTCGAAGAATTTTCCACATTTGGATTTCCTAATTCGATTAACTGCCTACGGCGGATATTCTCTCGTAAGCTGATAAGAAGGAAAGTCCTCGTATATATATTTAAGGAAAGGTTAATTCCCTTAAGACGATTATCTCGAAAGAAGGAGAAAAGCTGCGATAAAGTGCATAATTAGGACGGGGATTTGAGACGATTTTGTGGGAATGAGTTGGTGGGGATCAATATTCTGGAGGACGAATTTTCTGGAGTTGTTCCTTCCGCTTGTCCAAAATTCTGTTCTTAAAGGACGATTTTCTTAGAAATAAGACTAATAAATAGGGAATCCTTTTCTGAGCAATATTTAGCTCTGGTTCTTTCAATAAAATATTTCGGTATAGGCTAGATTTCGTTTCGGCTACCAATCTTAACAGGTTCTAACGCCCCTAAAACATCAGCATAAAAAAATTAACGGTCTAAAAAAAGAGTAATTTCTATTAGGACAACAAAGATTTACCTAATATATAATTGAAAATTTCAATACATAAATATACATCCCTCATTTTTTCCATCCATCGTTTTGGTTGGGGTATAATTATTTCATTTCTTCGATTCAGGTTCAAGTAAATATAGTCTAAGGGAAAGTAAAAAGCTGATTTATTTTGAAGAATATCTTTTAAATGGACTCATAAAGAAGCTACTAGTTTAAAGTGATACTGAGGAGGCAACATAAGAAATAGAAAAATTATGGTCATGAAGCTTCAGCAAAACAGACAACTTCGGAGGAAGGAGGTTCGGAATTTCAACTGTACGAATATCGTAGGAATGAAAACTGTTGTTCGCCATTCTTTTTAGAAGTTAAGCGATCTCCTTAAAATTTATCCATTTTATCTAAAATAAATCGGCATCCCTCTGACTAGCTATCCCTATTTAGAATCACAAACCTTTATCTGGTCTTGTTGTCACGTTTTCCTTAATGTGAAAGTTTTTAATGCAGAAAATTAAAACATGAGAACTACAAAAATTAGAACATGGTATGGTTTACCTTCAGTACCGAGGAAGAAATATCAAGAAGAAATCCTGTTATCTGTCTTCAGTATTGAGTTTTCTAAAGTAGCGGCGTCAAATGTAATATAGATTTACGGTTTCATTTTATCTACGAAACGATCCGAAATACGGTTTTCCGGTTTGACACCCATGAAATAGACATCGGATTTTGGTTTCCTTTTGGGTTCAGTTACACCAAACATAACTGTTTTTCCGGTCGGGTTTCGGGTTTAGTTCCGGTTGACTGCCAAAAGTACATATCGGTTTACGATTCTTTTCGGGTTCAGTTACACCTCTGCAAGAAAATAGTTTGTTTTGCTCGGGTTTCCGGTTCAACTTCGGTTCGATGCCATGAAGGCAACGCTTGTACTCGAGTGCTCGGAGAGATGACCATCGCAGGTACGGAAGAAAATCGTGCCATTATCGCTCTTTGGTGGAGGAGAGCGGTGACTTTGAAGAGTCCCTCGGGAGAGAAAGGAGGAGGTGGCGAAGACGAAGTTGTGGACCTCTCTCTCTCTCATCTCCTCTTAAGGCCTTTCCTTCCTCCTCGGCCGATTAACGACGTGTCATTCGGATGTAATTGGAGTAGCGGTGAAATGAAGGGAGAAGAGGAGAGTTTGTGATGTCAGTCGGCGCCGTTCCCTACCGACATTCATCACCAAGTCTCTCGAGTGAGGATGGAATCATTGGAGGGACGATTGACTTCCACTCCTTTCAGACGGCGCTAAATTCCGACAAGACCAGACGCTCGTCTAGAATCTTGATAAGATTAAGCTAAACTAGGGCTAGACGGTAGTCTACTAATGGCGAAGACGGGATTTGGGAAGACGAACTATAAATGCCTCTTTGCGGGGATAAATTGGTGCGTGGAGCAGTAGGTGACGTTTCACTGATGTAAGAGAACTCGTGAATAAATTATGGCTAAAGAGATGCTTTGGAGAGAGGGAACGTGATGGAAAATGTGTTCTAAAAACGGCGCTAGCAATATTTCTTGCTCTGCGTTTCTTCTTTCGGCAGAGGTTCGCTTTTGAATTTTGGACAGCCCTAATTAAAATTAAATGTGTTGAAAAATGCCTCAAGGTAGACTGATTCTGGTGAGTTATAATTTCCAAACTTTTCTAACAGCAACAAATACAAACATTTTTTGCTATTAGGTGGCAAAACTTCTATCCTCATTGGATGAACATTGCTTTGCTAATCTACTGTGTAGAAGTGAACGAATAATATATAAATAACTGATAGGGTTACCCTAAATAATAGAATCGTTTCCAACCAGGGTTCGATTATGTAAGTTTAGTAACTAGAGATATCTCCGAAATTCGCGATAAATTCACAATTTTTACATAGATTTATTGCGAATTTCGGATATATCACTAGTTACAAAAATACATTGTCGCACCCCAGCACTATTTATATAAACTTGAGTCAGCGATACCTAGTGGAATTCAATTGTATTACAGTAAACTATTAAGAAAGTATAATCCAATAAGTAGATTCGGTAATCCGGAGCTTCCCGATTGTCTATTAGCGCGAGTTCCGCTTGCCGAAATATGGCTTACGGAGTATTTTTAAACCTCTAATGCACTTATATTGTATTTTACTATTTTACTCCGGCACTAGTTAACGCAGGCTTTGGTTTACACCTTCTGGTGAAAATTGACTGTTAAAAACTTCTTTTATTTATTTATTTATTTAGATAATCTTACAAATAGAACAATGTTCCGGTGGTAAGATTTGGACAAAGTAATTTCCACACTCACCTAAAAATACAACACAAAACAATGACCCTGTCGGATACACTAATACTGTTGTTAATCATACAATAATAATACAACATACACAATTAATCAAATCAAATTTAGCCCTCCTAAGTTCATCCCTTAGATGAAGTCTTTCACCACTCTACGATTTATCCAAGCACAGCTGCCCAAACCATGAACAAAAAAACTTATCTGTTTATTTATTGCCACAGTTAATATAGTCTGGTGGCAGCGTTATACAATGCAATAGATACAGTAAACTAAAACAACAATCTTACAATATTTTATAGTAATTTAAAGCAAATTTTTCTGAAGTCTTTTCTGCTTTTCGGGTAGGGTTTGAAGGCCTCTTCAGGTAACATATTCCAGTCTTTTACTCCTCTATTTATAAAAGAATACTTCGCGATATCTGTTCGTTGTTTCCTAAGCTTAAACTTATGTTCATGATCCCCCCGAGCAATATAATGTGGTTCCTCTATCCTGTCCTTTAATTCTGCCCATGCCTCTCCTCCGTTTCTTACCTGAAATATGCCTACTAATCGATTAATCCTTCGCCTTTTTTCCAGTGATTCCCAACCGAGCGTCTCCAACATCTCTGTAACGCTGTCTTCTTTCTTATGTCTCCCTAATGTATATCTAGCTGCTTTTCTTTGTACTTTCTCTATCTTTTTAATGTTAAGTTTATCATGAGGATCCCATACGTTGGTCGCATATTCTAGTAGCGGTCTTACTATTGTTTTATATGCTAATTCTTTCGCGTTCCTACTACTACCCCTTAGATTTCTCATCACGAAATGTAAATTTTTAAATGCTTTTGAAATAATTTTGTTTATATGAGTACTCCAGTCCAAATTTTTCGTTAGTATAACCCCTAAATATCTGCATTTATTTACTTTTGGAATTTTTTCACCGTTTAATTCATAGCTAGTCTCTCTCTCCTTCCTTTTCTTTGTAAATGTAATATGATTACTTTTCTTCGCGTTTATCATCATTCCATTCTTTGAAGCCCACATTTCAACTCTTAGAATGTCATCTTGCAGTATTTTACTATCTTCCTCACTATTTATTTCTCTATAAATTATACAATCGTCCGCAAAAAGCTTGATTTTCGATTTCATTCCCCTCGCCAAATCATTTATGAAGATTAGGAATAGTAAGGGCCCTATGACGCTTCCCTGGGGTACCCCTGACATTATTTCAGTCTTCTCTGATAACATCTCACCTACTTTTACTCGCTGAGATCTACCAATTAAGAAGTTTTGCAACCAGCTTTTAATCCTCTTGTCTATATCCATTTCATCTATTTTTTCTACCAACTGATGATGCGGTACTATGTCAAATGCCTTCGAAAAATCTATAACAATGGCATCTACTTCCTTCTGCAGATCTAGTGAGTCTGATATATCTTGACATAATCCCAGCAACTGCGATTCGCATGAATATTCTCTTCTGAAACCATGTTGATATTTATACAGCCACCCTGTATCCTTCCAAAACTTTCTTAAATAATCAGCTACCAATCTCTCCATTATTTTGCATGTCACTGACGTCAAACTGATCGGTCTGTAATTTTCTACGCTTGTCTTGCTTCCCTCTTTGTGAATTGGTATGATCGTTGCCTTTTTCCAGTCCTTCGGAATAGTGTTATTATTTAAAATTGCTTGAAACAAAAATTTTAGGTATCGGACAGCTTCAGTTGATCCCAGTTTTAGTAACTCTCCTGATATACTATCAGGACCGCACGATTTGTTTTTCTTTAATCTTTCTAGTTGCTTCCTAATCATCTTGTCTGTGATAACGAATAGCTTTGCCTGCCAGGTAGCATCTTTACCGGAAGATTCCTTTCCGTTGATGATCTGTTTGACATTATCATTCTTGCTCGTTTCGTACTGATTGACTGCCGCTTTATGGAATACACTTGAATACCAATTATTTAAACAGTTCGCCTTTTCAGTGTCATCAGTTATTTCATTCTCGTTTGCATCTTTGATCACGATAATCTTCTCTTTACTGTCGCGTTTTTTCCTAAGATATTTAAAGAAATTTCGATTTCCGTATTTTTCCAAGATATTAATCATGTATTTATCTTTCGCTTTCCTTTTCTCTTCATTTAGCAATTTTAGATTACTTTTGAATTTCACCTGGTTATATTCGTTGAGATCTCTAGTTTTGCGCGTTTTTCTAATTCTTCTTTTCAAAGCTCTTATTTCTCTGTTATAGTATACTGGATCTGGATTGCTTTTAAGCACCTTTTTAGGAACGTACCGTCTCAGCCCTTCTGTAAGAATATATTTAAGCTCTGCCCACATTTCTTCCACACTTTCTCCTTTTCCAGCCCAAATTGGGAAATTTATGCTAAGGTATTGTTGAAAACCTATTACATTGCCCTTAATGTACTGCCATATTTCTGTTTTGACCATTTATTTTATTAATGATATTTATTTGCTGCAAATATAATTGATTAAATGTTATGTACCGTATTATAATAATACATAAATGAGTTGTATCTGTATATTTAACATGCAGTATGGTTGTGAAAGATTGCGTCTTGGTTAACGACGGTTTTAGTTAATGACGACAATCTTGGAACAGATTACCATCGTTAACCTAGGTACCACTGTATTACATATGCTATTTATATTACTGTAACACAAATTATATATAACACAGTCGTCGTTTATACCTAAAATAAATTAATTGTTTGTGTTACAGAACAGAAATCAAGATTATTTATTCGATTATAAATTAACAATTAACAATAATAATATTAACAATATTAAAATAACAATGACATATTAAATAGCAAGGTCCTCTGACTTGAAAATCAATCTTCTAATTCAGAATGGATTATTTCCTTATGACAATTTTGGTATTCAACCAACGAAAGCATTTTACTTCTCTCCGTACTAAATTCAATTCCCTCGTGGAAGATTACTCTGTCATGCCATTTCGTAATTCACTCTAACCTGCGATTGAATTCTGGAAACCATAATTACTTCGCTAGGCTAAGAAATGAACGTGGATTTAGTTCCTCAAATATGAATTTCGCAGTATGCTAATTATTTCCGATAAGGTAAATTTAAATGGCTAATTTCTGTTCTAATGCCCACTGTAAAACATATCTCGCTTTATGGAAATCTTGATTCATGCTTAATTCTTCTCTTTTATACACGGCTTACTATTTTACGTTGAAGGAACTCGAGTTTATGAGAGAATTCTAACTCAGTTATATCAGCTTAGTATTGACACAAATGGTTTTATGGATTGCTTCAGAATTTTATGAACGGGATTATTGGTCGCACGTTTGTTTGTAGCTAGCGAGTTTCAGTTGACGCGAAAAAAACTACACTTGATTGCGAAATTCATTCGATCACAACGCTGAATCGACTCGTAAAATCACCTACTTTTTAAAGCTGGAAATGGCGCTCGAGTGCTTCGGCAGAAAAGAGACAAAATATTTACGGTACGGGCGCAAGCAAACAATCTCCTGGAAACAACAGAGCGTATTACGGAGCATAAGCAACTAGAGACCGCTTATGGGAGTTTGGATGCCACATTTAGATGGGTTACGTAGGCTTTGCACTTGAATACATTAGAAAGCTTTGGGGGATTGGGAACAGATAAACATTTCCACAGTTACGCGGTCACTGGCTGCCATTACAAGCGTGGTATACCGCCACATAATCTGTTAACGGCATGTGGATACACGGCCTTACGTTTTTCGCCATACTTGGAATAGGACACGGCAAAGGTCGGGCTTCTTTATGACCCCATGTTAACCAGCAGAAAATTTCGCGTGATAGCGGTAACCAATGAATAAATCAAGTATCTTTTTTCGTGCATCGCAAAGGTGATGAGAGGGGAAATAAACTCCAGCATGGTCTAAATTATTGTTAAAAATCTATCAAGCATATTACTCTTATTACACTTTAACCTAGAATAGGAAGCATACTCTACATAAATCCTAATCTAAGGTCTCCTTGTTAATTCGATAAAAAGTTAATATAAAAGTAATCGCTTCGGCGGAATAAATGCAATCGGAAAAGCCCAATTGAAATATACTGATATTAGGATTAATTATTCTTGATTCAAACGGAAATACAGTAGTATAGTACAGCTATAGCCCG
Source organism: Ladona fulva (assembly GCA_000376725.2). Lineage (NCBI taxonomy): Eukaryota > Metazoa > Arthropoda > Insecta > Odonata > Libellulidae > Ladona > Ladona fulva. The sequence goes on from KZ308128.1 coordinate 850,522, forward strand.
GAGGCGAAGTACAATTTGCAAGGATTCGTCAAAAAAGTAATACATATAACCTTACACTTACAGAAATATCAGGTACACATTAGATTTTTCATCACATATTATGGAATATATCACCCAAAATGATATAGTAATAACACAATATAACAACAAAATACAAATCATATTAATTCGGAAAGCAAGGCATGATATAAATAAATTCTTATTATCAATTTACATAATATATATACTCATTTACTGAATAGGTCTGTCCATGCCTCTCCTCCGTTTCTTACCTGAAATATGCCTACTAATCGATTAATCCTTCGCCTTTTTTCCAGTGATTCCCAACCGAGCGTCTCCAACATCTCTGTAACGCTGTCTTCTTTCTTATGTCTCCCTAATGTATATCTAGCTGCTTTTCTTTGTACTTTCTCTATCTTTTTAATGTTAAGTTTNCACTTTAATTATTTCAGTATATAATGACAAAATGTTCCTAGAGTTAAAATTTTACTTTCAACAGACATACTGATGGCAGGATAAATGAATTTAGATTCAAAATGTATATGATGGCAACATTCGTAGAGTTAAAATTGTAAAGTTCTGCAGAAGAAATATAGAATTCTTGGCATGATTTTCTCCTTTTCACTAATTAAATTAAATTACATTCTCAGGAAAGCTAGGATGCTATCGGAAGTGATTTGCCATTACGCCCCCGTACTTTTTGCTTAAATTCGATTCTGACTAAATACAGATTAAAGAAACCAATCCGCTCGCATGTTCCACGTATTTCCAAATTAAATAACGATTCGGTGATTCCCGAAAAAAGTCTAAGCCTGCTAAGAGAACCCTAATGAATGAATGCCTCATTTAAAACTCTTATTGGTTTGGCTTAACCTTACCCTTTCTTCGCTCTTCGTAATTAGTTTGAGGAGAAAGAACGTATGGAGTTGAAAAAAAATTGACACTGAATACAAAATGACTCCTACTATGGAATATAAAGGACCCTCCTCTCTTTTATATCCTCTTTGGGATATAATTCCTTTTAATTTTCCCTGGAGCGGTATTTAATCATTGTGGAGAATATGAAATATTCTTCATTAGTCTTCGGGGCTGACCGGGGATGATTCTTTCACTAACAGGTCCACGTAATCCGTATGAAAAATCATTTCTAAAGATGAGTAATAAGGTAGAAAAATGTTATTTCATTCAAGGCGATTCTCCTTGTCTACAAAATATCTTCTCTTGCGAGGTATATAAACAAAAGTAATTTAGTTATTTGATCTTTCGCAGTTTTCGCAAGAATTTATTGAAGACCATCTAAAATCTCTTGAGAGAGTTTTGGATTGTGGAACGTGGTAGCATGGTACTATGAATGGTTCGGTTTGTAGTCAAATAAGCTATCTAGATTTCGTGAAGACACCTAATATAGCAAGGCTATATCCAAACACCAGTTTCTGGGTTTCACAAATATTATTCAATCGTTACTTGTTTCCGTTAATGCTAAAAAACCAATATAAAGTAAATTACTAGCTCCTCATGCTGTTGCAACCTTAAAGTAGAAATTAACTGAAAATGCTTTCGATAAATCGTGGATTTAGTACACTTATCATTACCAAGTGATAGTTTAGATTATCAAAACAAATTTTAACAAGGAAGAAAACTCCTCATGAGTTATTAGGAAACTTCACTATGGTATAAAAATTTACTATGGTAGAAAAATCATAGCATGGTAAAAATGAGCGGTTTCACCTAAAATATTCAACTTAAAAATTTACTGAATTTTTACAATCACAGCCTTCTAGCATATGAAATTGAGTCTAAATCGTTCTTATTTATTTATTCAAAGGGGATCAAATCCTCTGATCGAATAAAATTAGACGTATAATCGAATTCAAAACTTCGGTAGTCTACAGAAAACACGCATATTGCGACGAACTGCTAAACTGATGAATGGGAGTGAATTTCCAAATATGCTCACATATTTAATCAAGTTTCACTCGCAGTATTAAAATGTGAGGAATCGCGCTTCGTGTATCATCTTCTGCAATTGTCGAAACATGCTCCTTTCCAAACTTTGAATTACGAAAATTCGGCATACGCTATTTCTCTCGGGTCATGGATCCGAAGGGACCCAGCGCATTAACAATATGGCGGAGTATTTAGGGAAAAGTCCCTCCGAAAGACGTAAGGTGGAGGGAGGGAGGGGCGGCGAAGCCTATGGCCTTACAGAAAAAACAGGAGGGGCGAAAAGAAGGGAGAAAATCCCTCAGAAGGGTAGGGCGAGGGCACGGAAGAGGGTATGGGAAATGGGATTAAAGAGAGATTAGCGAGGTAATTAGATTTTTGGCCGGAGACCGACGTTAAAATTCGCCCGAATTTTCCGATTTCGTTTCCCCTTCCTGAGAGGAACCATCCCCTCCGCCCCCACTTCCCCTATCAAACCATTCCTTCCTTTATAATCTTCACCTCATTACGAATCTCTTCCCGAACCATCCGGATCTGCGCCCTTCGTCCCACCCACTCATTAGTGCCCCTCCCCGGGAGAGACTCTTATAGAATTACGCGATTGCTGATGAGCGTCGAAGAATGGATAAAAATATGGAGAGGGGGTGAAGCTTTTCTGACGTGAGTGATGTCATCAATTTCGTCGACCTAATGCTTCCTTCTGGAAATTTCTTACTCGGGAGAGAACTGGAGATGTTCTTCGAATGATGTTCTCATCTCGGTTCGATATTCTACTCCGCGATATTAATTGGAAAGGACATCGATGTCGTCTTCTTAATCTTTCCCTTATGCTCGGAATACCTGAAAAGTGCGGGTGGCCGCGAGCTACGGGGAGATTTGCATTTTTATTCTCCGCTACCTCGAATTGAGTGCACCTCAGGTTTCTTACCGAGCGAACTTTCTTAGGATAATTTAGACCGCGTTTCCGGTTCGTGGGAAAAAAGGAAGGCTCCTGATCGCGCCTTTAATGCTCGTTCAATTAGCCCGCGCCCTACTTTGCGGATTTATTTCCTGGAGCTAAGATTTATTCCGGGAAGATCCAGGAGAGAGGATAGGTTCTGGGTGATATTATATGCGGGCTAATCTTACTTTTCTAGGGCACACGGTTGTAGTACCTAGAAATACACAACGGGAAGACTCTAAGAATGATAAAATTTCATCTCCTCGGCATGAATCACCAGGGATCTGGCTTTAATAGGATAACAAAATTAACCCATTATTTATTCTTCCGCGTCGTTTAATTATTTTTGAGTATGACTAGCATGGAAAATGTAGTTTAGTACTACGCGTTTTATGAGCAAAGAGTAATTTGGATGTAATCTGTATAGTACATTAAGATTACTGCATGATATTCAAATTTGAACGGATGTAACTAATAGTGCCAAGCTTAAGTCCAGAACACCCCCAGACTGTATGTTATAAAATTATGAATAAAAATGATTGAATAGAAGGTGGACGCTGATATAATGCTGGTTTTCGTGTTATTTATCCTATGATAAGGAATAACAGCATTGATTTAGGTCTCAGTTATGGATGCAGTGAAGTGTGTTATTTATGGGGTCACCTATATGGACGTCATAGTAATAGTATTGTCATAAGTTTCTCGAAAGGTAGGGTCTTTTCGCAGGACCGCTTCCAACAAAGGCGAACGCGAAGGCCACTTGACTATCCGGAAGCCCCAAATAGGACGTTCCCCTCTCATAGCATCCCGGCTCTGTAAAAAAAGGAAGGGAAAACTAGATCACTCCTTATCTTGCCCAGTAAGACTCATCGTTTTCCCTAAGCTTTTGGTAGGTAATGGCGGGAGGATGAGGTTTAGACCGGCCAACACAACCAATAGTATAAAATGTCACCAAAACACGGTATGTACCTTCTGCACTGCCGCGTCATTCTATATAGCAGATAAGGAATTACAATTGATAAAATTTATAGATTGGATTAATAAAAACTGAGGAAACGTAAATTTATCTCGGGCTTATATCAATTTGTAATTATCATTTATTTAAGTTGTTTTGAGAAGAAAAAATTCAGACAAGCTACATTAATTTCAAGAAAATAATTCTGAAAATGAGTATCCACTGACGTAAATGAACGATTGGTTTTTTTTCAGAATTGACAACGCAAATACGGCTGTGAATGAATTAGAAATGCAAAATTTTTGGTACGGATGGATTGAAATCAAACTAGATTTGGGTAATGAACTTCAAAATATAATGAATGTCTATAACAACCTATTAAACCTGAACTCCTCAAGAAATCGCCTATTTCAACATTTTTGAGTTAATTACCTTAAAATTTAAAATTCTGGGTTACTCTGTTAGGCCATTCTGCCTCAGCGCACCACCGCTGGCCACTTATTAAAGGAAACGTTGCTTGTGGGAATACATTGGTGTACTCCCGTTATCTACACAGCTGTGACATGAGCGAAGGCTCTGGAAAGATTTCCTCACTTCGGGTCATAAACGTGGTCCTTTCTTGGGTCCATAGGGAGAAGGAAGGTCCCCTTTATGACACACAAACTCTGAGGAATGGTGTACTTGACCTGCTTCGAACTACTGGATAAAAGCCGGAACAAATCCTTGCGAGCCACGTCTCAGATTGAGGACAGGTGCAATTTTGCGTGGCCAAGCAGCTTTTACACCTCGATGAGTTCAGTTGCTGGTTAACACGGCGCCACGAATCATGCGTAAGGAAATACGGCTCTTAGGGCAATTAGAGCAATGTTACAGGCCATAAATTCATGAAAATACATTTAAAGATAATGAAGTAACAGTATTGAAATAGAGAATCGTGAAAATACATTATGCTCGAGAAAACTGTATATGAGAAGGTTAGAAATAAAAGTAGTCTAGTTGTAAAATTTACTGGTTATATAGAATCGCTACATTTAGCTCATTGATATTAGTTTATCGTAATTTATGAGAAAGAGGTTCAATGTTGTGAAAATTAATTAATTCGACCTTTTAACTACCGCCGGGGAAAATAATTTCAGGAGTGTTTGGAATTAACGAACCTTCTTCTATGCGATTAATGAAGCTCATAATGGCAATGTTATAATGAGAGAAAATATGAACAACTTTTACACGCTTTTTTTCGTGCTCCTGATGATGACTATTTTTTATCGGTAGACTTAGGTCTGTGAAGATCACAGTATTTGGTAACGAGTCAAATTATTCCTCTCTCAATTGGAGAACCACGAAATATTTGAGGAAAAATAAGTGGACAATGTCACATATTTTATTTATCAAGATCATTATTTAAAAAATCATCTCATATTTAAACATAAACATATTAGATTGACCTACCGATATTGGTCCTCAGGGGAGGATTTAGGCTATTAGAGGCCCTAAACACAGAGACTGATCCGAGGACCGCATAAAAATATTCGATACGTAAAACGAAAAACTATTTAGCGAAAAATTGGTTACAAAGTATAGGTAAAACTAATATTAAAAATAGGAAATCAAGTAAATCAATAAATCGAGTTATGATAAATCAAGTAAATAATATAATTTATAACAATTTGTAAATATAATGGCTTGGTTCTTTCCCAGCGTATTGGGTACAGAAAATGTTCTCGGGTAATCAGCTGGGTAGTTTGGTCGAATGCCACCGACGTTTCGGCCGCACACTTCGCAGCCATCTGACACTCTGAAGGTGGCTGGAAGCGTCGGTGACAATCGACCAAACTACCTGGCTGATTATACGAGAACATTTTCTACGATTTATAAATTATTTACAATGCTTATAAACTTACCATACACATATAATACATTAAAAATATATGGAAAATTACATGCTGGTAAGAAAAACAAAACATTGGAATGCATGTTATACTATTCAGATAAAAATTGCATTATGATTATGAATTCACGTCATATATAGGTATCTGAGTTATACTACGATTTAAATAATCGTTTTACATCGAAATATGTCACTTTCAGGGAATAGTTCCTTGTGGCACGTCACCGAGAATATAAAAAATTAAGAATATGAGGGAGGCATAGGACTGGATGATATCCACACTCGTGTTATGGCATGCATCTGAACCCAAATGCACCAGTTTTAAAGTCTAAATTTCTAAAAGCCTTAAACTGTTTTAAATGGCATTGAAAGTTATTCACAAGTACTAAAAGCAATAGCACTGAGCATTAAGATAGTATCGAACAAATAAAATCTTTCGGCTTGGAATTAAAAATGTTTTTCCTTGTTGTCTTCCTTCTAAATAAATCGATCAAATCATCATAATCTGCTTTTAGCAACTTCGTTTTCGGTGAATGAAAAATCATTAACTTTATTTTGAGCTTAACCCTTTAGCACCGTGGTACGGACTTGCTTTCTTTCTCATTCGGAGAGTATGTTTCCCTTTCCCATCACGTTTATTGTGATAACTTATCCGATGCATACCACTATCTCATACTATTTTGATTTCATTTCGAAAATTAATATACCCAAGACCAAACAATATCGTGAGGCAATAATTTTTCATTTAAAGCTATGGGTAGATCTCGAGGATATCACTTCAATGAACATTTTGAGAAGTAACCAGCTAATTGGCGCAAGAAAGACAATCCTTTCATTTGCTCGGCGTCCAGATACGAAATAGTTGATGACCATTCATAGGCTCTGGCCAAGACGATATTTATAAGAAAGCAAGAAAGGTCAGACATAGGATCGTGAAAACGGCAGAGCGGCGAACTAAGCTCATATTAATACTTCAAATGTAGGAAGGGGGCATTCAATTAGGAGGAGAGGCAGGGCTTAAACTCATGTCGATCGCTCTTTTGCCGCAGCACATATGCAATCACTGGCTGGCTCTCAGGACATTTTTGAAGGAATAGCATGTCACTGAGAGCTCCTCCGCACAATCTTCATTGAGGTCCTCCCTCGGAAGAGGCCCTCAGCTACTGCTTGGTGCACTTAATTATAAATATGTCCACGCTGATTAGATCTTTGTGCATTCATATGACATCACTTTGGGTGCAAATTGATTTTACATTCGACGCAACATAATAACGTTTATTTGTCTTCAACATTTGATATATTCGTTAAATCAAGCCATTTTGGATTCAAAGCTCCTCTGCCATTTGCTAGAAAAAGCTTTCGAGAGGAGACACGTCAACTTGGCAAGCTGAGGAGTGAGGTAATTTACTATTGTTTTTTTTCTCACTATAGCAGAATACTGGAAGTGGAAAGAGTCCGCATCGATGAAGCAATGACCGTATTTGTAATTTTTCAATTCAATATTAAATCAGGCGAGATTAAAATGATTACCATCATTCAGCTTATACCACTGCAATTCCCCCGGCTAGTCGGACTTTTCTGCTTAGGAAATTGCTGTGTGTGTTCTTATATAGTAACTGCTGACGCCTCTTGTGTTGCTGTAGGCATCGGGAAATAAATAAAAATTAATAAAATATCTTACAATCACAATTACGAACAAGACAAAATATATCAAAGATGGGTATGGGATTCTGCTGAAAAGTATTGTATTCGAGAATCAGAAAAAATACAGCGAAAGGCGATACGTTTCGTAAAAAATTGTTACGACAAATTAGTGAGTGTTACTCAAATGCTTAAGGACGCAGGTGGCAATCTCTGGAAGATAGAAGATTTTAACAAAGATTTAATTTACTTAATAAGTTTAGAGAAGGTATATTCTTAGAAGACGTAGCTAGGTAATAGCGTAGCGACGTAATGGATGCTAGAATTAGTCGTTTCAAAAATATTTTTTCCGCGAACGATACACGAAAGTAATCAGTTAGGGAAGTAGAGTCATGGTTCATGCACTTCACGCCTTCCACACGCTGAAAAGCGGTTCGTAGGATACATACATATGTACTATATGAGAAAGATACCGTTTTTATCTACATCACACCGAAAGACGGAAAGAATTCCAATTATCAAGACATTGTGCCATGGACTAACATTGGATGCAGACTCAATATGTATTTTGCAATTCATCTGAACTACAGGAAGGTTTAGTTACACCCTATGAACAGAAGAGCAGCGTCAATCCGAAAGTAAATCCGGATAAATTCTGCGTTACTTTCAAGTTCGGAATTACCTATTAACATTACCCAATGAAGCAGTGCAATAGTAAACTGAAATGGGAAGTTCAGGCTAGAAACTGTTAGTTTCCAAAGGACTCATTGACATTCAGCTGCCTCCGAAGTTCGATCACCGATGCTTTTCGTTCGGGAGCTTCTTGGCTCGCTGCCACACTCATAGGTTTAGGCTAGGGATAACGGTGAGGGGGCTTATGGGTGTTTTAACGTAGACCAGGATCTGCGGCTGACTCCGCATCGCTTCCTTATGTACCTTTTACACTGCTAAGTGTACGCGTCAAAAACCTTTTTGCTAAATGACTTGGTTATTGTCGATGACGCAAATTTCCCAACAGATGCTCCATTTTTCCTGTCTCGCCGGCTTCAGTAGCCCTTCATCATTGTTTCAAATGGCGAAATTTCCTGAAGACATAGTAAGTAATAAAAAATTCTTTAAGGAAGGTCAATATCAAAGGTTTTAATGTATCTATCTCCAGCTTAAATTATAATTTATGATGTCGGTATGATTCTATGTAGGAACATATTTGGTTGTGTAAGAGCATATTAAGATAGTAGTAATATTGTTAAAAGTGCTTCGACAGCTTAGGTCATTTCGCACGTAGGCTCCCACCAGGAATCTAACCAGGGATCGAACCAGGGATCGCTTTCGCCGAAATCGAACGCGTTGCCCACTTGGCTATCCGGTAGCCCAGCATACGGTTAAGATATATAATACATAGCAATAAGGAAGGAGAATTTACTACTAACAATTTTAAGATTGAAAACTGGTCTATGGATAAACTGGAATATGATAAATAACTTTTACTGGTTAATATCCAGTAATATTCAAGCAATTGGACAAATAGAGTATTTTCCCCATATTGGACCTCTTATGGAATGATGTAGTGGAATCTGAATCTCTTACGAAGCCGGATTATTATTTATTCTTCCGGCGAGGTTAGGCCAAAATGGCCTCTCTTCCACCTAACCTCTGAGGATATTACATGGCATAACTACTAATATTACATTAATAACTAAAATAATTAACTAAAATTAACTTAAATCTATGTAAAGAAAAAAACTCAACAATAATTCTAACATGGATAAAAGAAATATTCTAATTACAGTATAAAAAATTGCTAATATAAACTAATACATATAACTACATATAGATACTTACAAAACTACAAATATTTGGGTTGTGGGGAAAAAACTCCTCAACTGAAGGTTTTTGGAGGAAAACCCACGATGCGGGAAAACACCCACACAAGAACGGAGGCGAAAAAAAACCGCGAAAACACACAGGATTAATTTAATTCAATAATATAATAGTCAAACAATAGCTCAGTTTGGAGATTTCACATTCGAGTCGCTTGGATATGATTCGCTCCAGAGAAATAGACTAAATCCATTCCAAAAATTAATCAACACAGAGCTCATCAACAAAGTAGTTGATTTTGTAATCCAGTAAACAACGAATGTGAGTTCTAAGAGAAAACGACAAAACGTTGCAAGGAAATAATCGCCGGGATGTACCACTCCTGGTTATTTTTTCGTGTAAAAATAAAGCAGCGAACAATCGTTAGAATTAGGCGGGGACGTTGATGCCATTACCCACTATGCCAGGCCACTAGCGGCTTGCAAATTGAAGATATGACTCCATGGAAGTGAATACATAACTACGAAACAATATCTATGCATCGTAACAAAAAAAAAATAAAATGATGGAAGTCCCTAAAATAGAACTATTCAGATATATAAACCCAATGGTTTGAGCTTTTTCCATTTCTTAGCTTTGAACGAATCTATCGGTAATTTCTCGTGTTACTTATTAAACCAGAGTCAGCATATCTTCACTTTTTAATTACTCTAGCTCAACGTCTCTCTTGAAAATTAATTAAATTTCTAAAGGAGACGAGATGCAGATTCTATGGATTCAATCTTCAAAAATGATGTGCCATCTACTTACTGTGTAACTTCCCAGTAACACTTAGGACCTGATGCAGTCCGTGTATTTCTATTTCAACGGAAATATAAAGAGAACTTGCCACTCACCTCATAAGGATCGGATTGTTTAAGGCTTGCGTAGAACCGAAGACAGGAACCTGAAATATGTAAGAAAATTAGAGGTAAGTATTTATAAATCCATGAGGTCATTCATAATATATCTCATCTAGGAAAATCAAGGAAAAATAAATCCCATTCCAGGAAAATTCATCATTAATTGCGTAGCTAAAAATTTATATAAAAATATGAATATCGTTTCAAATACTAGGTAGAGAGTATCAATTTAGATTTAAATTTGAAGATGTAAATAAGACATGGGTATTATTTTCAGAGTCAACTACTACTATGGTTATATTGTACTAAAAAATTTGGGATTAACATAAAATTAAACCAACAATGCAATCTTTATCTAATTAATTTGCTCATATTTTTAGCCAGCTAAGTAATCGCCGGCTCTCGCATGGCTAATTTGCTATCGCGTCCTCCTTTCGTGGAATCGGTCTTGGGTTCTCGGGTGAAAGACCGATTTTTCAGATGCCTTGAAAAAAAGAAGTATGAAGCCCTCATAAGTATAATATATAGTATAATGTAGTTGGAAACTTTCATTGGTCAGGCATCGCCAAATAGTAGAGTTAAACGGGCTATACCAACAGGGCTTTATGCCTTAGGTATTCCAAATCCTCTTACTACCATTTTCTATCCCTCAAAAAGGTATCTTGTTATACATATTTTGCAATTAAATATTGAGGATTAATATTCGGTTCTGGATAATTATTTTCCTCTAAAGTTGAAACCTGCCAAATATAAGAATTTGTAATTAGTCATAATTATAGTAATAAATGAGAAATTATAACTGCTCAATGAATATTGTGAGTTTACTCTATGAATATTTGAAATCACTATAAGATAGAATTAAAGTGCTGACTGACTTACATTACACTCAAAACGACCATCCATTTTGTTAGTTTAAATTTTAAACCATGGTTTTATTTTTCAGTGACCTGGGCCCTGATTTATCTGCGAGGGCCAGCAAATGACATCCCGGTTATTCATCGAATAAACTCGTTTATTTCAGTTACGGAATAATATCGACGGCAAAAATTTCGCGGACGGTTTATTAATTATGAAAACTAAATCCTGCAAACGAATGGTCTACATTTAATCTGATTCCAATCAACTGGCTTTAAGGGGACAAAAGTGATCTACTTGTTATTGCTTCGGAATCATCCTGTTGATCCTCGATTGAAAAAAAGGAAAATACTCCGAGCAGCGTTAAGCCATCACGCAAAGGGTACACCGGCATTAACGAAAGGGAAACAAAATACAATCGAATCCTGTTGTGCAGAGGAGAAAGGGAGGCGGAAAACCGACCCCAATAAGCCCTAGGCGCGCTTTAATTGGACGGAAATCGCAAATAAACAAAATGGAGGCTGAAGAGAACATCCGCGGAGCTGGGGGATGGCCGAATATCCCTTTTTCTATTTAGGCCGGCTGGAAAAAATACATCGCCCAAAACGGTTTGATTACCCCCGCTGAATTTTTTTTCCCGGGCCCGACCTAACCTTGCAGATATCGGAACGGCGAAACGGTTGAGCGAGCGGGGCAAATTGTACCTCTGAGGGATATGACGGAGGGATTGCGGGGGTGGAAAAACGGAAGGAAAAAGGATGTGGATGCATGCATCGGGATGGCGGAACGGGTCGCGGGAGCCGATACCTTGATTTTGTTTCCACTCGGAGGCTATTTAACGTAGGGACCATGCAGACTGAGGATTTTCCGATGGTGTGTGTGAGGGGAGGGGGGTTTAGTAGCGAAATCGATGCCTACGGGATGCCAACAAAGGGAATTGGTTTCGGGGAGAAGGCTGGAGGGACCATTGTTGTGTCCGGAGAGCGGGGTGGATGCATTCCCCGGGACGCCAGATTCCCCTTTCCGGACAAAAGGGATGGAGAACGTCCGGGTTTTGGATGTTTGCTATTCGGGTCCCCAATTAGCAATGGCGAGGGAGTGTGGGAGAAGTTGCTATGGCATCCCTTCACGCTCGTTGGCTTCCGTTGGGAGGGAGAAAAAGGTGGGCGGGAGTGTCCCGTGTCACTGGGTCCTAATAGACTTTTTCGATTCGACAGGATCGGGTGAGCAGTGCCGGGCGAAGCTTTTCCTCGCAAATTGCATGGAGGCCGTGGGGAATGAGGAAATTCTTCGGATGACTACCCACGCGCGCTCCCCTTTTCTCTGCGTTCTTTCGCTATTTATCGCGCAGACGGGATCTGCGTCTTTTCTCCGCCGAAAGATCCCTCCGAACGAAAGGACATGCGGAACTTTAACGATCCGTGCGACGCGGACGCTGTTCGGGAAATTTATTTTCTCTTTAGAGGAGGCTGAACGTGAAATAGTTTTTGTGCAGTTACATATGTATGGACTCGCGCGATTTTCCGGTGCAATTTTTTGAGGGTTTTATTTTCTTTGGAATTGGCAGCCGTGATTTCAGACCGATCTCTGTAAACAATTGTGTTTAGAAATTACTCGTAAATAAGAACATTTGGTAAAATACGCTATTGTCGGTTAAATATGCTAATGATTTCATCAACTGGAGTTATTTTTTTGTGTTTAAAGAGTCGTTGACAAATTGCTATCTCAAAATGTGTCGAATGAGTTATCGCATAATGTTAAGAATTTTTATAGCGATATTTTTCCAATCTTACAATAATACAGCAATCCTTGAAATGTCAATAAATAAGACACATTAACTAGTTGTACATTTCATTCCAAGCAATCTCTTTCCTCCCTAGCCCCTATATAAGACATCGCGGAAAACTTTCTTTTGGATCTATTTAAGATTGCAACACCAGCTACCGAAGCAATAAAAGCTATTAGGGTACGAAGTGAAAAAGCGATAGTCAAGACGCTTGCGCAGAGAAATTGGCAGAAAAATTTCAATGGACGAATTTAACGAAGAAGAATCAAAATTAATTGTGAGAATGCTTTTTGCTGTTTTTGATATTCTTGATGGAAAACTATCGTTTGATAGAAATCCGAGGAGGGAAAACTAAAGACTGATAAACAATTAAAAGGGAGCAGTGAGTAAACCTCAGCAAAATAGTGACTAATTTAAATTAAATTGAACTAAGTGTATCATGTAGAATTCAACTTCTCTTACAGACCTTTAAGTAACTTTGAATTTAAAAACCCTTAAAGCACTTCGAATAATAACCTTCGATACAGCATAATCCTACCCTTTCAAATCTTTCAAATAAACGGGTACAGTCTCATACATGATATCATTGTGGCAGACCCGAAACGAGAACCTGGGTAACTCAAGATGGGAATCGGTGATATCATCAAAAGAGTGGAGAAGAGGTCGTTTAAATGTAAATGAGCTGGCAACATTTCCTAAAGGAGTGACCATCGCTCGACTGATGCGATGGAATGGATTCTAATGGACGTTAAAGCTCCGATTAGTAAGATAAGGATGTCCAATTTTCTTAGAGTAACATTTAGTGTTGGACTGGGAAAATCAAGATGTGACTATTGCACGTAGGCACAAGAAATGTGTGAATATATGTCATTGGCTGAGGGGAGGGGGAAGGAAAGGGGAGATTTTCCCCGTATGACTTTTTATTACTAGCAATTTGCCTAGGATCTGACAAGGATCTTGAACTTATACCAGATAAAGTTTTTCCACCATTACTATACATCATCTACATTTATCACGATACTTATGGAAAATAGCAATATCGTATAAACATTTTAAAGATAAATTTGAGAGATAGTTAGATTAAATGTGTTGACCAAACATCTTACGCACAGGCTTATTATATTTTCAGATACAAATGTCATCGTAATTTGATGCCACGTTAAGGAAATGAAAATGCTTGAGCACCAACCTCAGTAGATACTGGTCATGGTCACTCAGATCGTACTTATCTGTACTAATAAATGCGTGGAAGTTAATGGGTACCTATTTGAATGCCATGTCTCAATAATTTCAACATTAAAATTTTTATGTTGACAGCTTTCGGGCACACAGCGTTGTTTGTCGAAGGACGACAAGTCGTCCTTCGAAAAAAACAACGCTGTGTGCCCGAAAGCTGTCAACATGGATAATTACAGGGAAAGCCTTCGTTCCAGATTAAAATTTTTACTGTTTCTTATTATGAATTTTGTGCACGACTTTTGACGTATATGTATTTATGTGTATACACATACTTACATTCGCTAATTTATTTACACTAAATAGAGTAATGATATGATAACATACATTGATCTATATACTACATGTAGACTATATCGTACATCATTACTTAATATATACATTTACGGGGTTTACTTTGTGCGGGGTATTGTGTTGCATCAAATTGGGATGTGCGACCGCGACACAACTTCAGGACTAAAAGCAATTGAAACATAATCTGAAACTGAAGGTAATATCACTCGAATTACGTGACTGGATTCAAAACGTGGGCAGAGTGTACATGCGAGGTATGAATGGCTCTTACAAACACCCGTTTATCCGATATTTCAAATTTACCTCCTCGAATAACCCTTAAAATTTCCTTTCATTGTAAGCCCTTCCGTATCCTTAGGAGATTCTACTCCTGGATCCGAACCTAATATTCTCACCTCCCGCACTATTTTCTGTTTAGCTCTCAACAGTTTAACCTCAATCTCGACTTGATTAAATCCTCATTTGTAGGAGGCAGGTCCAAATGGAAATTTTGCGTGACGGCGGGGACGGAATCGTTCGGGGAACGCTGAATATCATACTCTCCCAGTCACGATTTACGGGTAAATGATACATAATAATAGGAGGGGGATGTTAAGCTAGGATGAAATGTTCCGAGCTTCAGGTTCTGTTGAGAGGTTGCGCGGCTGCTTTCTGATCCTCTCAGCGGCGGTGGGCCACGCTTCGAATAACAATACAACCCCGTTCCTCTGTTCATCACTCTCCATAATCCATTATCATCCCTCGCAATTATATGGATTATAGTGGGAACAATGCATAGGGTTTACGTGGTTGAGCCAGGCAGGCTTGGAGATGTGCGCAAAATGTTTTGGAATTAGATAATTGAATGGTAAATATAATTTCAGCGGCTGAGTGGTTTAATCTCTTTTTTCTGGTGTTCTGAGCAGAGTGTTAGCGCTAATTACTACAGATGATGAAAGACTCAGGCTCATGAAGTGTATAACGTGGCCCGAAATGTTGGAGAATATTTGAAATTCTGGCCAAAAACAATGAATTTCTAAGGAATGCATAAAAACTCGTTTAGAAATCACAAAAAGAGCGAGGAAAAGTTTTCTTATACAGTAATAGTTACAACTGATTTTGATTTTGGCGAAGTTTCGCAAAATATTTTTTCACTCCGAAAGATATTACTGCGCGCATAGCACAACAGATGTAAATTAATCTTAAATTTAATATGTTAATTTATATGTGAATTTTTAATAGTTTTGCTGCTCAAGGAGGTTACATTTCTTAACAGTGAAGGATTTTTCCTCCAGAATTTCCCAGACGTGAAGCAGAAATAATTTTGATAATTGTAAAAGATTTTAGAATATTTTTATTTAGTTAAATTTCATTATTATACTTTGGAGGACTAAAGTTTCCGCCGGATTTGAACTATCTTACTGCAACTACACAGAATTAGCAGCAAAATTTGTAGAAGATGAAAAAATATATCCTTTTTCAATTATCAATAAAGGTACAAATTAAGATGAAGCGGGAAAAAAATATAGCTTTCCTACATTTCTTCAACATACACAATAATCTTAGAAATGTTTAAATGTTATGTATAAACTGAGACACGGCAACGGAATGTGTGAGAGAAACAAGTTTCATTTACCTCTTTGTTTTCAGCCATTTCTGAATGACTAGGAATGAAATCGGACAAAGACCAATATAACTTTCCCTCCAAATCAATACACAATAGCGTTTCAGTTTCTCAGTCCCATGGGTACCTTTGTATTCTTTTGACTCTTTCTCCTCGGTCCTTTCCATCTCCATGAAAGGAAAATCTCAATTGAAATTTTTTCGAAGTGGAATGAAAGGTTTTTGCATCGATGTTATCCTAAGGGAATCAAAAGGATAACTGCATTGATGTTTTCCTAAGGTCTTACTCCCAAGGGAGTCGGGAAAATCATGTAATTGATCACGCTTAAATTATCACTTAAATTGTGAAATTTTCCCAAAAACGTCGGAAAGATGGGCTCTTTCATACATTATTTTTTATTACTAATCAGCTATTTTTATAGTTCATTGGATTTAAATTACCCAAATATAATCTATATCCAATATTGCAGTGGTTTCAGCATTTTATGAGTTGACTGACTTTAAGTGAAGGGAGCCAAAAATATAAACTGCAAAGTTATTCTTTAGGTTTCCATGTGCTTTCACCACAAACAAGAACAAATGACAGAATCAAAAGGATACCTGAAGGTTACCAAAGAGCCCAATCTTAGAAACATATGATGCTTTTAGTTCATGTTTAATGCTTCTCACTTTTCTCGAGCAAGAGCAATCAGTCTACAAAAATGTTTAAATTTTCAGTGATAGAGATGAGAACTGAGGCAGCAAAATGTTGAGTTTTTGTAGATGAGAAATTAGATTTTATTGACCATGGGTCTCTTGTAGACATATCTTGGGTGAAGGCAACGTATTGCGCCGAATTTGCTAAAGATTCACTTAACTATGTAGTCATAGGATTCGACTGCATAGTTAAAAGAGTGAGATGCAAAATCTACGTATGAAGTCGCTGTATTTTACTCCTTATACGATAAATCAGCGTATTCCTTCATAAAAAATGCGTCTAATGCATTCCTTCTCTTAAAAATATCTCCTAAAACGACGTATTCTCCTCACTGAAATTCAGGTTTGCTACCGGAATATTTCTATTCAAAACTTATCACAGAGATTCATAACGGACGAAATCATGACTTAATAAAAGCCGACTTTTATATCTCCATTTAAGCTCGCTTTATGGGTCAACCCCTCTCGATTTAAGCCTTTTCCCTATCGACGCAAAGACTATCTTCCGAGATAATACCGAATCGAACGGATCGATGTTATCCTGAAGGAAAACAGGAGAAATTTAATAACGGTCATTGAAATCTGTCAACGCATCTCCCGTTGTAAACTAGTTAAGGTTTCGAAATACATCCCGGTATTTAAATCATAGCGACTGCTATTTAAAAATAGGCTCTGTAGATGACCATTCAGTCAAGACACTTCTACAAAAATTCACCGATAAGGGGGTATGAAATGAGGTTACCGATGGATAAAATTACTCGTGGCGATTATGAAACGATATATAAAAACAAAATCATAATTGCTGAGTTTTCAATTTTATTTCAGTGAAACTTTCATTTGATGTTAAGCCTTTTCTCTTGCATAATGTAATGAGGCAGCAAAATCACACGCCCATGTCGGCATGTTTGTAAGTGTAGAAAATCGGTACAGGTATCCACACATGCATATTACGTGTAAGTTTATTTTTTTCAAATATTATGTTTTTTAAATGAAGGTATATATAGTGCTTAACGTACTTATTAATCATTTGGATTTATATTGTTTTTATGTTGTACCTCTTCCCACGAATTATATTCTCAATTTTCTTTTCATTCATTTGCATTTATATTCTCGCGGGATATGTTTCCTGTTTGCTGTGAATAAATTAAAGTCATTGTTTTTTTTTCAGTACATCATAATAAACCTTCCCTTTTCATTCATTGTCCGCTTATTTTCACTCGAAAGGTTGTTCCTGTTTGCAGTGAATAAATTAAAGTCGTTGTTTATTTTTGTACATCATACATACCTTCCCTAGAAATCGTATACACCTACATTCGGATTAAAATTGAGAGATATCGTAATAGATAAACAGGAGTGATAAGTGTAATCGAAAAGGAAAGTTAAAAGATGTAAATGCAAGAAAAAGGACGATTTAGGAAAATAGAAGACGCAATTTTATAATAAAAATAAGTCGTCTTTATACGGGCGAAATTGAGGCAATTGGTCTCTTATCCAAGTGACCCATCATCATATTCCAAACAATTGTTAGTTAAATAAGATAGTAGAAAAAAATAGAAGATATATGCGAGAATTGCTTACTTTTCATGAAGAAAATTAAAGTAACTGGTTTAAAATATCGAAGAGAATAATATTAGTGAATACACTGAAGGATGGAGTATTAATTGCCGGAGTGTTAGCAGCATTAGGGGACACTTCAAAATTCGTCAAATAAGATCCTTTACAAACTGGGATAAGCCACAACATTGCATCCTGTCAGAGCGGCACCGAAATCAGCAGCTGCTGCACGATGAGTCCTCGTTACTTCTTATCATGAAAGTGCACAAAAGACTTTGTCTACGTACAACCGAGGCTTAATGATCTACGAGATTTGAAGGCATAATCAACGTCATGAACATGATAGATACGATCATGGTACGACAAGCGTGGGCGGAACTAGGATATCGCGTACATGTCTAACAAGTGACGGACGGCCGTGACTAGTAACATATGCACGGACAAACAAAAAAATCGTCGTTGTTTTGTGTAATACTACCACCAACATATGGATGCATTCGACAGTGATGATGATGTAGAGATGCCGTGTGTTGCTGCCTATACTTATACTGGGATAGCCAATACTAGGAAATATACGTAAAAAACCAGACTATATGCATAATAACAGCGCAGTATTTAAAAAATGTGGCTTCACCAGTAAAATTCCACTCATTAAATTTTACTAATTTCCGGAAATATTCCCATGACGTTAATAAGTAATAAATATGTTTTTTGCATATTACACTAAAATTAAACCTGAGAAAATATCCCACTCGAAACACAAAAATAGGTGTTTATTGGTGACTCAAATTCCACCCTAGTGATATAATATTGTAGGAATGAAATATTGAATGAATGAATCCGTTTTTAAGAACGAAATTCATTCTCAAGGAATCGTTTTTGCTGAGACAAATAAATGTTCAGGAAAGTCAGACTAAACAGCGTATTATTGATGATCGGCGAAATCCAGAGAGCATTTGAGCCTAAAAGTATTTACAAGAAAACTTCGCATTACAATTTTTTTCCCATTTAACAACATTTGTTTTTCCGATAGGAAAATGAATACTTGGAAAAACAAAGAGACAATTTAACAAATAAAAACGAGTCAATAAAAAGAAAAAACACGCGAACGCACCGAAAATATACTAAGAATGTAAATATGCTCTCAGAAAAAAATCTGAGTTGCTTGACCTAAGGTCAAAATAGAGCAATACCATTTCCGATAATCTTTAAATTCAGTACTGTATTATGCTCATTTTATTTGCAACAATTTTTACTGCTCTCAAGTAAGCAGGAGACGCAGGCTGTACTGCTAAAACAATTTTCCTCGTAATTCCTTCATTATTTATTATCAATGTCACCACCAAAAATGATAAGAAAGGAAAATGTGTAAAGAATTAGGTATTCACTTACTATGCAGTCACATATTCAGATAAACTATAATTTATTTAAGGAAAATAGGAAAAGTAACAACTAATCCAATTTAATAATTTTTATTACTGACCTACTCACTTCCTTAACCAGAAAATTACGATTAGTTGAGACTCAGACCCGAGATCTTGAGGTTAAAAGGAAATGACGCTAACCACTCCACCACCTCGACCGGTAAACCAAATCAACCAAAACCATGGGGGGAGGGGGGGAGTTGCAAAATTTTGGAAATGGTAAAGCCATATTACTTAGTCACAATTATAAAATCTTACACTCTTATTGCATTACTTAATCACAAAAAATAAATCTCACCTCTCTTTCATAGTCACAATAACTTAAAGTATTTATTCGGCAATTAGCGTTCTTTCTGCGATTTCGTGTGCCGGAGAGATGTAGGGAGTAATATATCCGCGAATTATGGAATTATTGTAAAAAATGTAACAAAACATGATTAACTCCACCAAAATGTAAATAACAAAATGAGGAAAATTCTGATTTTTCAAGAATAATTAACCAATTATACGGTGCTTTGTACCTAAAAGTTTGACTTGAATTTAGGATTCAGTGGAATTATTGAACGATTACAATACATTAAAATCTATGAACGGCTTTTATCTGGCATTTTCTATATCCAGCTCATATTTATGAATTTTATACAGTTACTTAAATATGAGATTGACTCGACACAGTTGTAAATAGTATTATACCTCTATTATTTTGGAACTAGATTTCCAGGAATAATTCTCGGCCCTCTAACCAGGTCAAATAAGGCGTAAAATACAATGCCGACGTTTTGGCGACAAACTCTGCCAAAAACGGATATGGCGCCTGATTTTACATGGATGGAAACTTGAGAATCATTCTTGTA
Source organism: Ladona fulva (assembly GCA_000376725.2). Taxonomy (NCBI): domain Eukaryota; kingdom Metazoa; phylum Arthropoda; class Insecta; order Odonata; family Libellulidae; genus Ladona; species Ladona fulva. The sequence goes on from KZ308128.1 coordinate 870,914, forward strand.
CCCTGATCATAAAAAATGTGCATTTTAGTCATATTTTGTTCAAAAATAACTGGTGATTACGGATGTTCCGCCAGAAGCCGCTGAGTCTAAAGTGCGTCGCGGAGAAAAAAGTTCGAAAGGAATGGATAAGAGTAAAGAGGCTGAGAGAGAGAGAGATAAGGAGGACGAAGAGAGACAGGTGAGAGAGGGTATTATGCCGGGGACGGATAAGATAAAGAGAAAGTGAGATTGAGAGGGAAGCCTTCCTCACACTCCATTAAGCACAGCTTCTGAGGCTCGTTTGCCAAAGGGTAATCTCCAACACCTTTACCTTACCGATTAGCGAGCCGATCCATACCACATCGTTTTGCAATGGTAAAAGGAGGCGAGATAAAGGGAACGAGGGAAGAGGAGACAGCGCCAGAGAATCGGGGGTTGAAAAGGTTACGCGGAGGTGTAATCACCCGGAGAATAATAGCACTCTTTGAGAATGTTTACTCAAGACTGGCTCTACCTCGTGGCTTCTCCAACTCCCTGAATCGTACCATAACTTCGCCCCCTCATCCACTGTATCGGCCCCCCATTCTCACCTCCATCTCATCCATTCTCAGACCTCCCATCATTCCTCCAAACCACCCTCCATTATTGAGCACCCTGGGGTTTCCAGCACTAAATGTTCATTTGAATTATTCATTGAAGTCCCTTTTCGGCAGCGGCGCTGCACTAAAACACCCTCGGCGAGGGCGGCGAGAGGTGGTCCTAAACAGTGGGTCCATCCCTTTTGCTTTCAACGACTTTCCTTCTCTCTCACCTCCTGCATCCGAATCTATTCAAAGTGCGTGGGCGAGAGAGAAGTGTATCCAAAGGTGGCCCCTTCAAAACCCTCCGCGGCCCCTGCGTCCATTTGGTTTTCTAGGGACGGACCTTCCTTCTCTATTGACCTTGGAGCTTAAATTACTGCTCGCGAGGGAAAAGGGTCCGATATTCAAGACAAATATTATGAAGCGCGTGGGTGGGAGGATATTAAATTTTGACCCGTTATTTACGTTACGGCTCGCTGGCTGCGACTTACTAAGTTAAGGGACTAATTGCGGGTGGGGTTGGGTGGTAACGAAAGCAGTTCCTTGAATGCGATAATGCGAGCGACTACCACGAAAATCTCCCTGGTGATTACAGTAATGATATTTTCTACGTAAACAACCCCGACGGAAAATTGCGGTCCTATAACACGGAACTGGTTGAAATACTCGGTGTTTCCAGGGCTTAAAGTTAAATATCTTTCTTGGGTATTATTTTACTGAAACAGGGACCCACAACACTTTTCGGAGGCGGATCACATAAGAGATCACATAAACTGTTATGCCGTATCTACTGGATCATGATATACATACAAAAGTGTTCTATTTTTCGGTAGGTTCATGTGCCTTAATATTTCCTACTCAACGCCATTTCTTTCATTTTTTGGTAACTTACCCCACCCTTTATGTCATCTAACAACTTTTGTCTTTGTCTTCCCGTATTCTACCCTTTATCACATTCTTTAGTAATTCCTCTCCTCTCTATACTCGACCCACTCATTTCCTCTTTCAACGTTTAATTACTTCAATTAAAACCCTCTCATCCCCGACCATCTCTAGTACCTCTGTGTTTGTTCTTCTATCGATCCAACTTACCCTATCCATTCTAAGTCATTCCCAAGCTATAAGGCCATTAATGATCGTTATACGCAATTCTTCAAATTTATAAAACATTCTGCTAAAATACATATAAAATTCACAAGCAAAAATACCATCAAAAATTACTAAATAGGAATAATAAAATCCCAGGCACTTGTCACGTTCTCCAGTAACAACAGAATTTGACTTATGGTGCTGAGATCATTTTCCCCTACTCCAAAATTAATATCTATTATAGTTTTTCATCAGCTGCATAAAATGCAATAGATAGAATAAAGCTGAATAAATTAATATGGATATCTTTATAAAAGTGAGATGGATAACTGCCTGTTTTTATTTAAAGCTTTATGAAGAGCCCAATCTTTTAAAAAAGGATGACACTCATAGAAAAAGATAAATGGATATTAAGTCTATTGCCAAAGCCAGAATATTGGCTAAATCCCCTGGGATCTCCGGCAAGCTACGAGTCACATTGTATTTGTTACACTCCAGCAGGAGGTGTCCGACTGTATTTTATTTGTGTAACCTTTATCCGAAGCATCCACACGATCATTGGGCTATATAGCCAAGCTTATTATTCTGCAAAGCGAACGTGAAAGAGACACGTGGAGTGCTCCGATGAAATACTAAGTTCCAATGGAAAGTTATACATTCTAGTAAAAAAGCATGTATTATGCATTACATTATTTTTAGGTATAATTATAAAACTGCAGAATAGGGCTCCCGGGTAGCCAAATGGGTAGCGTGTTTTCCTTTGGCAAATGCGGTCGAATGAGCTATCGTTACACTTATAAATATACTCTTACTAACTGCAATATTTTTCCATAAACTTGTGCAAATTTCATGCTTACAAGCCACAAGGACGTAATAACGAAGCTGACTCATTTTCTTCTTGAAAATATTGCAAGTCACCTCAGAAATTCCTCCTCATCGGTAAGAGTGACCTATTCATCTCGTTTGATTCAATTGCTTTCACAAACTCAATGTTTCATTAACCTATGGAATATTATCATTAATGGGAGATGCTAATTATACTGAACGACGGAATAACAAAGGTCTCTCATTGACAGGATGTGGAAGAAAACAAACTCCCAGAAGAGAAAACAGAAAAATTCCAAGAGAGGATGCGGCATAAGCCGTTTTCGGCCCACCTTATACTGAGTACATCCCCAAAGGCGACCCTTACGGGTCATATTTTCAGCTAATTAAATTTGAAAAATCTCCTTTGGAGGAAGCTATATTACTGGAAGCGAGCTGTTTTTTTTACACAGGAGATGTAATTGGGTCGATGTTGGAAAAGAGCGATGGGATTGGTCGCTCACATAATTAGCATCTAATTAGCCCATTTCTCCAGCAGTAGCTCTATATAGACTTAGTTTATAATGAATTACATACATTATTACTCCTTTGATATTCGTTAACTAATGAATGAATATTAACGCGCATTTTATCTGGTAATATATATTTTAAAGCATTTGGAGATAACGGTTCGAAATTTGTGTATATTTGAAGGAAGTAGTACATTTTGTTTCCTCTCCCATGACGGTATTTTACAATTTATAAGATCATTACAGGCGATTTATTTGGCTGTGCTATATTTCCACGGTTAAGTTCCAGGGTTTAAGAACTTCCGTCTGTTGTCTTCAGTATGGGGCAAGGGGCCCGTAGAAGAGAGACTGTAAGAATCACTTTTAAGGTTGATGGATATATTTAGTGATAAAAAGGTGGGGTGTTACATTTTACTTTCAGGATCGAAGTGAATGAATCCACGGTAAAAATATATCGTAAAGTCCAAAGCCTAGTCAATTGGTATTTAAAAAAGAAGCGAATTGAGTTCAGCACATTGACTCCAAAACCACTGTTTGCCTTCATTTGGTTTGGCTAAATAGAAGTTTAATATATTTTCTACGAAGCTGAATAACAGCGTGACTCCATATGTCAACCGAGGACTTCTTGCTCCCATGGCAAACGGGTACCCTACATGGCTATTCTTCTAATTCATGGAGCCGTGAACAATCAATTCTTGGATCCAGCTTTCAAAGAGATAGCAATTAACGAAAATATCTTTATTCTTGGGCTGTTGGGAAACTCTAATCCACCGATAAACCGCTATCGCATATAAAGTATTCATCAAGGACCCCATGCATCGTTTTCACATTTTCTAATATCGTTATTTTACTGAGTATCTTAAAAAGTAATCTTTTATAAGTATCTTCGGCTATATTTTAAGAAGCGCCATTCACTTTGAGAATTTGACTTGACCTTAGTTACCGTTTTGTTTTTATAATTTCCTTTGATTGTGGTCAATATTCCAGAATGTCTTTTTATCTATCATTACGTAAAATGTGTGCTCACTTACTTCAATTGGGAATTTTTTCTTCGATGGATTAATTTATAGTCATAGTACTCCAATTGTCGTAATTTATGCCATGTACTAACATCTTTCCTCCGCAAACTTTTTCCGGCATTTACCTTCTCTAATTATATTTACACTTATGCCGGTCATGCTATAGCGTAATATCATCTAGGACATGTCAGATGGAAAAAGATACATGTCATTTTAAATATTTTCTCAGCAAAGACTGTTATTATTATGATCATAAGCAGATGTGAACTCCACATTTACTGAAACGCACACACATTCGACTGAGGTAAGCAGTAAAACATAATTACGGCACTGAAGGCTACTGAGCAGACTATGACGCCACGTCTTTCAAGTGATAGTCATTGCGGATAGCAGATTTCGGCCGTATCACCATTACGATACATATAAATGGATATCGACCTGCATAGTATAAAAAACTCAAAGGATCGTGAGCGACCAAGAAAAGAATTCCTCACTCATCAACGTCTTCCAGCACATTAGAGCTACTTACAACCCCGATTAATGACGAAGGACTTTTAAGGCGAATGCACTAACTCCGAAAACCCTCGTAAAAAGCGATACATAAAGAAAAACTTCATTTGCGTCCCTCGCTTTCGTAGGCAGGGCGCGGAGAGTTCCTCCACATAAATTTCTTTACGGCCAGTCACTTTCTCCCACCAAATCGCATTATGCCAGGCACGGGCAAAAACACCCGCCCCTATGGAAGGAGAAATATTTTGCGTAATGGATCCCGAAAGACTTTCCTCCTAAGATGGCCGCTTAAGATCCCGTCTCCGGGGAGAACGAAAGGGGAACGTTTGAGAGGATCATTAAACAGGGAGAAGGAGTTTGCATGGCTATTGTGTCCGCTGCCGAGCGTGTTAAGGCCGTGACCGCGGATGGCGTGATATCGCCGGACTGGCGTTAGCGGTAAGAGGGCTGATGGGCGTTACTGCGGGGATTTTGACGACCTCTATCATGGGCACACACTTCCCAGTTCCGGCAGATGCCCATCCCTCGGCTCCGAGAGTTTTATTGCGGGTAGTTGAGGGAGTGTGGATGGGGTGAAGAAAAGAAGGGTGGTGTGCAGACGGGTGAGAAAAGAGGGTGCTCGGGCTGTCTTTAGCATTCTCGAGGCCTGAGGCAAACTTCCAAGGATAGGTTCCAGTGAAGTGCATGCATACGTTTCTTCGGACCATCCCTTTTCGAAGCTATGCCAGTATTTTCCCAAGCATTCACCGACCTACATATATATAGCTGAGTTTTTTAGGGGCAGTCTCCGTCGCTGCGTACATCTTCCAGCCTTCTCTTCATCATAACACACTATAAATCTGTAATCGCTCAAATGCCTCTGCACTTCATTTGTATGTACATGAAACCAGGCATATGTGGGAAAAGGTAAATGTGAAAGGTTTTTAATTTATACTTTCACCAAATGTTTCACTTTATATATTTTTATTTACCATGCATATTTTTTTAACGATCTTCCTTTGGCCAACCAACAATCAAATTTTAGTTATTTTTTTAACAGATTTCAATCTCGTGAAACTATGCGAATCAATTTCGTTCTAGTTATTTTCAACATGGTTTTAAAGAGAGATATGTTTATTTTGTTTTATTTTTGTTATACTGTTATTGTAATACAATAATAATAATAATACTATTTTTTATATATTTAGTTCAATTGACAATTTTAATTTAAAAATGGATTTCAGGTAATTGTTGAGATTATTTGAGATTTAGCATATTGATAAATAAGTGTAGGTTACTAATCATTTACGGCTCGCAATTTAAATATAATACGTATTTGATCTAAATATTCACTAAAACGTTTTCTGGGGTAGTATATGATGGTAACGTAATTAACAGTCTAAAATTTTACGATTAATGTAGTTCGCATTGTAAGAAGCTGGTTTATCAACGCATATAAGCCACCGTAGGGAATTCAGCAAGGGGTAATATGCTGCATTAATATACAAATGTTACATCTACATAATACCCTGCATGCCGCCATACGGAGTATGGCAGGGGGTGTAAACTCCAAGCGTTCGAGTTACCATCAGGTTATTCACGTGCCACTGCGGAAAGAAGAGTCCCTAAAAATACTCTATTTCTGTTATTTCACGCTCATTGCCGGATCGGCCGAAGACTGACAGAAAACTGAGCTAGTTTTCCTAGATCTTTAAAATAATAATTCGAAAATTCACCCTCTCGTATCCTAACGAGAAGACTCATTCAAATAAACGGATTTTCTTGGCTTCGAGAGTTAGAATTCGCAATACAACGAATTTAGGAAGAAGAATAAATTCCCTTAATTTAGAAAAGCTGGGAAATTAACGTTGAAAAAAATTTGGCAGGTTAAGAGAGCCCCGAAATTGATGATGATTTTGAGGTCACTACAAGCACAGCGAAAAACAGAAACCGGTCCTGAAGATGAAGAAAGACTGGGCGAACATTGCTTGCGAAAGTATGGGAAAATACTTAATATGGATTGGAAAGGTTTCCTGCGAAGGTGGAAAATGGTTTTAAGGCGTCGATAAGACGGGCGCGAACATCGGAGGATAAGGTTAGAACGTGGGGTGTTTGGAAAAGGCTGAAGGGAATGGGAAGAGAGAGTTTCGGGAAGAGGGTGTTCCGAACTAAGGATTGACTAAAGGCGTCGACAGAGAAAGAATGGCTCTCGTGAAGGCGGCACGTCCCAGTAATGGTTTTCCGGTCGTCAGTGAAGAAGAGAAGGCGGATCCATAAAGAAAATTGACGCGTAAATAATTCTCCCGAAGAGACAACTAGCTCTCCGGGTCAGGTCTTATTTTTGCAATGCGCGAATTTTCGAAAGGAATTTCGTTGCCATTTCCGTTTATAAGGAGGATCTGGAAGAAATTTAGGGCATTGAATAAATTATGAGGCACCGAATTTCGAAAGGAGTACCGAAGATTCTGAAAATCAGGCCGGGATTTCTAATTACAGTGAAGCCGCGGCTAACGAAGATAATTCGTTCCGGAATCAGATATTTAGCATACATCTTCATTAGCCGAAACGTCATGTTAACAGGTGTCTCACTTCTCGTTGTCTTGAACATAAAATACCCATTTGGGTTGGTGGGTTCACCTATATGACGTGGTCAGCCCATTTTCTTGCCGCTCATACGGATGGTAAAGATAAGATACTACTATCGGATTTTTAATTATGTGCTCCTGGACTTTGTTAATTTATAGCGAGCTTTACACTCAACGCATATGAACAGTTTTTACACTAAAACAATGGAAATTCTGTGTTCTTTTTGCGGTATTTTTGTTGCTGACGTAGACGAAGAACTGAATTTGCCGTAAAGAAATATTTAAACCAAGATTCCCAAAAACGGCACTTTTTGCGAGTCGCGACTTTTTCGCGATATATATTATTCAATTCCAAGGAAACGGCTCAACTTACAGCAACGCAATTTCATCCAAAGTTGCACGAAAGCGATGTCAGTCTGATGGGCTTTTTAATATTTCCGAATATGCATTATATTATTGTTAATCAGCGTAAAAATTTAAAATCTTTCTAGTCTTAGAGTTTTGGTCTTAGGAAAAATTAATTGAATAGTAGTATTCTCAATTTTATTAATATTTTTCTATTCTTTAGGATCACACTTTAAGGTTCAGTTGAAAAGTATTACCCGAAATTGAAAGATTACCAGTTAAAACTGAAAGAAATGAAGTAACCAAATAATGATGAAAATACTAGTTATTTCTATCCAAACGCAAATATATCAATAGTTGAAGATAAAAAAATGAGTTCATGTGATGACTGACAGAAGGACATCCGGAATTTCTCAGAGTATTATGAACTCCTGACGCACAAAAGCACGTTATTCGAAGAGACTAGAATATCCGCAAATCTAGGAGAGAATGCACACATTTTTCTTCTCGAAAGCGGAAATCTCCTCCGGCTGCGATAAAACCTAAAATGCACTTCCACTCCGGGAAATTACTCCGGAGGAAATGCCGTAAAGAAAAATTCTTGAAATTGATTCCGACGATAAACTTCCCCGAGATCCGCCGATAAACCCGAGTAAAGTAGCCAATTAATTTAAAACTACTAGGAGCATGCTAACACGACCATATAAAATAAATACCTCCCTCCTCGATCTTTTATTCGTTAATTCCCTGGTAGAAGTCGCATTCCTCCCGAACAAACGAGAGTATTATATGTTGTGCGGGAGTATAAATGAGGAGAAAACCCATTTGCGTGAGCACTCGACAAAAACGACGGCGCTAATAATTCATCCTTTTTTAATAAACGCTTTCCAACACGCTTCCACCCAGGAGATTAACCACGTCAATCGCTTTTGTCCTCAGTCATTCTCGCACGTAAGGCTAAAGAGTACTTGGACGGGGAGGTCACGCGATGCACTCTCATTCTTTCCCCTCCCTAAAGCAGATATCTGCCTACATTTCCTTGGCCCATTCCATCCGTTACATCGGCAGATACGAAAGCGCCGACGCCCTAATAAACTCGTTGCGAGACGTGGAGGAATCGGGAGGGACTGGCGGAGGGCGCCTTTTGGATTTCCCACGGAAGGGAGGCTTGAAAACAGAAAGCCTCTGGATTTTGAGGGAAAGTGTTGGAGCGTTTTTGCTTACGTCAATCGATGGAATCACAACGGAAATAGACGTTCTTCTGGGGGAATGGATGTTTCAGGGAAGGGGAGAAAAAGTTGGAGGAACCGAATGTCTGACGTGCTATCCAGATTTCGGTTCGGAGGAAGGCGGTTGTGGACGGGCAGGTGGGGCAGGAAACACTTAGATGATATTGTTCCTCTAAGGTGAATTGAGAAAGGCGGGAAGGAGGGAAGGCGTAATATTTATTGACGTAGAGAAAGAGATATCGTTTTGAGAGCCCGGAATATCAAATCCGCTCGGAGCCACATCCATTAAATGTCAGTTTATAGCTAGGAAAATTGTCTGAATTACTTAACCTTTCAACCGAAGTTAAATAATATAGATCTCTTAATATATTCAGGAAATTCGTAATGATACAAAGAAAGCCTTAAGCTTATTTTGAAGATAATATATTCAGACTGCAATTTTTAATTCAACGTGAAATCGCACGAGGATTCAGAAAATATTTGCCAAGAGAAGTTTCTCATCGAACATATGAAATACACTCAAAGGAAGAATTACATTTGATTAATGATTTCTGGGAATACATTTTTTCCCATTCGTGCTTGAGAAAACTTTTCATCAACGATTTATAAACGGAGGTAAAATGTTGGCATTTTAACTCAAACTTCTTTTGGAAATTCTCATTTATAAACATGAAGGAATAAAGGTATACAATCGTATTTAGACAGTTCACATCGAAATTTTATGGGAAGGTTTTCGGGTTAAAAGGAAATAATTTATGTATGTTTTCCTAACCTAGAGGATATAAACTAATGAGGAAAATGGCATTTCAGTCATTGTTATGCACATGAAGAAAGCGTTACTAATGAAAGGACGCACTAAGATAAACTTTTGCCAAATCAAAACAATTCAACTGAATAAATGTCGCTCAATGATTATATATTTATTCTCTACTATATTCTGCATTCTGAAGTTTTTTCTACACAATGCATCAATTATGATAGTTTTAAACCAGAAGCACTGCATTTTATCGAACTTCAAGTGAAGTAACGGAAACCTTGCAACCCATTTGGCAGCGGTGTAAGCAGGTTCGTAGCCAACGCTTTGTGAACTTTCACATTAACCGTAAATCACTCTACGATTGTAACTCAACGAATAAAATGAAAATTTCCTCGGTACCATACGGGTATTGTACGCTTGTATGCTTTAAGCGTTGATGGTAGGTGTCAAAACACAATTTCAAGCGTGAATGTTTATGACCGTGGAAGCCTGACATGCAATTAGAAGATGGCTTATCTTCTCAAGGAAAATTCTAGGTACTGCACATCACTCCAAACTCGCATGGATGTGCATGAAATTGCAGCCCTTTACGCAAGCGTGGGATTAATGGTGAAGTGCGCTGCTAATGCTTACTCTTTTCCCGGACGCTCTCATGATGAAAACTGTTACGTAGGTGAGATTCTGATTATCTTGAAATGGTAACATAGAAATTATAATGAATTTAAGGATAACTTTTCGCCGGAACGTCTTTGGAGACAGCCTAAGGAGAAGAATCTAGATGCGTTGGAAATTATTGAAATAATGTCTGCCAAAACTTAACCAATGTCATCACATTTCTGAAACTTTCCCCTCTCCTCACTTTTCTCTCAAATCTTTCTGTATACAATTGATTGCATTTCCTTAGCATATCAATCTCGATATATTTACCTTATGATGACATTTTAGCCGAAAGCGGTCGTTGAATTATATCTCATGTGGAAATTACGAATTTTTATTCTCTTAGTTCATCATGTCTTACCACAAATTACGGCCAGCAATGATATGTTATAAAAAGAAATAATTTATTTTTGTAGCCATGGTAGAAAATGATTTCCCTTGGTTATGAAAAGAAATTATTTCTTATCCTTAAATTCATTATTATTTTCTTGTTGACGTTCCAAAACAAACAGGTTTGCTCATGTTGGTAAGATGGATTTGCGTTCGATGTACTACATTATGGCGTTATGTATTGTGATAATGTATGGGCTGATAGAAAAACAAACACAGACGCACTAGAGATGGTCGGGCAGAGAGATAGTTTTAATGGAAGCAATTGAGCGTCAACAGAGGGGTCGAATACTGAGGGGAGAGAGATAGCTGAAGAATGTAAATTAGGAATGTAAGGAAAGGGGCAAAGGGGAAGACAAAGGAAGAAGATGTTAGATGGCATTAGAATGGGGTAAGTTACCAAGAAACGAAAGAAATCGCATTTAATAGGGAATATTAAGACACTTGATCCTATCAAAAATGTAGAACACTTACTAAAAGAAAATTATCTAATATTTGCATTAAAAGGACCAGGTTGCGTAATGTTCGAAGTTTCATATAAACTGCTAAATTACGCAATTTTAGTTTCGTTACATTCTCCTGGTACAATTTTTCTGTTGTAAACTTCCCTAATCACCACCACCTTCTCTTCGTGGATCTATCTCTATACTGCGATAGGTTACTTCTGAGTACGCGCGAAGTCACAACATGCATTTCTGTGCTTAGATGTCACATTTTTAATCCATAAATTTAACATTTACAAGTGAAATTGTTGTTGATTATTAAATATTCCAACTTTACATAATGTAAGCGTGTATGTATCACTCGCCAACTATATGAAATGAGTTGCATGTAAAACGAGTCTCTCAATTCTCACCTAATAAAGGTTGGTAACATAGGTTAGGAAATGACGTTCTTTATATGTAGATATAGATAAGTATTTAGATACGTAAACATATGAAAATAGATTTGAGAAGTAGGAAAATACGATTGAGAGAGACGGACGCGAGAAAAGCAGAAATGAAGTAAAAACATATGATCTGATTTATCGGTTTAAAATAATATTACAGTGTTGATGTAGCAGAATGTTTTGCGCACTCCAGTAAAAATTTAAATAACTGTGAAGGAATCGATAATTTTTTTATTAAAAAGATTAAGCGGATTTATTACTTTGTGATTAGAAGAAAAATTTTTATAGATAGTCAGCGACAAACTCACAAAAATTATAACGGAGAATTGAGAAAGGCGGGAAGGAGGGAAGGCGTAATATTTATTGACGTAGAGAAAGAGATATCGTTTTGAGAGCCCGGAATATCAAATCCGCTCGGAGCCACATCCATTAAATGTCAGTTTATAGCTAGGAAAATTGTCTGAATTACTTAACCTTTCAACCGAAGTTAAATAATATAGATCTCTTAATATATTCAGGAAATTCGTAATGATACAAAGAAAGCCTTAAGCTTATTTTGAAGATAATATATTCAGACNGGAAAGAAAGAATGGTTCTGTGGAGGAAAATGACTATTGTTTTATAGATCTCAGTCATCGCACTGGATTTCTCCTCAAGGATCGTCTCAATTCTAATCGCCTACCGTAAACTCTTTTCCACATCATGACTCACGTTGAATAAAAAGAGTACATGATGAATTGAATTTTGTAAAAACAGAATGCTATCTGACCCCATCAATACATCATTTAGTACACGTCGTCACTTAGTATATCGAATGGAAATCTATCTTACTAGAATGAGCGAACTTATCTTCCACCTATTCTTGTTCCAACATCACTGTTCTCGGCTTTATTACACCTGCCCTCACCTGATTAAAATTGCCTGAGACCCGGTGAACGCCAGAGTACTCATACAGCCCCGCCGCGCCACCTTTAATACTGCTTGAGATGCGTACTTCCTGTCTAAAACATAATTTTAATCACCACCGGGAGCATAAGACCTCGGAAAGTAATCGAAGGAGCGGAAAATATTCCTCCTCGATATCCTTTTAAGAGAGCGCCCCATCGCTAGAAAGTCCTTCTCAATCATTCGTGCGAGTCCGGAGCACAATGCACGCACACCTTTGGAGCACACAAGTCGCGCAAAAAGAAGACGAGACCCGGAGGAAAAAAATCCATCTCCAGATGAAAATGCTTTCGTCGAGACAGAAAAAGGAGCATGAGGAAATGGGGGAAGGGGTTGGTGCTTTTTGCATCACCCTTTGTCCCTTCGAGACCCCTTTATGCTCGCTTATATATCGGAAGCAAAATGAATTTGAGAGCCATGAAAGAAGATCGGGAGCCGTATGCAATCTTCCCTTTCCTTATCCTTCAGTGTCCCGCGCTATCGACTGCATCCTCACCCCCTACGCCATCCATTTCTCTCCCCCTTCAACCCTCGGGTCCCCTTTTATTCACGCCCCTAACCTATCTCCTTCCTCACCCTCGCACCTCCTAAACCCACCCCCACATCTACAATTCTCGCCACAACATTTATTATGAAGGCATTGTGTGGAGTGGCCATAAAAGGAGGTGGTAGGCGTTGTATCATTCGCCACCAGTTCTCTTTGGGGTTGATTTGGGCAAGGTGCGGAGAGGGTGAAAGTAAAAGTGCGGACGTCCCAGCCTTTTTCGCCACCTCCCCCATGTTTCTTCTTTTCCCCCATCCTTGCGACAATTTCGAGAAATCTCCTCCGCAGCGGGGACATAACCTCGCCTCCGGAAAACTGCCTCGCCTTACGGCCCATTTTCGCCAAGTTTTCCCTTCTCGACTAAAATCATAGCGCTGTACCCGAAACATTACGAATTTTCGCGGCCTTTAAGGGCTCGCGGTGCGTATACCCATGGAGACTATAAATATGAAAATAACCGTAAGTTTTTTTAGCACTGGCGACGGAGAGGCATCGCGCTACTATTCTGGTTTTACGGGAGCGTAAACTGGCGGGTATGCATTGTTTTTCCTCGTGCGTGAGGGCCAAATTTACTCTTTTCTTTCGTCTCTAATATGCATAAAGCTATATTATCTACCTCTAGACTGAATAAAGGTGAAATCTTAATGATTGTAACTTAGTAGGTAATATGCGTGTGCGCACCCGAAAATTAGTCGTCGCAAAGGCTTTGAAATTTTGCTCTGTATCAAATTCAGGCATCTCGCAGATGGTTTCCTTCGAATGCCCTAAGACTCGAAGGCGGGTTTATCAGAATGCCTTCCATAAGAAATTCGTGTAAATTCCGTTTTGATCGCCTGCAAAGCTAATTTGTTTTGTGAAAATAATTTAGAATAATAAATACACGAGGCTGATAATCATCCACATAAAAACTAGTCATTATGCATTCTAGTTAATATCATTAAGCAAAGTTGTTGGTCTCAGATACTTTAAAGTTGGTAAAATACGAGTGCAAAAATTTCTTGGAGATTTTTCTCGAACGCCGAAGTAACAATTTGATATTAAATTCAAACTAGACTATTTTTGATTACATTATTCTACAAAAAACACATTTTCCATTCCAAACTTTTTTCATCATTAAATGTCCTACATGCCATTGATAATATTACGGAATTTAAATTAAAATATAAATATTTGTTTTAGTATCCACATTTTTATCTTTTTTTGTAATTTTGCCATTAGAAAATTACACTTTGGCATCAGAACAAAGTTTAAACTCAGAAATGAATTTTATTTTCCATTCGGACAGTTCCGGACGGGTGCTAATGTAATTTACTGCTTCGTTAGTTGGGGTAATAGTTAAGTGGCCATTAGCTTTTCTTGGCAAATAGCTTACATTCAAATTAAGCTTTGCCTCGACCTAAACCATGGAGGTTTACTTTTGACGAAACTACTCAAGGGAATTGAAAGGGAAATGCACACCAATCAGACTGAGTGTTATTTAAAGTTTGTTTTCAAGATCATCTGAAGATCAACCTTATTTTTATTTTATGATAATCATTTCTATCTTTATAAATTGAAAAATAAAAACATCTGCGTTAATCAATCTGTCACTGATAGTTTATGATTAATAAACATAGAAATGGTAGATATTTAATGTTAATGAAAATACACCATAACTAACTGGTAAGTTAATAAACAAAGCCTCTCAGAAATCCTTGTGGTTACGAGGAAGAAAAGATTCGTTTTGGACACGAAGGTTGATAAAATTATTTCCATTACCTACAATAACTTTTGCTGTAAACTCGCAAGAATTATGCAAAAAATATATTATTAGACGAATTCTTCAATATCGGGTCCGCTTTATACGATACGAATTAAGATTCATTTGAGTTTAAAAGTTATAGGAAATATGTAAGACTTGACTAAAAAACAATGAAATCGATTACATTGGAAGAATATATTTTCCATAAACTTAAGTTGATTGAAAGGAACGAAACTGGAATGACATACACAAAAAACGTACTCCGAAAGATTTTTTGAATCCATCATACCCGTCGAAATGATTTACTTATGTGAAATTGTTTCACATTTTTATTCTTTTTGGCCTGGAATGAATGGACTCGATTCATGAAATTTACCGACAGCGATGGCGGAGTAGTTAGCGTGCTAGCGAGTTGTGGTCCCAGCTAATCGTATTTCTCTGGTTACGGGATTCTTGTCTTCGTTCGGCCATTGTAACTTCTTACGTCTACCACTGTAATTGTCCAATAAATGGATTTTTGCGCAATAAATGACCTTAACTTAGAGTGGCCGTGAAAGGAACCTAAACGCCAGAATTTCCGTCAAATAGTGAGGTATGCTGGCGTTACGCATGTACAATCGATATCGTAGTATTTATTATCGCTCATAGCGAAGCCGTTTACCGATGTATTCCGGTATTTGCACAGCTCCTCCATAAGGTCTGACAAATTGACTGAGAGGAAATCTCGAGTTGGCCCGGGGCATCGGACAAGCGGTATTCAGAAGTGGATTCGGAACGTTGGAACCCATCCAAATCGTCAGAGAAGTCGAACGTGCCAGCGACTACGAAATGTCCCTTTGTCTTGGCCTCTTCGACTGTGAAAATGACTTCGACTCGGTCCACACATCAATCGCAAAAAGCGTAACGTCGAACCCACTCACGAGTATAGTTTTGTTCTAACTCAAGGACCTGCATGCCTACAGATACTAGAATTCTTTGACCTGTAAGAAGTCTGGCGAATTTCCGTTGGCAGCGCTAAGGAAAAGATAACAGTAAAATAAATTGAATATTTGGGTCGCTGCAGTTGTATCTTTTTTATTTTTTAATGTTGTATTAACGTCATGATGTTACTAAGCTGTATATGTTTACGAAGATAGGAGCTTCCATCTTGAAAAACTTTCATCGTCATCGTTAGTTGGCAATCCGAAGATTGGTTTGTTGCAGGTCGCCTATCCTTATCTAACCTATGTCTCTCTCTAAATCTTTTCCTCCTCTATTACTTTCCATACAGTCTTCGCGAGACTATCACTATCAGTATTGTTGAAAGTTCTTTGATAGCTTCATTTTACTCATATGGACCCCCACCGGGAATCGAAACCGGGACCGCTTTCATCAGAGGCGAACGCGCTACCATCTTGGCAATCCGGAAGCCTAGGAGTCTATGTTTATGTCTGTGTAAATAGCCTGCAAGCTGCCTAGTTTTCGGTTAAGTTCCCTCTTTTTGCCTAATTCTTTTATCAATCTTTCCTTCTTCTTCATTCACTATTTCTTCTTTCTTTATTCGCTCTTCGAAGGGCCTCTTCATTCTCTTTCCACTTTATTTTTATCATCCTCCGGTAACATTACATCTCCATTGCTTCTAATCTTTTCTTCTCTGCTACCATTTTAGTCCATGATTCACGGCGTCTAAGAATAAACTCTGAAGCATGGAATTTACAACAGATCTGATAAGATTGGATTTAACGCCACATACCATCGACCTATCTACGCATTGATATTTACTTCGCGGAACTACTCCATGGTAGCGTAATTTACGGTTTATACATGCTATAATATTGATTTATTATATTTCACCACGTTAATCATACCATTCTGCCTCGATGTGCCATAAAGTTCGAAGAAGTGTATATTTAAGATAGCGATGATATAGACTACGAACGATACGGTGTGGTATCATTCCTTCTCCCCCTGCAGATAGATACTGGTTGTTTTCCTTGAATTATATTGGGAGATTCATCATTGACTCACGAAAGAACATTCGGATAACACTTCACAAGAAACCAATTCTGTGGAGGAGCGGAGAGCTGTGCCAACTCAATCCTAAAAGTCGTCAGGCAAACGCCGATCTCGGAAGATGAGCTCCAGAAAGGGAAAAAAACTGAGGAAAACAAATAGTTAGAAGTAGATCTTTCCTTAAATGAAAATTGGAAAGATTCTACTAAAACCGAAGACCATTGCTACAGCTGAAGACGATTATGCTAGAGCGAACGGCTGCATCGTAAATATTTCTTGGAGAGTAGAGCGCGAAAGAATGAGAGTAATGACAAATGATGTAAAAGCAAACACCCAAGCGAATTTTAGTGTAAAAAGACTTCTTTTACAAGTGAGCCTGAAATTAAGAATAAAAATAAAAACCTGTAAATTAAGAACCGGCTGCGATGGAGGAGTGATTAACGTGCTAGCATTTTAAAACTCCGAGGTCCCGGGTTCGAATCCCGGCTAGTCAGATTTTTCCTGTTAGAGATGGTTGTGTCTGTTCTTCCGTTGGTATTGTTCGAGCCCCCCACTGTAATTTTCCAGTAAATGGATGTTTGTGTGGGTATTGTGTAATAAATAAATAAAACAACCATGTCCTAATCAGGAACTCGGTGTTGTTAGACTAGCACGCTATTCCTTACGCCAGCGAGGTCGGCAACCGGTAAAACGCACCCAACAGGCGAGAGATGCTGAGTCGATCCGTAGTAAAAACTTCCGCATCGCACTTTCCAGAGATATGAATACATCTCGTAGATGGACGAGAGCCGATGAAAGTGAACCCTATTCGAACCCATTCAATGTCTCCATCAGGAAATGTTCCCTTTCATCATATCCCTCCCTTCTCGAATTTTTCTCGTCCTTCCCAACGCCATCCTTATTCTCATAACCTCTTGTGCCCCTCACAATTCTTCGAAGGTCTCCAATACGAGCTCCCGTTATTGCCGGACCGCCTCTGGGAATAGGATGGGCCCAGGAATGGGAGCGAATAACAATACAATGGATTGAATCGAAAGCGTTGGAGTGGGTGGAGGGGGAAGAGAGAGGGAGTTAAGCGGGCATAAGGTTGGATAAAGGTTTTCGTTCCAAGTGTAACCGCATCCAGTGTCGGACGGAACTAAGGGGCCCAGAAGATACCCCTTTGGGAGTTATCAATGGAAAGGGAAAAGTGGGAAGGAAGTTGTACATAAGAAGGAGGCAACATGCTTGGGATGTTAATGTGCTCAAGGGGTAAACAAACGCTGTGAGACACCTTGTAACGAAAAGGGAACACGAATGTGGGAAATTTAACACGTGCACCTACTTTGTCGTAAAAACGGAAGATACTGCGTGAGATGAAAGGCTTTCCTAAATATTTTGGTGTAAAAGCCGGGCCAACGAAGATGCAAGCCGTGAGGGAAAGAGCTATTTCACAAGTTTTCAGGGAAATCATTGACTGAAGACATTCAAGTATAATTTAATAATTGAGTGAATCTGAGTTTATTCACGAAATTCCACGTGTGCTTGGTTTTAAAGCCGTTGTATTACTTTTCGTGTACCATTTTAAATTTTCAAAACTAGAGCAAGATATGTTTATAGCTATGACCTTCGGCAAAACATGGAGGTGTTTTGATATCAGCTAACAAATAGAAGTTTTTAATATTTCCAAATTTCATACTTTGATATGACGAAATGACGATTTAGTGAGGAATTTTCTGTACCTTGATGGTACACACAGATGATCCAAAATCGTAGTTATCTAATAGAAATATTTGTGAAAATAGTTAAAATAACCTCTTCGAGTTATTAAGAGAATGTTTTTAGAACGACTGTCATGCTTGGCGGGGAGAATGTATTGAGAGATTAAAGTGAAGAAAGTAATACATTTGCTTATTGTATTCACAACACAATTTCGTTTACTGGTTATTTAGGATTATTATATTTAAAGAGGTTTTTGATCAGATTCTAAATGAAACTGAAAATATCACCAGTAATTCAGATGTCTCACATTTCCAGTAAGTTTACTACATTTATTTATACTTATTGTTTCCATATGAATAAGGAGAAACTTTCATTGTGATTGCATCTCATTTATAATTTGATACTGATTGCGAAAGAAACTTATCTTTGAAAATTTGAAAGTACAATTGAGGTTAAGATTCAGTGATTATTGCAGAATTCGCAAGAAACTTACTGTAGATTTTCTTTCCAATTATAACCTATGGATACTGTCACACCTAAACATATACAGTATAGAGTCTTGTCATACTAATATGAATCAACTGGAGCGAGCTAGCCGACTAGGAAGGACTGGTGTGCAGAGATCTAATTCTTCGATTATTTTGAGCGTTTACGTTGAACTTTGTGGGGTTAACTTGTTGGTTTACATAGATACATGCCTTTAACATTATTAAATAAAATATAATCATGATTCCTTTAATATATACCAAACCGTGAGATATTTCTATATTCATTTTGATGACAAGCATATCAAATAGAAACACCACACAACTTCGTTGATTATAGAAAAACTGAGTAAATACAAGAAAAACACTGCAGCGCTGGTAAGAACCTGGTTAATTGTGTGAAAAACCTACGAAACCTAATAGCAGTGTATTTATATTAATACCTAAAGACTTGATACCGTTATGAAAATGTAACTGCAAGGCAAAGAAGACAAGTCTACAATTCAGCACTTAAAATAATGAATACTAATAGCATCAATACGTATATGAATATATCAGACACAGTTCATCATGGTAATAAAAAAATTTATGCTACGAAAAAAAAATCGTTTACATAATTCAGTTAGTGTTACTAATTACCCACACTATAAGACAAATCCTAATTTATTGGTTGAGTTGATGACATTAGTTAAGTTGATTGAGTTGATGAAAAGTTTAAGGAATTCTGCCTTAGGATGCAGCTGTGATTTGCAGGCATTCAAAGAATAGGGTTTACAAAGGTCCAAAATTCTGGTAGAATTGATTCATAATGAATTTTAATCGACTCAAATATTTATTTACACAGATATACTTCGAAATTTGCAGTCGTCTGTCTTATAAAAATCAATAAGTACGTGCAATGCACATTAAAAAATATTTTTAACTTGAAGAGAGATGAAATAGAGAGTAAGAACGGTTTCGTAGCTGAAATAAATGTTCAGACAATAGTAAATATGTAGTTAATGGCAAAGTTTATTGTCATGTTCGATATGTATTCTTTAGCTTAGTAAAATTATTGCAGAAACGTTCATTGATATACAATACCACCAAATCTATCCGGTACACCTCATAGTAGTAAGTAATCCGAGTTTTCGGAGTGACTGCGGCTGAGTGACATTTCCTCTAACGCATCTGACTCCGGACTCATGCTCGCACTGAATGAGGCGTAATCGAATGAGGGAAGCATCTCTCTCATCCATTTTTTCCGACGCCTACACGGACGGGATCCTCGTGAGAGGGTTTCACGTCACAGGCATTCCTCGATGCACCTTTTGAGACGATCGGCTCAAAACTCCGCATCTCCGCCCAAATTGAAACTTACAAGCTCAACCATAACGGGGAACGAAGTGGAAGGTCTGATTCCCCCGGATGCGTCCCCGTAAGAAAAAAACCTCGCGCATTCTTCCCGACGTTTCCTCTTGATGCTCTCCAATGTGTATCCAGGAGGGGGAGAAGTGCAGATCCTACCCTCCCTCTTTGTCCACATCCTTTTGCATAAGAGGATTCCCTCTGCCTTCCATTCCCGTGTATAAGGCTGCGAGCTTCTAGGGATTGTTGTCGATGGAGGTGATGGGATTGGGGAGGAAGGAATAAGGGGTAAGGACGAAAGAAAGCTAGGTATTCTTCGGAGGAATGTCAGGCGGTGGAAAAAGACGGCAGCGACCTCCTTGACGCGTGCCAGATTATTCGGAGTCCGCAGGTGAAATAACATCGTTTGTCATTTCCAGCGAATCTAAAGGCGAAAATGGAGGGGTTACAGATGTGAAGGAATTCGCGGGGGGTATAAAAGTGGCGGGCCTTTGGGGGTTGGGAACGGAATGGAAAAGATGCGCGAAGGAGTTGAAAAGAGAAGCAGAGCGGGGAAGGATGATTCGGGAAGAAAGGAAGGTCCGGATGGCGGGAATATTTTTAGAATTTGGGAATGGGGGGAGAGAATTGGGATCCTGAGAAATGGTGCTGAAGATAGGGACAAGGGAAAGTGAGGTAGGAGATTATGGAGGATAGGATAGGTGCCAAAGGATTTAATCTCATGAATTGTAAAGTGATTCTCGGTAATTCAAAAGGAGAGAGCACCGACGAAAGAATTGGATTACACACGATTCTATATTTGATAATTAAATGGATTTTTCCGGGAATATCCAATTAATTCTATCGGCAGATGAATACATTATCTGTCGAAAGTGAATGCAAAGCTGATTGGAATTCTCGAGTCCCACATTTATATTTTCCGCTCTTCGTTTCCTAAATGTAATTGAAAGTAAACTTTTACGACTAAATTCAATATATGTCCGAATTATAAAATAATATGCTGTTCTCAGAATTGTTGCAGAGGTTTTGTAGAAAATATTATAGATAATTTAGAATATTATGTACGAAAGTTGAAACAGTTTTCATTCCCTTTTCAATACAATGCAAGATAACCAACTATTCATCTTTCGATGTGAAGATGATTTCATAAAAAAATTAAAATTGAGTTAAAATCAAATGAACTAGATGAACTCGGTTGTATATGAGTCTAATATTTCAAAAAATTGAGCACAGAATTTCATCATGGATTCCGTAGACCAGGGATAGCCAACCTATAACACATCCCCCAAAGTGGCTCAATTTATCCATAGAATAGAATAAAATGAATTCCGTGCACACTTGATGTGTTTTTATAAACGTACACATACCTGAACACATAAAATAATCTACTACTACGTTCTAGAGATCGAATTTACTATAGTTAATTCCGCATAAATATAGATTGTGGTGCATAATTTTGGTCTTTATGGAGCATTTAAAATAAAAATGAAACTATTGACACATGATATATGAAAAGTTGGTCACCCATTCGTTGGACAATTTGTATGTTATAATTTTAAATAAAGCCATTTTGAGTGTGATAAGTATCATCATAGAGAATAAAATTATTCAAAGTTAGGGCATTCACATTTTCGAAAAAGATCAGAAATCGGTCGCATACAGCCGCAGCTATTTTCTTTAAACTTTTCTTACATATTAAGCAGAAAAAAGTATTATGTGAGAAAAGAATTTCAAAAAGGTTTGAGGATAATTTTCTCACACAGAATGCATATAATCGTATTTTAGTATGACATTTCTTCTGTTCCCAATGAAAAGTTACATTTATAGTTCAGGGATTCTTAACCTCATTTTCCATTTCTCCGTTTATCACTGCTCAAAATATTACCACATTACTTCATGCGATCAAGGATTTTGTAAATTATTCATGGAAATAGATTTAAGTCTTTGCCACGCGTTTATCTATATAGCGTTTGTCTTCGTTAAAGCAACAATTTTTTAGATATTTACAACTATTTAATGACTGATATCTAATTCATTACAATGACATACAGAGCGTCAAGGAAAAGCGTTGGGTAAGAACCGTTAGAACGTTCAAAACTAGAGGAAGGTATTTTAAGCTATGATCTTAAGGGACATACGGTGATGTCATGAAATTAGCTAACAAAAACATTTTTTTAGTATTTCAAAATTACGTACTTTGATTTGACGTAATGACGATATGTCGAGCGATTTTCTGTTCCTGAGAATAATGACACAAATGAGCAAAATCATAGTCATCTAATTAAAGAATTTGTCAGAATGGTAAATATATAAATTTTCGAGTTTTTAAGTGAGTATTTTTAGAATGACTTATTAAACTGTAGAAAAAATATTTTGTGAGATTAAAGTGATGAAAAGGATGTATTTGTTATCATTATTCAATATACGAGTTCATTTACTGACTTTTATCATCATTATATTTAAAGAGACTTTTAAGCAGCTTCAAAATTGAACAGAAATCAACCATACGTAGCAAAAATGTAATTCTATCGTCAGTCCTTGTATCCAAAAATCCTCCCAACGGACACTCTTCTTTATGCCCCATAACAGAACGCAGCAGGATGAAGGGGAATTACTACTTCAAAGTTCTGAGAACGTAAAAGTTGTGAGCAAATACAAATATAGAAATCGAGCTATATCTTTACCCATTCTAATACCCGTTTTACTCCCAAACCAATTCTACGAGACCCCTTCTCCATTCATTACTTCCCCACATTTACAGCCAGAAGAGGCAGTGAAGACATCGGAGAGAGGTGAGAGGGCGGATGGAGTGAAGTTAGCTCAAGGAGTTCCATTCCTCCCCTGTTTATTTGGTGGGGGATGAAACGGGAAGGAGCAAGGTGTCTGCCGCGGGTAACTGAGAAAGATAGAGGAAGTGGGGATGTAAGAAGGGGGGAGCGGTAAAGTCGTGCCGCGCCTCCAAACACGGCTCCAATGCGCTCTGCAAACAGTTTCACCCTTCCCCGATGGATAACCCTAGGGGTGAGAGGGGATGGCGAGCAGAAAGAAGGAGTTTGGACGGAGACAGGGAATGAAAAGTGAGGAAGACATAACACTTCCTCTTCGAGTGCATTCGGGTTTGTGCTAGGATAACCAAACTGTCTCCATCCCCTATCCTATCTTGGCGGGGATATTCCTGGATTGGGCTCTGAAGGGATAAATGCTGCAGAAATGGAAGGAAAATACGTTTCCAGAAATGACACCACAGATGAATTGGCTTTGGGGGAGAGGGATCATTCCTTGATGTGATACATGATGACGTCGGTACCTAGGCTGGGCCTGCGAATCATAACCTACGACCCACGAGCAGGAATGTTAATGGAGCATCGCACATATTTATGGGAAAGATTCTATTTAAATAGCTTAAAGTCTTCGGTATTTTTCTAGAAAAAAAGAAAAAAATTTTCTCGGAAAATTGTTGCTCCAACAGGTCAAACCATCTTATCTTTTACATTGAAACAACATAATATTCATTCCCAAGGTTATTACGTTATGTGAGTATTTTCCCACGAACTCAAATGAGAGCCGACTTTGAGAATGCATCATCAAGAAGACTTTTTTCATTGGCCCAAAATTTTAACAAAAATCTATTTATTTTGTAAGTCCTCGCTTTTTCGATAAGAAAAGTACATTTCAAGTTAAGAATAAGATTTTCACATAGAGCTTACATATAGCCCTTCCCTGAGCTTATGCTCAAAGTTTTCACGTTGATAAATAAATAATTTGATTTAATTTCATAAATAATTAATAAATAATGAAGTACACTGAACTGAAGAGCATATGAAGACACTATAGAAAAAGAATCAAAACACTCCATAGAGAGTATCAACTATATATATATATATATTTTTTTTTTTCAAGTTAGGCAAAAATGATTTTGTTTGGAAATTTGCCTTGAGCAGTATCAATATTTTTGTATGTGTTGAACTGAATCTTCCCAGAAAATCTCGAAAAAAGAGCGATTTCCACAAAATTTTCATTGAACTGCGATTTTTGTCAAACCGTTTCAACCTTCCCTTATTATTTGAGATAGAGTTGAAAATTTGAGATTGTGTTCTGGCTTTAGAATGACTGCAATTAAAAAATTTTATTTGATATTCACGTCCAATAGTCCAATAAGAAAATAACCTTGTAATTCTTCGGAATATGTATTAATTGCAACAAATTGTTTCATCCAAGGCCCAAAACACACCCAAAACTGGAGAGCAGTGAATACAAATTTAGACCACTTTTTTAAATTTAGAACTATGATATAAGTTGACATACGAAAGAGAAATATGCTTGTCCTAGTAATTCACGTTATATTTTCACTTCCATTCGTTCGTAGGATACCTGATTAATTTTTGATGATTTTAAATCACCTGATAATGTTGGAATACCAAGGTACTCAAGAAATAATTTTTTTTCAGTGCTAATATTTCTGCTTTTCATACGATAATTATAGCTTACAGAACACGTTTTATACGTTTCATAACCTACATAAAGTTAGCACTTTTGAAGAGAATTAACAAAAATACCCCGACGTTTTCGTGAAATAGCGAAGCTTTTTAATGGAACCTCTTGCTTCTAATTAAGACGGGAATACAGATTTCAGACTGCATTCAGGCAGTTTATCTAATTAAGAGAACTAGAGATTTATGATTAATGATGCCAAGTATTTGAAAAAATAAGCGTTCTACAAGCTCATCTTAGAGAAATGGCAGTCAAAGGGATATTGAAAAGTGAATAAAGCAAAAGAAATCCAAGCGCTCTTTGTATGAAGATAATTCATGAATGAGGAGGAAATGCTTCCTTAGTTATTCAAAGGAACTTTAAGGAATATCGAAGGATACCGATATTCGCCGCAGAGTCTACTCATTTCTGCATAATTTTCTGGAAGTAATTTCTTGTTGGATCTTTTCTTTCGAGGAGCTTATTTTTCAGAAGCACGAATTATTCGAATACCTGGAATAGCTTTCAAAATACAGTGATAAAATGTGGATAATTACCGCCCGAATGTCATAAAAAATACGGAATATATTGCGTAAAGGCATATTAAAAAAGGACAAGGGAAATATACCTAACTGATGTTACCTTTAAATCGAAACTTCACTTTTGTATCTGCATTAACTGAAAATTCCTTGAATACCAATATTTTTTCTAAATTCTTATAGATTTTATCCATTTACATTATTCATTATGGGAATTCTCTAAGAGGGTAACAAACACAGAAGTCGATTGTTAAATTACACATTTAATTAAAAAAATGAATTAATAAGTGTAAAATCACATGGCAAGTAAATACACAAGAATGGTTACGGGTCTTTTCCGCTTGAGCCAAAATATAATAATTTGTCTTTTGTTCTCAGGTCGTTTAATTTAAAATAAAAAAGTATGAAAAAGAAGAGAAACCACAGAGCGCCTTCAGAAATGTTTAATTTTTTTCAAACTAAAAATATCACTAAAAATGCATAGAGTAATATGGTGACACGTCCAAAAGTTGTTCCTATCGCTTCCAAATGAATTATGTGTAGATTTGTGTGCATACTTCGCCAAATCATACTGTTAAAATTTTATAGAGAACCCCAACATCTTTTGGGAAATTTTACTGGAATAAAACAGGAGGAAAACCTTAGCAAAACGACTATTTTTCCCAAAGATTTATGTCGTTGGATTTGAATCATTTTCAGTTTTTAAGCATTTTAAACATTTACAATTTACTTGCGCATGAAATCTTCAGAATTGTCGGTACGCAACGGCTTGATACTCGAAATAGTAATAGCGCCTCAATGTGATCCGATGACCCCCGTTGATGAAGCGGCTGAATTGGGAACGTTTGATGAAGAGGAAAGCGTGGATGGACGGGGAACATAAGGGAGAACGATAGAGGCAAAGGGAGAGAGAAAGAGAGAGAGGTAGAGAGAGAAATGGGACGTGAGGAATAGTACCACGGAAAGCAGCGTGGTTTCCTTTCGGGTAGTATTCGGCTGCCAGATATCGGGTTTCATTCAATCTGGACCTTGTCGATCTTTTGCCATCGAGGTCGTTACACGGGATGGCAAACGGAAGAGAGGGGAGTTGTAAGAAGGGAAAAAGGTTAGGGGGAGAAGGAGTAGGTGGGGATGGATGCTGAAAAATAAAACCAGAATAGTCTCAATGTAGAAGGGAAGGGGAAGGGTGAGCTAAAGGAGTGAAACGTGGGAATCAAGGGAAAAGGAAGTGAAGAGAGTAAGATGAGATTGGATAAGGAGGAATGAAAATGGGATGTGTTAGATAAACGAGTGAAAGAGAAAAACAGGAAATGAAGGGGTTGTGATGTATAATTTAATGGAGTCTTACTGTATACACATACAATGAATTATGGATATAGTACTAGAGAATATGCAAAAACACTAAAGAGGAATGATAAGAGAGTGTTGTTCAAGTAAAAGAAATAGAATTCAAGAATAAACATAATGGAAAATGTCGACACCAAACTTCGCCAATATAAAGTTATGTCGTGGTTGCTTAATAGGTAAAGTATTTGCCTGGAAGAGTAGGGTTCGATTCCAAGACACTTCGACATTTTTAACTACCATTTATCCTTCAGTGTTCTTACGAACGCATGAAAGAGTATAATTTAGTACCTATACCCCCATCCTTAGAAACAGACATACAGTGTGGAAGATTAATGACCAATCGAGACGTTTAAGCTGTAAACTAAAAGAAAGTAAAGGAGAAATATTGGGATTTATGATGACATAGGGCAAATATTAAACTCGAAAAATCGAACGAAACTAATTAAGGAAGAAGAGTGAGATTAAAAGGAATCGGTGTGAAATACAATAACAGAGAAAAGAGTTAAAAGGAAAGATTAAACATTAATTAAGAATTCAACTTAAGAAAGGTTAAATGGATGGAAACCATGGGTGAAGATGGAAGCTTAGTATGCATATATAAAGTGTATACAATAGATACAGAGAAGAGAACTGTAAAATTACTAAAGAAAATATAAAGAAAATATTCTGCGATTAACACAGAATTTGACAAACTGCACGTAGAGATCATAATTGCCAATGTAGCGAGTTTGTCGCTAAATCTAGCGACCTATTTTCTGTTATAGCAACATCTCGTAATCTATGTAACAAACCCTCTTCTACGTTCTCTTAACCCAATATGTTTGATTACATTAGGTTTGATACCATTATTTTCAAACGATACAGAAGCAGGCGTCACTTTTTAGTTATTAACACAAAAAAGCTCGATGATAACAAACGTTTACTAAACCACAAGAGAAGAAATTACACGACCATGGTTTCATAGCTAAGCTACATCCTTAGGTCTCAGTCTGACATAAGTCTCAGAAAGACCTGAGGATGTAGCTTAGCTATGAAACCATGGTCGTATAATTTCTTCTCTTGTTGTTTATTAAACGTTTGTTATCATATAGCTTTTTAAACGTTATTTTCAGTTGTTAAAAGAATAAAAATCATACTATAAATTTAATTTTTGTGATTCTTGGAAGATTACTCTATTATAGAAGGGAATTTATGTTATTTTGTTGAAATGAATGAAAATTTGCATGTTTTCATTGTTTAAGTTATGAAGACGTACCACAATAAACAAAAAAGAATTGAAAGCAATTTTATTCTTTAACTAATTTTACGGACATTTTTCTGGGAGTTAAGCGACTTTTTAGCTACTTTTCAGGGTTCAGGGTCTAGCGACATTTTCCATAAAAAATCGGCATCTATGAGATTAGAGATTGACAGGGAAAGGAGATTGGTAATGCGAGAGTAGCGAAGAATGGAGCAAAACGAGACGGAGAAATGGAAAAAGGGAGGGTGAGAGAGAGAGGGGAAGGTAGAGAAACAGGGAGATTTTTGCTGGGAAATAAGATGGGAAGGTAGAAAGAGGGAAAAAAAGAAAAGGTTATTTGGAGAGAGAGAGAGAAAGAGAGGCGGAGGGAGAAGGGGAGAAAGGAAGCATCTGCCAATATTGGAGACTCACGTTAATTAACTTGAGAGAGCCGAACCAATCCCTAGTTCTCTCTATCTCTCTCCCCATCCCTCAAACTCCCCATCCTCAAACAGCTCCCTTTTCAGCAACCCTCCGATGCGTATCTCTCCACCATTTCGCTTCTGACCTCAACCTCTTCCTTTCTTTCCCCTCTTTCTCCCCTTTCTTTTACCTCTTCCACTCATCCGCGCCGTCCCCCCCCCCCCCCCCCCCCCCCCCCCCCCCCCCCCCCCCGAGCGATTTTTTCCCAAAGAGGAAGACCCGGCCATGTTTTTAAGAGTCGCGTAATTAAATGGAGACACGATATTCTCTTTCATCTCCCGTGTAATTTTGCGCCGCGAGCTATATTCATTGTCGTCGGCTCAATTACGATAAGTCGAGGGAAATGAAAATCGAGCTCCGATCCTATTTTTCGGAAAAAGCCGGACGCTTTTATGCCCTCCCCAAGCGATGCCGGTGACTGAGGGATGAAATGTCGATGATATGACTATTAAATTTTACTAAGAGTTGTAAATCTCCGCATGGCTTCAGTCTATGTGTCCTTGAAACTGGAATCGGTAATATAGTCGGAGGTCGAGATATTAATGCTAAATCTAATTAAACGAAATCTTCCTGTTCAAAAATATTGTTCTGGATTAACTGAGATGAATTTTCATTACATACATTTCCTTCCAAGAAAATCATTTTTGACCTGTAACATCTTGTGAAGAGTCAGACGTTTGGCTCATTAATACCTTGCATCGTAACTCTAAGTGTTAATCTCCAAGAAAAACGGACTAAAATATGTCAGACAAAACCGATACTGGAATCCAGATCTTTTTCTTGCCGAGCGGTTGCTCTAAAAATTTGAGCTATCTTGCCATAAAATTCGGACATGCCGTTTTAGGAGACTTTGTAGGCATGACCGTGTGATACATCCGACTGAGTGGCATCGTCCGTGGCATAAGACAAAGTCCTCTACGAGGCACCGTTTTGCGTTAACAAAGTGATTTTTTCAGTTCCACATTTTTGTGTCCTTTTTTCGTAGAGAAATTTTCTAGGTGCACGTCTATACGCTCAGCCACCCTTTTTCACATCCACGAGTTAAACTTGAATTGTTAAAAGCATAACATGATCTTAGTATTCACATTTTGCATAATACAAACAGTCAAAATACTCGATATTCTGCTACGAAATAAACGCAGGAGCATCAAAATTTACTTCTGCGTAACTTCTGAAAATGCATAGCAAAGTATAAATTGAAGAAAAAGTTAATGATTTATATTCCATATATCCATTCCATTATCCCAAAGGTATTCCCCACACAGAGATATTTCGTAAAATATTTATAAACACTGCAAAATACTCAAATGATCATCATTCAACGCATTATTGTTATATTTGATATTTTATGCTGACATACATTAGCGGACATTCGCAAAGTCATTCGTTAGCTGAGTCCCTAAAGCCGAGTACAAATCTTCTTCAGCCGAAAAATTACTTAAAAGGGTGACTCGTGAGCCAAAGTAGCATTGTACATTAATTTAATGGCCGTGTTGAAAATAAAATGAGTGTAATCTTGCTCTAATAAACTCTATACATTAAAGCACACACGCTATCAGCGAACTCCAATAAAGTGAATATTTTCATTGGCGCAAATTTTTAATATCCTTTACAGAATATGTTAATTGAAACCTATGCGTTAGTAGGTGATTACTCTCAACCTTCTTTGATCTTTTGATTAGCTTTTAACAGTTACAAAAACTTACATAAGGGAAATATAATACATATTTCCAACAAAGACACAGAAGATAGCCACCATTAGCTTTGCACTTAATCAATACCGCCGCTGATAATTTCACAGAGGCGACGCGACTTCGAATCGATTTCCCGCCTCCCCTTTACGGTAATTCAATCTGGAGCGGAAAACAGAAGCCACTTCAAAACATTTCTTCTCATCCGTTATTTAAAAATATATACAAAACGATTCGCGGCCGCTTCAAAAGCGCTGGAAACGCTATATTTTGGCACGCTCTTCAAAGCGAACTGATTCACCACCGCCGCCGCCGATTCAAACGGCGTACTTCTCCGCTGCCCATTTTTCTGCACATGCCGGTGAACGGTTGTATTTATCGGAGATGGACATGGAAATCCCTTCGAAAAACCCAGAGAAAAATAAGGATCTGTTTCCCTTAATGTGGAGGCCAGTATACGATTTTCAGTCCAATTATAACAGGGATAACGGAAAATCTTTCGTAAATATATGATACGAGAGGCCATAAGCGTAAAGTTAAATTAATAAAGCAACGAACGAATATAAGTAAATCCTCGTTTTTAAATCGCGCTGTTAAAGAGAGGGATAATTTCCCTGCAATAGTCTTTGAGCCCTTTCCTAAAAGTTACAAACAGTTAATAAACAGAAGGTGTAGATTATGCATGGACGAGTGGGTGAGCTAGCGGGGTAGGGGTTTGCCTGGTAGGGTGTGGTAAGGGGAGGATTTGTCTCCGGGACCTCTTCGGTAACCATGAAGGCCTTCCAGGAACCCTGAGAAAAACTTATATAATAATAAGGAATGTTAATTTAAGAACAAATGTTGTTATACAAAAGGTTTTATTGGCATTTTAAGTGGAAATGTACTATTTTAGGGAAGATATCTCCCGTAGATCACCCGTAGACGCCATGATGTTCATTCGCCTTAGTACCGTGCAATTACTGAGAAGCTAACTAAATCAACTGGTAGTGATTCCAATGCTTTACAACAACCAATCCTATGAAATGTAACGAACTTATTCATTATGTACTTAGGAAGTTTGCTAATGAATATTTATGTAGATAAGGATGAATCTGCCACCCGATGATGATTAAGCATCGATGCAAATAGCACTAGAGGAACTATCTCAATAATAATTCAATCGTTTCAACTTAACCCTTCATTATAATATTATTTTATCAAAGATATGTTGATGATTCGTGACTACGAGAATTTATTTCAATTCCTCTTATCTCTTTAGAGAGATTTTTCGTGACTGCGGTTCCTTCTGTAATGACAAAAACATTTCCTAACTGAACAATATCAATAGAATGTGACCCAATTTAAGGAAATTTATCTACTATAAAAGGACTAGGGAAATAGATCACTCTAAGAAGAACAAATAATTGACTGCGTAATCAAAGAAAGGTTTGTTTATGTTCTAATACGTTCATCACATCATATTCGGTTTAGGTGTGGCCTTAGTAAAGGGCATAAAGATAAAGTTGTGCTCGAACAAACTTTGCTTGAACGAATATTCGTTTTTGAAGAAAATGCATGCGCGAGATTGGGCACCTTGAGGTGCTGTATGGAGGAATACAATTAAAATAAGTAAAGGTTCGGCTGTTGTTATTGCATTGATGTTACTTGGAAATTATGGCGATTAATAAAGAGACTGGTGAGAAGTTTATCAATTTAGTGAGTAAGATGGCGTTTGGAATTTGGCTTATCTGATACTGTCTGTCTGTTTTTTTAACGGACACGTTTCATTTGGCAAGAAACCTGAGCTTTTTGGTATCTATCAGTACATTGCTACATCTCTCTGTGATGGATGAAGAGTGATTCTGAAACGAAAAGTTCCCTTTCATTTATCTTTGAGAGAAGAGTGGACCTAAAGAAAGAATAACAGCAGACTTTAAAATTAGCTGCAGCCGGAAGTCAAAGCTAGGCCGAGAAACTTCAAACGTTCTACTACATTGTTACAGGTCCGTGTGAGCTTACAAAGAGGCTGCAATAGAGTGAATTGCCAATTAATTATGAATTGTTTGATATCCCTCTAATCATAAATAAAACTGAGTCGTCTGTTAATTTCTTATAAATTTAAACCAATCAAATTCGACAATATTAATTGAGGAGATGAATTCGAGTCTATAAAATATAACTCGGTTAATTTCCTTTTTTAAATATATTTGCATTTAATCTCGATAATGGCAATTACATACGCTTATTATCTCGATGATATTTACACATGAACGGCATATGAGGTACGCTGTGATTACAAAATGTAAAATCTCAATCCTTACACATTTGTATTATATGCCAACTATTTAAAGGCCAGAAAAAAGGAGAAAAAATTATAGAGCTTCTAATCGACGTATTTTCTCCTTCTGTGGAAGACATTTATAGAAAAAATGTGGAAACTAACTGAATAAATAGATAGTGCGGTCTAAATATTCACTAGGGACCAAGACCCACTCATGATTAATTCAGAACCGCAGTGCCACTAATTTTATTTCAATTTTAATCAGCTATCAAACAAAAATCTCTGTCAATGGATGATCAATAATTAAATTGAATTAAAGTAATTTATATTGAAAATGAGATAAATTATTCTAGAAAACCAAATTACAGTTCAGTTTCTATTGTTCTCATTATTTAACACTCTTTCTAATTACTCACCTTCTCACAATCAGTTATAAAGGTCGAGCATCAGACAATCTTATTAACGGAAAGTTATATAGCCTTCGGAAACTTATGAACCCGCAAAATGGGTTTATCTTACTTTGTAAATATTTTTGTAGGGGATGTAATATGTATATATCATAATTTTTCACAATTACTGAAATGCAGGCGCGCGCGTATGGAAGTGGCCAAAAGCATTTTCTCCCCTAAGACTCTACAATTACTTTCATAAGAACTTAATTAAAGAGGTATTGAACCATAAATTTATGAAACATTGATATTAAAAAGGGTAGGGTGAACATTTATTTTCATTGTAAGAATTACTATGTTCATATTAAAGCTTCAATTGCAACATTTTTAACTCCTAGTGTCTCTGTGAAGTATGTAGCCAGGGGAACAGTTCGAACTTAAAAGGTTCCCCTAACGGCCACGAAAAGCCCTGGAGTGGGAATTAAGTCTACTACGCTTGATGAGGTATGAGGTACTTAACTTTTACTTACTCCACAGATACGAGTGTAGGAATCAATGTGTATTGCAAAATGTCACTATGAAAAATAATTTCCATAGTATTCGATTAAGAGAGGTCAAAATGATTGCCATTATTTAACGTCACTCATACCTCGGTAGCCTCCACATTATTACACTCATGCACAAGACAGACAAATAAACGAAAGATACATTTCTCTCCATCCTGTTCCGAAAGCAAATTGAGACTAATTCATCTGTCAAGCTTTGAAGTACATTGTAAGCGGAAATCCTTGAGATGAGCAAAAAAGAAAATTACGAACGCGAAGCTGCTGATAGTTTCTACTATTCTTATACGTCTTATATCACTTTAAGATTGGGGAGATGGGTTCATATTAAATCCCAATCAAATGTCCTGACGGTTAATCGTAATCCAATCAGGGAGCGAGTCATGAATAAATTACGCAATAAACTTAATTGCGAAGAGTCTCTGACAGGCCAGTATCTTCTCCAGGAAACGCCAAACGTCGAAAGAATATTACAGTCGAAGCTTTCTCGAATTTTCAGCGGTGAAATACGTTCCCGTATCCAGGCAACAAGTCGCGGAACAATAGTCGGAGCGGCGATCGCAACGCTAATTCTCTTTTCCGCTTGGACCGACTTAAGGAAATGAGACCGCGTCACAGTTCACTCGGGCCTTTCCCACGCGCGAAGGGGACACAAACGGGATAGCCACTCGAGTCGTTCTCCACAAAAGCGGGAATTAAAACAGAGTCGAATGAACATTTAGGGGGCAGCCAGTAACTCGAGAGGTGGGAGGGAAAAAGTTGTCACCCGGATATCAAAAGACGTCGCCCCTATCCGCTGGTTAAGATTTCAAAGCGAAACGGAGTCGAGATACTTGGGAATGGAATCGCAAAACATTTCCTCTCAAAGGGAATGAGAATTCCTCCGTTTGAAAATTCCGTCGCGCTAACCTAAGTTGCTCGTTAAGAGATGTGCGTGGGAGGACGAAGCCTCCGAAATTCCCGAAACCGCGAGGTCACTGCGAGTGTGGATTGTCTTTCCGGGCGAACTTTGACTTACCGCCTGGGCTTCGTGTTCTCTTTTTCGATTCTCCCACTCCTTCACGCTTTTCATGTCACGTAGATATGGAGTTTGTTTTCGAACAAAAGTTGACACAAAAATTAACGACCTATAAGTTCAAGATAAAAGGAGCCTGGGACTGTCTGTGCAATAGTCAGCCATGATGCTTAAACCTCACCCTTCCACCACTGGCTACCAAAAGCTTTGGAAAAGAGATAAGGCATACTAAGGAAGATGAGGAGTGAGATAGTTCGTCTCTGCTTTCCTCGCTATAACACAGAATGCTATCACGTGAATAAATCCACGTAAAATCTAAGACACTTTGAATAACACTTTTCATAGTACTTCATGATGAGAGACCTCTGCTAGATGCTAGAACGAATCGATTCAAGAATTCATTTTTTTCCGCGAACGATACGTGGAAGTAATCGATTAGAGATTTAAAGTCATGTTGCATACACACCATGCCACACGCCAAAAGGCGGCTTACAGGGTATTTACATAGGCACAAACTTAAATATACACCATTATTATTAATTGATTTTGGCGATGTATGGTGAAATTAAAAAAAAATCTTTAATTCATGTAATCACCTATAGAGTAACTTAAAAAACGGAATGGCTGTATTTATTTTCATATATGTAAAAATTGGTGTATAAAATTCGATAAACGGATTGTGCAAGTTGGCTATACCGAAGGGGTCACAATACTTTCCTTTTTTCAACCTAGACAAGGATTGACGACCAAAAAATACTATGACGACGATGAAATCATTGCTCTTAAAAGATGCTGAATTTCCACATACATACATACATTAGTTTTCTTCCTTCGGTAGGTTCAAGTGTTCTAATATTCCCTACTCGACGCCATTTCCTTCACCAGGTAACTTGCCCCTTTCCTAATGTCATCTAACAACTTTTGTATTTGTCTTCCCCTCTGCTTTGAATCTCCGTACATAACATATTTGGAATCCTTTAAATTTACCAGATTTTAATTTTTTTTGGTCGTTACATTGTCCATACACGAGAGTCCTAATATGAAACCTTTCACCTTCCTCTCCTCCCACAGCCTCCCATCCTTCCACGCACCCACCGTTCCCTTTGTATTCCTTACACTGAGTCGATTCCTTTTGCCCGGAAAATCGCGCTGCCGTCCGTTGGGCTGATATTCCGCTCTTTTCTGTTCTGTTTCCTCCCACAAAAAATACTGGAAGGGGCGTTCTCGCGGGTATATGCTCCGGCGATACCCACTTCTCCCTTTTTCTCTCTCTCTCCTGACCGACTATTCTTTTTTTCATTTACGCTAAACGCATGCAGCCCCTAGAGAGAGAGAGAAAGAAAGAGTGAGAGGGGGAGGTAGATAAGACTGGGAAAATAGTGAGAAAGAGAGGTGTCGAGGGATAGAGAATGGAAGAATGAGGAAATTCGCGGGAAATGTGAGAAGTGTATGCTTTCAAGCGGCAGAAGAGAGGTGATTTGTTCGAGGAGATAAGGGGAGCCGGCGGGATTAAAAAGAGAGGGAGAGACATTGAAAACGTGAAAGACTATTGGAACGAGCCCGGCCGAGTGAACCAAGTGGAAAGCTGATAAGTTATTCCCTTGAAGTCTTGAAACCCGGTACGGCTTTCAATTTTGGCGAGTCGAAAAAAGAAGCGTGGGCGTTGAATTTTTTTCCCCGTTCGAAGTGGCTGATAAAATCTTTGTGTTGGGATTCCGCGGGATGCTCTCCACAAGAAGAGGTTCGATTTACTGCTGGAATAGACTTTTTATTGATGGACGTTTGTATGGGAGCATTTGCCTGTGAAAGCGAGGGATCTTTGTCTTGGAAGAGTTCCCTTCGGAAAAAGACTCTAATGAAAGTATTAAGCTCCTTTGAGCGAGTGCCCATCTGTCTATTTGCTGATTCCCGAGAACATGCTGGAAGTATAAGCTTTAGATAATGTTCCAAAAACAACGCAGAAAGTTAGCGCTAAATATATTTTTATAATAATAAATATAATGATTGGTAAATATTCCTTAAGCTTTATCGCAAGTCATTGGCAAAAATATTTTTCCTCCGTGACACTGAGATATAAGGGTTGAATTACCTCCAACGAGTCTCAATGAAGAATTAAAATGTTTTAAAATAAAACATTTTCGAGTCAAATTGGTAATAGAACAAGATTAAAATGCCCAAATTAGTAAAAACCATCTAAGTATAAAAATGTAAAACGTGGGAAAAATTGTCAATGAATAAAAAAGTATAAAAAACCGAAAGTACCACGGACATAACAACAAGAAAAAAGTCAAGAAAAAAAATTCTGGTTTAACCCCGGAAAAATGATGGGTATAATTATAAGAAATAATTTGAAGAGATAAAAACAAGAAAACAACTTGCTAAATAGAGACCAAGTGTAGAGTATAAACATTTTAAAACGAAATAGCAGCAACAGAATTGTCAAAACAAAATGAGTATCTCCACAAAATTGGTGGGTGTGTAAAAGAAGATAATTTTAGATGGTCAGACGAAACAAGTAAAAAGCAGAAATGCCAATACTTGCTGAGAAAATACGTCAAATACGTATTTCGGGAACATAACCAGGTTATAAGTTCAGGGAAAATATACCATAAAAATATTGATATTCTGTGAAATACAAATATAAAGTAATCGATATGTTTCACTTTGAGCTATCGCTTAAAACAGATATGTAAGGTTAACTTTTACTATTCCAGTTTTTTGTATTCAGAGTTTACCATGCATGAAGATCCAAGGTTCGTCTCCTAGATAATACATTTTTCCTAGCTAGGTCATGCAATTACGTAAACTGTGTGTTGTGACTGTTGCAAATTATTAAAGTGGAATGTTTTTGGTTACCTGTTTTCGGTAAGTGGGCAACGCGTTTGCCTTTGTTGGAACAGCTGCCAAGTTAGATACCCGGCGAGAGCCAACCTCTAACGGTGATCAATCAGAATCTGAAGATTATGGGTGTATATCAGTAGAAAGACGTGGTAGGTTTGGTGAAATTCAGTCATTAATAGATGGCGACGGAATAGATGCGCTAACCACGTTTCCCATCCTCAATGCAGTCCGTCTATCTTTGCTCTAATTCGGCGAAGCATAGGATTTGTTCGTAATATGTTCCTCTTTCACTAAGGAAAATCAAAAATTTGAATGATTTTAAAAATCATATTCAAGAAGGAAGTGAAGACAGTATTGGGCATCGCCAATTCGGAATAGTCCACATTTTATCGAATAACTATCCGGAAGATGCGAGGATTCCTAGAAGCGGTTGATTCTTATTCCAATAATTGCAGAGATGATACTTTTAAATTGGCTCATAGAATCACCTCCTCTATCCGAGATTGCGCTATGAGGAGAATCATCCGGTTTTTGCTCGTCGGTGAACGCTTGCTCCAAAGCTGCAATTTTCCTTGAGAATCGAATCGGAATCCCACGTCGTTGACGAAGCATGTCTTCGGCCGAATTACCGCATCGGAAAGGCTAACGCTGGACCATTTCCTGCACTCATCGCGTCTCTTTGCCCCTCAATTGCTCAGCACGAATACTCCGCCTCAAAACGATCGCAGCAATTCCATCTGGAAGCGCCTCTCATCCTCTTAGCGCTTCGCAGGATGCTATCTCCCTCGGAAAGGGATTGCAAGCGCTTGATGACGAGCTGCGTTTCGAATCAATCAAAGTTCCTTATCGTCAAGGAACGTTAGAGGAACTAACCGCGAACACGTGTATCTTCCGATGGTTCCCAACTGGTAACTTCCCAAATCGATCCCAACTTACGTGGTCTATCTTTCGAAACTTCGACGCGGTAATCGACACATTTAAAACAATCGTTATAAATTAGCGGAATTTCCTATAATAGCCCTATTTTCTCAAACAAAATGTTTGTTTTACTTTAATTTTTTAAAAGATTAAGGAAAGCTGATTGACTTAGCACGGAAAAGCCGTGCGGCTAAACCCAAAAGTGTGAAAATTAGTGATATGACTGGAAGACCTGGGTTCGAGTCTGTCATTTAACATTTCCACAAGGTTAAAAAAGATGTGGACACAATCAGATCCGCGCCCGACCTTTCTGCCGTCCGGGTGAAAACATAATTTGCCGCCCCACAAAATCAAATACCAAAACCACACATTTCCTGATTTGCAGGTGAAAATTATTTTGAAAGACTTTGAAGTACGAGCGTTTTATGACTTCATTTCCCAACTTAGATAGATCACAAAAGATCAGTAACAATTAATTGTGCATATTCCGTATGTTGACGTAGTAAATAGCATACGAAATAGTAAATTGTTAATAGTTCACATTACTTTCGAGCAACAATGATATTATTTGTATGAAATCTATTTCTCGAAACTAAATTTGAAGACTTTTAATAAATATTGTATTACAACATAAATGACTCCGATTAAATCCACTGCACAAATATTCCTTAATCTTTCCTAGGTAAGTCGTGTGTATCACACAGGAAACAACAAATGTTGTTGTAATAATAGCAAAAATTGGCTACGGTTTTGTTGTCGCCCCGAAGATGCCGCCGCCCGGGTGCGATGCACCCCTTGCACCCATAGGACGGCGCGGCTCTGGACACAATTCACATATTTCTGAACCTTTAAAGCAAGGGCCACGTGGAAATTATCAAATAATTAATCTTGGGATGGCCATGTTGAAGTTACCCAAATCGACTAGTATATAGCTTCCACAGAACAGACCTCCAAAACTTACTGCCCACATAAGCTGCTGATTCTTTCGGGTTGGATGTAGGAAAAAAGCTAAACGTCGAACATATAAATAAGTATCGTAACTTTCATCCTTTACCCCATATCCCCGAAGGTTGGAAAGTATGAAATTATTTCATTTGAAGGCTTGAAATTTTTTTTTCAGAACTATTAAGTTCTAGAAGGCTAGCATAGCACGATACCCTAAGCCAGAGGTGGGAAAGCCTTCTTTCGGGTTGGATGTAGGAAAAAAGCTAAACGTCGAACATATAAATAAGTATCGTAACTTTCATCCTTTACCCCATATCCCCGAAGGTTGGAAAGTATGAAATTATTTCATTTGAAGGCTTGAAAATTTTTTTTCAGAACTATTAAGTTCTAGAAGGCTAGCATAGCACGATACCCTAAGCCAGAGGTGGGAAAGCCGTCTTCGGGCCTCATACGGCCTTTTTGGGCGTACGTTTACTAGCTTTCTGAAAGAAATGCCTGTATTCAAATATTTGATCTCAATCTTGCTTATGATTCCAAATGAAAATAAAATGTAAAACATTCTAAATTAATTTGTTTATCAGATAAATTACATTTTCTTTACAATTTCAGTGTAAACTATTTAAATTTCGTAATCCGCGTGAAGTGCGGCCAGAGAGCTTCACATGTGACCTTTATTATGCTGCCGCTTGTAAATGTGACCTTCCAATGGAACCCAAATAGTGAATACTGATACTTCGTTATTTTAAATCTTAAAGAATATCTCTACACTTTCCCAAGTACCAACTTGACGTCTCTGCTAAGTAAAACTTCATTTGTTCACGGCCTATTTGACTCGTTACATGCACTTTCCTAGCAAATGGGCAAAATACGAATGGCGTTGGTGTGCTTGACAATTATCAATGTATTTCATATACTCTTGCGCCACGATAAATTAATGTTATGACCGAAGGGTCGGTGCCTGTAGTTTGAATATCAGTACCCTAGGGACAACATGTTGAATAGTGAGATTAGTGTGAGTATAGTGAGATAATAAGCACCTTGTTACGTACTTCTTGTGAAATAAAAGCTTGACTTATATGTATTCTATATATTACCATATGATAAGGACGAATTTAGAAAAAAAGATTTGTGTTCCATCTTTTGTGTATCACTTACACACATTGCCCTCGAAAGCTTCCAAATACCTCTTAACCACCAAAGGCAGCGCATTTGTGTTTTGTGAAGGACTAAATAAGCTCTCTACCATGAAAAACAGCCGCTATCGCGCGTTGAAACCGGAAAAGGTAATAACTTGAGCCTTTCCGCGCCGATAAAAACGGAATTCGAGAGCTATTTGCACTCGTGCTCTTTTGAGATAAACAAATCGCTTCGTTGAAACAAGACAAGCTTCTCATCATTAGTGATATTACTGGTACACTAAAACTCTTGGTTTCTTCAAGCTGTATTTTTTGCATGGAAATATTTATTTAAAGGAAGGATTTATGCGGGAACACTGGAATGGAAGCCAGACGTCATTGATGCTTGAAGAAAAGAAGATTTAGTTTCCGAATCATACAAATGTGAATGATACTGCTGGTCGATGGTGTTCTAATGGTGAGATTTCGGGTCTATATATTTATTCAGATATTCCTAATGCGCGGAAATTTTGGAAAATCAAGAATACAGATGATGCATGAATAACCAATATGCTGCGATATATAAAAGAATGCTGGCAAAGAGCAACACATTTAATAATTTTCATTCCATAACGATCCTCATAGCATGAGAGGAAGAAAATGGACTTTTACACGTCGCGTTTACACGCAAGTGTAAAAAATGCTTGTATTTCTCTATTATCATAGAAAACTATCACAAAATAGTAGCCAAAATAGTAGATTTTGATTCTCATTACATAACAAAAATTACTTCTCTAATCACTTAATTGAGGCATTCCTTAACAGTGTGGAAGAGAGAAAAGGATTCCCTTAAGAGCGTGGAATAGACGCGGAATGGTAGTTCAGTAGTTAGAATACCTGCCCGGAAAGTGGGAGACCTGGGTTCGAGTCCCAGTCATGTCACTATTTTTCACACTTGTTATTCCTTTAATCACTTAATTTTTGATAGGTATGGCTACTCAATTCCAAATGTGCACAACTCTCATTCTGTCAAAGATATTAAGTGAAATAAACTACATGTTCATAGCATTTATCTTGAGTAAGTAAAACACTCGAAAATAAACCAAAAAGAAAAAAATATATAAAGTTCTACAAAAATATAGCGATTACAGTAATATGTTATTAGCCAAGTAAGATTTAGCCAATAATTCTGAATTACTGTAGTATTAATATCATCATATATCGCTCTGTAACGTCATATTTCTTTTAAAAATTCCAAGATTTTTATGACATATTACACAAATCCATCTAGGCAAGGAATGAAAAACGCACGGTTAACATGCATGACTTTAGAAAAAGAAATGAAGGAGATAAATTGCCGTAACCGGGACTCTAACCCGGGTCTGGAGCACACTGTGTCACTTCACAGCTTCAGAATTCAAAGGATCGGTTCCTCTTTCATTGCAGCTTAGTTGGTTTAGAGCAACCGCCAGGAAAGTGGGGAACCCAGGTTCGAGTCCCGGCTACGGTAGACACTTCGTCCGTCATTTCTTCATCCAAGCCATCAAAGATATGAATGACGGGCAAAAGAACATAAAATAGTTTCCTCAGAAAATTCTGTGATAATTTTTAATGATACGGGAGCTAGTAATTAGAAATACAGAAGGTGTGTAAATATGTATGGATCAAAAATGCAATATATAATAATATAGAGATGCTAATGCATGTTCTATTCGTACGTGATATTAAGAGGCTTAAATTTCCGCTGACAGAAAATAAGATAAACCTCTTTCCATTTATCACTAGTTTCTCTATTAAGTAGCAAATATAGGTTTATGCATATTTCCAGCCAACATTCATGGGGGAAAATGCAATTCTTCAGATTTTAGAAAAACAGCAATAGTGAGCAGGAGTAAACACACGGAAGACAAATATGACTGAATTTTTTTGTGGGACGATTGTTGCCATTTCATTTTACTGAGCGCAAATTACAAATTGCAACACTCGGCTGGAAAAGTTACATCCAGTGAACACAACACAAGGGCAATCGTGTGACCATCGAACGCTCTCACGAAAATTAAATTTCGCGGGGGATATACTGCGGGACACATTCGTCGGGAGATGAATGGAAGGTATCCTTCCGGCACTTTTGGCGCAATCGAACGCGGCTAAGCAGAGTCGGAAAAAACCACGACCTTAGAATATAGGAAGTACACCTTCGGATCTCCCCCGACATTCCCTCCTTTCTCCACGATTGGCATGGGGGATCCATATTTTCCGACAAAACCTACGTCATCCCCTACAGGCGAACATTCCCCTCGCCCCCTGTACGCGAACCCCACCTTTGACGCAACTCGAAAACCCCTCTAACATTTCCATCCTGGGAGAAAGCCAAGGCCGGGGTTTAAACACGGACGGGGGGAGGTGGACTATGTGTGGGATTGAAAGAAGAGGAAAGAAGGGAAGTTGGAGGGCGGTCGTCCCTTTCAACTCATCCCCGCGCCGCGACATGAATTCCACATTACGGCCTCGGAGGT
Organism: Ladona fulva; assembly: GCA_000376725.2. Lineage (NCBI taxonomy): Eukaryota > Metazoa > Arthropoda > Insecta > Odonata > Libellulidae > Ladona > Ladona fulva. The sequence goes on from KZ308128.1 coordinate 913,323, forward strand.
GGAGTCATTAACTTGATGGGTTGGTGTGCTCGGTTAGCGTTCACCTACCGCCGATGGAGTCAATTAGGTGGAGCTGTGGGCGAATGGGACAAAAGACCATCCCCCGGAGAATGATGAACGACGAGGGCGACGTGCGAGAGAGGGCGGCTGTTTTGGGAATTAGAGCCGGGGGTATGGGGGCCAGGTGAAAAATTTCCTGCGCGATCACCCTTGCCCTTCTGAAGGCGGCCCTTGTCTTTCATCTTTTTTATCGCTTCGAGTCCGCGGGGGCGTGAAAATTGCGGATTCGGCACGCGGAAATTAAATGCGTCTGGCGCGTTTATTCCGGAAGTGGGTGGATCTCTTCGACTTATGTGCACCTGCGAAAATAATTGCTTTATCGATTCCGCTCTAGGCGGAATCCCTCGTTATTTTCCATTAAGCGCTCCTCGGGCCTCCTTTTTTTCCACCCGCCATTTGGGCGGATCGGTAACTCGCGACGCCCAACGCTTTAATCAGTGTAAATTATTCGGGCGCGCGTCTAAAACTTGGGGCTAATCGAGGATGAAGGTGAATTTCCATTTCCGACATCTTGAGGAATGCTTAAAACGCTGTGGAGGAGAGTAACGGTGTTGTGCGTTTGCCTTGTGAGTACTAACTGTGAGATGTAATGGGAGCGCTCGGTTAAATCTCGGTGAAAACACACTGAATACCCCGAAACCAGATGACTTAAAGTGCGTGTAAGATACCCGCATGCAGCAGAGGGTGGTAACATATATCCGGAGATCTACATCAACGAAATTCCTCTCTGTGTTACAGAATCCATTCTTTTAAACAGTGGCTTAATTTCCTGCTTGCTTAATCAGTAATGACATACTACTGGAAAAATTCATACTACGTATAATCTGACTGCCAATTCGCAGCCTATAGAAGTAAAATGTCACACAGCTTTTTGAACTTCGATCTAGTCAAGTATTCAAAGTCCAAAGTTAACCTTCAAATCTCTTTCACAACAGCATAAGTTTACTATTGTGTGTGAATGATCTTCTTTTAGATACTTCTATTCCAACGAGTCCCATCTCCACAGGTTGAATACATATTCCCAATACGAAATGAGATTGATTCGGAATTTGGAGTTTCTGGTCTTTGAAGCACACAATGAGATGGAGTTGAAGAGAATTGAGAAAATTAGATCTGTACAGAAAAATACAGTGATACCTTGTTTAACGACATACTGGCTTATTGACTAGTGACTGTGATAAAAATGTTTTGGGTAACGACGTCTTCTGAAGAAGATAGACAATGAAATACTGCTTTTTTGACTACATTTTATCAACCATATATTCATTGTGGTAACTATGGATGAATGCTTTATTACAATATATTTATAATATTAAAATGTTTTATCCTCATACAGTGACAGTGTATGTTTGTAGGAAATAACGTGTTGGATACGTTATCGACGGTATTCCTGGAATGGATTACCATATTTGGTCTCAAAAAATGGAATAAAAACAAGCTGAAATACAATTATATATTTGTTTATCAATTTGAGACTACCCCAAATGAAGCTGATGTAGTACAAAGAACCAAATCCTCTGTGTATAAATGACAGACGTATTGGATGGCCTTATTAAATAATTTCTGTTCTATACAGCGTCATCTGCTTCATTATCAAAGGATTTCGTTCTTAAGCTATCTTTTATGCCACTGTCCCATTTCCTGTCCTTTATTAGAATCCTACAACACAAAAACTCACAAAATGGATTTCTTAGTGCAAGAAAAGGATGTTAGCTTTGATTTGGCATAAAAGGACAACAATTCAATTAACAATTTCGCATTAGGAATACTCAACCTACAGTACTATTTTGAAGACTCCACCAATAAGTAGGAGCCACCAATTTGATTTACTTTCATATTAACGCTAAAACGTCCTACTTCCTTTTGCTATTCAAGAGTGTTTGTTTATGAGTTGTTAAAAGTATTCATTATTATAAATTAATCAAGGAAAATGAAAAAAATATTACAGCATAAAAATTCGTACGGCTAAGAATAATGAGATTCAGATAAATCTTGGTAAAATTACAATAATTCTACACAAATTAATGATTTTCTTCGATTAAAATCAATAAAACCATCTAAAAAAATGTGTCTTCAGGCTTAAAAAAAAGTTTCAATTAAAACAATAGGGTAAATACGTAGTTCAAAATGATATAGAGGATTTATACAAATATCCATTTGGGAATAAAATACTGTGGAACTTCTCCGAGGGTAATTATGGGGAAGAAAATAATTCAAACGTGTAATTAGCGCGTTCCATTAAGATAAATACTATTAGCACTCAGAGATCCGAGATTTGCAAGAGCATTAACGATGAGAGAAACACACGGAGAGAAATACTTTGTCTTCGGCGAGGCCTTCCAAATAAACTTTAGAGAGCGTCCTCCCAAAGTCACATCCACTGCCGTTAAAGTAGCTCCATTAAAAAATGTCTCGGAGATGAATTCCGGAAATTATAAAGTAAACGGTATCATTCGTGACCGTCGAGATGTTCCCAGCTTCCAGTGCCCCACTTAGCCGTGGGAAACATGAAGATTAGCGGCGAAAATGGCTTTCGAGATTTATTTTATTCATTGAATGATATCAGGTGTAATTGAGAAGATTACCATCAGGAAGCGGCATAGCGCCTCCAGCCCTGTAAAAGGATGGAGCCTGCAACTTGCTGTTGGGGATGTTTCAATTATTCATACGCTTGACTTGGAGGTGCATTAGCGTTACTAGGTTAGAAACTGTAATTTCCCATTTTGCATGCAGCCCTCCTCTGCCATAGGGTTTGGAGCCTGAGACGTCGCTCCTTGCAAATTGGCCAAAAGTTCTGTCGGAACGATATTTATAAAATGCATCTTGTTACGAAGCAAGATGTTTTTTTACTATTTATTTAAGTTACTTTAAGGTTAATGAAACACGGAAGATATTCGCTCTTTAACTCTCGGTCATAGAATATTTCTAGCGTAATGTGACTATAATATAGCAAAAGGCCGTCTATTGCATCAAAAGGAGGATTTGGTAGCAGCATTTAGACGGACGCTTTGTAGTCCCTTTAATAACAGTAACTTTCTGTTGATTATTCTCTTCGATGGATGCCGCGCTTGGAGCACATGGAAAACAAGGGGATAATTTTTTCTTACTGACGAACTTGTATTTTTTTATCTTGAGTAAATGCTTTTGACAACAAGTCACCTAAAACTCAGGAAAAAAGAACTTGTTCAAAGGCGTTTTCCGCAAAAGGTTCCTATTTTACGAAGTGAAAGCAATTACAAAGAAATTAAATTTCCCTTCTAAAACGCTGAATGAAGTCGGGTACATTAGATATAATGTTAATGAAAGACAATTAGTTAATTTAATTCATAAAGTTAACTGAATACTACTTCATGTTTAATTGCATAATCAACCAAACGTTTTGTGATTTCCTTTTTATGCATAGCAAATAATATCGTTCATTTTTTGTTAATTTGAAAATTTATCAAATTAGAAGAGATGGAATGCGTGATTTCCGAGAGTATCTTAAGAAGGTCGATTATTTTAAGAATCCATCAGAGGGGAATATGTATTTTAATATTACGTTTTATCTTTCTTTCAGCATTCAATAATATTTTTCTTTTTTCAATGGGCATTCCGTTCACCATTCCATCAATAAAAAGATCTAAACATTGGTAAGTAAAAGAAATATAAAAGAAAATACTTTGCTGTACGCTTCTTAAAATTTGAAGGAAAAATTTACTTCCTAAAATGTACCTTAATCCAAAGTACTCGTAGCACAATATTCATATAAGGAGTGCGCTGAGATAAAGATGAAGACGTAAAAACTAACATAATAACGGAAATGAATAAAGTCTGACTTGGCCGAGAATCAAATCTGGATTTTTCGCTTTCCTTACGGTTGCTCTAACCAATTGAGCTATCTTACCAGAACAGTCAGATATGCTTTCTTAGGAGACTTTGTCTGCAAGGGTTAATGGTGAGGGGCTTTTCAGGTATTTCATCCTCTGGACTTTTCTTATGAGTACTTCTTTGCGTTCCAAGTTACTTAAAACCCTTTTTCACATAAAAAATAAACCTAAGCTCTCCACATAATCTTTAAAAAAGTCAAAACTAATAAATTAACTTTATTAAAGACATTAGTCTTCATTTCGGATGAGCACATTTATTTATGTATCATTGTAATGTATATCTCTGAAATATTGTTTTGGTTGATAAATTTAGAAATTAACTCCAAATACTAGCAATAAACATAATGAGGCAATGTAAGAGAACTTTTTACTTAAAATGAATATGACAACGTCAAAGCCTAGCAGAGAAGAGGTCGTATGCAAGAGAATTTCTTGTTAAGCAGTTTCGACTTTTATGATTCTCTGCGTAGAAATATAGAGGGATGCGGAAATATCAATCGTCAATACTAAGAATAGAATTACGCTTTTGAAGTGTAAGAATTATTTATTTCACAAAATAAAAATCAAATTATCTGTTGCCGTTAATATGCTTCCTTTAATTAAAAGAAAGAAAATGTAATTTTTAAACAGATGCCGTAAGCCTAGCAACTTATTTATTAATCACGTTCGTTTCAGTAAACGACATGGGAATTGGCAAGCAAAAGGAATGGTATATTGACCCCGCTGCTGAGGGATAAGAGAAAACGAGGAACCCTGACTGTTGCGTAGTACTGATCCGTAGCATTATAACGACGCGCCTTTAAAGTTTTCCTAACTCTTATGACCTAAGAAAACGAAGTAAAGCTAATGAAAATGCACGTGAGCTTATTGTAGCCCTGCTCAAAATTCTGCTATTTTTGTGATGCATTTAGTAAGATCTGGTACAAGACGGCTTAAGTGTACGAGGTAATCAAAGTCAGAACCGTGGTTAAGATTACACAGGTACATTACATTTGGTTCCATGTTTCTCGGGTACTTTTCGAGTTCTTATCACGACATAAAATAATTTTCGTGGGTCAAAATACACGACGGCAAAGGCAACTTTGTCAACTTATGTACATTTTAAAATGCATTTTCTCAGTAACTGGGATGGTGCGCACCTGAGAAAACAAGTAGATAACGCGTTCATCTTTGGCGAAAGCGGTCCCGGGTTCGATTTCCGATGAAGGTCAATGTATGCGAAACGACTGTCGTGGCACCTCAAACACACTATTCCTGGAATGATATTCCATCAGAGAAAATGCTGGAAGATTATGCAATATGCATAACACAATATCTTTGCCGGTTGCAGCTACTGCAGGAACTGTATATCTCTCACGATATAATACGGGGCTGGCACACCTATGGCACACCTATGGCACGCCTATGGCCTCCCCAAAGTGGACGGACAATTTTTTTAACCCGTGGAACCCTGGCGGCGCTGCAATGTTTATGTAATAAATGTGGATTCGGTTCCTTATTAATGATAATTAACGATTATTTAAGTCAGTTAGATCTGAATCACATCGGTGACAAAATATATAATATCTGCATCTCACCGTATGGTTTGGCACCACACTGGCAGGCAAGTCCTAGGTACGTATTTATCAACTGTGGCTTTCTTGATGCATAAGGTTCGCTATAGTAGAACTTAATCTCTCAGGCAGCAGATGGCATTCTGTAACTCGTGAACCATTCCTATTTTGACTATTCGACATTTTTAATGAGACTGTGTTGGCCATCGTGTATTCTGTTACACAATGGCAATGAATATAGTTTTTAGTTTCAAAAGAATGGTAAATGAAGTTGTTTTACGCAGTATGATGCTACTATTGAATGACTCCCTGGTTGCAGTATAACTCACTATCTCAATTAAATTTATGTATTATATTTTTAACTTTGCATGACATTTTCGTAAAGAATGTTTTTTTTCGCTGCAATATACGTCCGCATACATTATGATGCTATTGTTGAATTTTGTGAGATGGATGTTAAATGAAATACGCTCAATTATTAGGGAAATCAATGAAAGTGGTATTTCTTTAGAATCAATATTTTTAGGATTGAAATGAATGATCAGTATATTAAATATAGATAGTTAGAAATATAAATGGGCTGAGAATATTGCAAAGTAACTTAAATATATATGTAAACTTCTTTCTTCAAGTTCCTTGAATTGGAATTGATAACCTTGGTTAAAATGTGGGAAGCAGACGAAGTATTCATGGAAAGAGGAATTGGCCAACAGTTCGGAAATTCATCCTCACCTCAATGATCTCAGAGAACTAAATCTTATATATGAATTCATACAGGAAAGAGTAGTTAGCCAGATAATTGGCTGCTACTAGAGCTTCAATCAACGAAATTTATTGTGGTCTAAGAAAAATAATTTCTAACAGGTCCTATAACTTGAAAGAGAGTAAATTAACTAGGAGTGGACTCCTAGTTAGGACTCCCTTTAGGACTAGAGAGTGGGAAAGTGTTTTTTCACAAATATTCAAGCTATTAAGTTTTATATGTTAGAAAGTACAGCAATATCAGAAATTACAAAATTCATACAAGTGGAAGTACTTTTAATATTTTTTTTCTAGATTAATTTTTTATAATGTTAATTTTAAATATCCCAATGACGATGTACACAATAGTTCTTGGGTGTCCGCGCTTTAACCTCGAAGAGTTCGCATTAGCTGTTCCTTAGTCGTCGCTGGCTGCAAATTATGTACAATGGTCCAAAATTAAAGCAACACTTGGTGGCGTGATATAGTGGCCAGAAATTAAACTATTTGGAGGAACGCACTTAGAGCTTCTCCGGCAACATTGGCAAGTAGAAGAAAACGCAAAAGAATTAAAATTCACGTATCTAAATGTATTCACATTGGTAAGGTACATACTATCATTGTTAAATATTATAGGATACGGAAGAGCTAAGGATCCAGGATCACATTAATGATAAGCTGACATTTTATTCATGGATGAGGGATAGGAGGTAATTAAGCACGGAGAGGCTTCAAAACCCAAGTATAAACATGCGTGGAAGTATCATATCAGCATTGACTGGAACCCAACTAAGTTTCTCCACTAACTGGGCAGGCATTCTACCACAAACAATCTCGTTAACAGTTTGTAATGGGTTACGAATAGTAGTTTAGTTAGTTGCAAGACCTGCTCGGTAAGTGTGAGACCTGGGTTCGAGTCCCAGTCATGTCGATATTTTTGACTTCTTATCATCACATTTAATTAACTCGTTCAAATATAGATCCACTATTTCAACAACAAAATGTGCAGGATTTTTCTTAAAAACCTAAGGACAATCCAGGTCGATTAAAACAGTGAAACGCATCCGTCATATACTTACGGCGCACTCCCTGAGATACGTCACCGTGCTTTACGACGCTCCAACATGAGACGCCTCTTCCGTCGATGCTCCCAACCCACCGCACCACCTCGCGCGAGAACTCTCCGACTTCGGGCACTATTTTCGGAGATCTATTTCTTCATTTACGTTCGTCACTCACGTGACGCAGATGCCTAGGGTGTCCTACGGAGACCCCTCACTCTCCCTCCCATCGCAAGACTCGCTATCTCCCTAACCTTCCTTCACTTCTATCTCGTCCGCAGGAGGGCGGAGACCTTTCTCTTCTTTTTCCTTCCGAAACTTTTTTACCCCGGTCGCGTCGAGCGGGACGCATGATGTTTACGGCGATCTAGCCGTTAAAAATTGGGGAAAGTGCTCCGCATTGGCATTGGAGATGGGGGGAGGGGGTACACCAGCATGGGGGGATGAGAAATATAAAAAGAAGCCGTTAAAAAATGAGTGCGTTCTCGTGTTTCGTGCGTCTTCGGGCGCGCGAAGTTAATGTTCGTACATAAATATTGGGCGGGCGATAAACAATTTAAAAATCTTTACTGTTCTCGGCCGCCCTCGGGCTCTTGCGCACGTCCGATCGTAAATTGTCAACTGGTGACCCAGAGGCGTGATGGCGGAGGATTCTTACGAAGGGGATGCGTCGAATAAAGTCGACATATTTTCGCGTCGTATACTTTTTAAAGTTCTTAGAATGCTCAGAGGTGAATTCTGCGGGTGTAATATCAATGGGGACTGTATTACTTAACTGCTACAATCGAGTTTCTGGAAGTGCCTTTAAGATCGTCAATTATGTATGTATGAACATCAACGAGATGATATGAGCAGGGATATTATCGAGCAGTTCTTTATCGAGCAGGTATTTCCTTTAAAGGAATATGGCTTACGTGGCTGATTGGGAATCTTCCGATTTCTCAGGGAGTGACTGTTATTACTTCATTAATTTTTTAAACTATTGGGCAGAAGAAAATTCCAATATGCGTCTATATCATGAAGCTGCGCCATGATTGATGCTACAGAATAAAAATCTCAATCTTAAAATCTGCGTCAGCTAAGGCATAAAATGAGTTACATCATCCGAGATTGTAGTTCATTGCGTGCCCTTCCTTAAATGCGTTTGCAAAAATTTTAGTAAAGGCCGAGACCGATATAGTTATATCAAAAGAAAATTCTGGACATCAGGATAGTCAGAGGAAACTTGTAGTATGTGGCTCAGGTAGGTGTAAGGTTTGCTTCAGTAGAATATTGCTGATAAAAATTGGTGTTTGCATTGTCCGAACATTCTCATCTATTTCATAAAATGATTTTGAGGAAATAGAAATAGTGAGACAATGGTAATAAATTGATAGTCATAGTGATTACTGCGTAGATTTTCTTAAAAAGAGACCCAAATCTACATCTCCTTCAACAAAATATAATAGGACAGGCAAAATGTCCCACTTTTCTATATAAACTATCCTTTAATATTTTCCTAGGCAAGTTTATTTTCAATAAATAATAGGTAATTCGACAAATTAAGCTTTAGTTGTAACGGCACCGATTCAAACGCCAATCCAAATCTTGAATTGGATTTCGAAGTACTTGAATACGAACATTTCTTAACCTTCATTTTCTTATGAGTATTTACAGACGATTTGTTTTATTTCTGGAAACAATTTCGATGGAAAGTTTACCACATGGCAATCAGTCATATTGGAAATGGTCTTGGCGATAAATATCCAGCAATACGAAAAAAATATGCCAAGCCAATTGAAGCTTCCAATAAACTTTATTCCGAATATTGGAAACCATACAATGCAATCCAATTTATTCCCACGTCAGTCGAACGGGAAATATAACCTTTATTGCACAGGAGAAATCTTGGCGGATTTTTTGAGCGCCACCTCCCTTGCATCATGGAAAAGGATATCCAAGGACAATACGTCCTTCAAAAGAGACATTAGGCCATATGGTTCCCTGCATTTCATAAGAGCCGGCTATTTTCGGCACCTGGGATTTTCCCTTTCTCGCAAGCATAGCGGGCATTTATCCTTTAGCTCTCCCGAAGGGCTATTCGGCACGCTTTGGTACTGCATAAAATATGGACTCGTCTTTTCCTGTATCGATCACTGATTCGTATCCTCAGGGCAAAGTGACGTCAGTCATCGGTAAAGCACTTATTGCTCCTGAACGCGATTCCATCGCTCGAGGCCGCTTTTTATTTACGAGACGCTTTTAGCGTTTCGAACCCTTTGGCGCATTTTGTTCTCCCTGGACATGGAGGATTAAGCGCGGTGGTTACAGCGTCTTACGCCGGCCACTTTTTCGAGCTAATTGTGGTGCGTTGTAAAAATGAGCCTCGAGAAAGTTGGCAAAGGAGAAAAGGGAGTGGAAACCGCCGAAGTTTTAAGAGCATGCCGCGTAAAGAAATCTATCATAAAGGGATTCTGCGAAAGGCAGGGAAAGGAGGGTGGGTGGGTTAAGGGTTTTTGAGGTCATTCGTGACGCTGAAAAACGATGTTTTTGTCTTAGGCGGCTGAGTTGGGATCGCTGGGCCCCAAAATTGTTTTACTCTTTTATTTCCGAGCTCCATTATTTGGCAGATATATCCTACTATATTGGGCGTTGAGAAAAGAGTCGTGTGTGATATTGTTTTCTGGCCAATTATCTTAAGATTCCGGAAAGTTTTTCCCGATGGTTCGTTCTAAAAGCTCCATGGGAATCGGGTTAACCAAAAATACATTGGAGTTGTTTGTTGCTCGCACGGGGTTTCAAAAATAGCGTGCCCATAAAAAATGTGAATAGATTATAATGGAATCTAGTGGTTTTTCACGTGTGTACGATCGTTGGCATAGTTTTATTCCTTGGCATCCACCGCCAAGGACTTCAAATTTTTAAGCTTTACGGGGGTGTTAACTCAGAACCTTTTCGACGGTGGATGTTAGTGATTCATTCAGTAAATGAAGTCTACAGCATCCTTATGCGTAAAATTCATCAAATGTTCTTACATATACATTACGTGCACCGTTTACTTACAGAGTAAGAGCGCAACCTCTTTTACCCTTAACGCTCCATACTTTGCTATGCTTGCTACACACATATATAAATTTGATATTTTTAATTTTGAACTATTGATAGTGAACTCAGTGAATCATAGTGTCTATGGAAGTGTAAATACTAATTGTTCTTGCAGTGCATGCCTTTTATACTTTTGTTTTTAATTTTCTCTACATTTTCCTGACAGTTCATAGAAAATGTCAATTTACGTTCATGACTAACTTTCATAATTATTTATTTTCTTATGTTGGAAGTGTCCGCTATCTGTAGTGTTATTATTCGTGATTTTTTTCTACTTGATTATCTTTTTATTTCCAAGATATAGTAGCATGTTTTTCTCTTTTATTTATTACTATCAATAGGTTTGTGCAGGGTTTTTACACCCCCCTTCATTGTTTGGTGTTTACCTGCTGTGGATATTTTTTTCTAAGCTTTACTTAGGTTTTATTTAATCCACAAATAATTTTTATAATCCTATTAATTTAATCACTTTTTAGTATTGATTATGAATTATATCTAAGTTGCTATTATAAAATCTAATTGACGATTGGTTGAATGGTAGAGGAGTTTCAGTATCGCCAGAAAAAAAACGTTATTAATATATATCCGTTTCACATACCATTCTTTTTAAATTCCCTTTTCTGCTTTATGTTACATCCGTCAATAAACACAATAATTTCAGGCTTCACTTGGTGGAATTCCATTCTAACATGGCAATTACTTTTATTTGCACAATGTAAAAAGAAAGGAAAACCAATACACTTTCAAAATTTCAACTACCCACTACATTCAATAAGCTTTATCTCTGTCTTATCTGGACAGTTTACATTCTTCTCACTCACCGAATTAGTCCTTTCGCTACGTTAACGAAAAAGTATAACATTAAAGTTAAATCGTTCGGCGCTGTGCCCATTGTAGATCTAAATGGTCTAAAACTGTGTGTACACGTACAATCAGGCAGAAAATTTAGCTGCAGTATGATAGGACTACTATGATAGTACTATAGGATATTTTTGTAAAGGCAAATATCCTACCTAAAATAGACGGTTTTCTTCGTAACAAATATTGCATTCGTCTGAAGACAGAATAAGAAGAAACCTCCCTCCTTTTCTTTGCAGAACGAAAAATTTTATTCTCTCTTTTTCACTTTATTTCTTTTCCAATTTCATCCTTTCTATTTTGGCCCATTTCTTTCAACCATACGACTCTCGCCATCGCTATTTCCAGATCGCTTCCAAACTCCACCGAAAAAAAGGGAATTTCCATACTTAATTCTCCTTCCAAATGTCTACTTCTCTTCCAAAAGTGCATTTCAATCCTACACACCCCTTATTTAAGGCGTGTGTAGGATTGAATATTTAAGTCATTTCAAACACCATTCTTACTTTCTCATATGTATAACAATTCTACGCAAATATAGTATCCTGGTAAGGTTTGGTTGGAAACATTAATGCCATTTATGATATTTCTGTCGTAGTCTTTGCGTTGGAAAAGGAGTTTCTTTAGAGTGGTTGTGTTAATTTTTATTTCATTTGTTAGCTATAAAAACTTAGAAAAAAAGAAGAATTAAACGCAGAAATGTCAGAGTAAAAATATTTTATTAAAAGTTATTACTAAGTTATTTGTATATGAATGTGATATATATTTGGGAACCTTAACTCGTATTTATGCAATTTGAAGATGGAAATCGCATTTTGGCAGGCCAAGGATATGCATTCGGAACATATTACTCTCATTAATCGCCATATGACAGTCTATATATAATTGTGACACAAGTTTTAATACAACGGTGAGAAAAGTAACATATCTGCATATGATCGCGAATTTACCCTGTGTGTAATTGAAGGTAGAATATAAGCGAAAAGGCATAGGAATCTATATAATGGTATAAAGAGAAAAAGAAAATGTTGCTCATCGAATAGTATTAAAGCTGATTGGTAAGTGATTTTAGCCTTAGTCTCGTTCGCATTAATTTCTACCGCAAAGTACCAGCTGTATCCATCTCACTGATGATGTTGGAAATTAAATAATCGAGATGACGAGAACTGCGCGGCTCTTTACCAGCCTTAAGGCCGCTCCATAATCGGTCCCACCCCCTAAGACACCCCACGTACAACATTCGCATCCTTCATCCTCTCGACCCCGTCTTTTTCGCCTCCGCCAACGCTAAGGCGAGAACCGCCAGGAAGCAAATGCAGCCAACAGTCCTCTCGCACTAGGTTGTGAAACGATCTCTAGAAGTGCGTACATGGTGGCGGTCCGCCCACCATCCGGGACTTTCTTCACTCACTCGCCCCTCTCAGAGCCGGCGTGGTTCAACGCCTTCATCAAGTTCCTGCGGCTTAGCGAGTTTCAGACATTGCTTTGGAAGGCGGGGAGGGGGAGAGATCTACTTTTGTCGGAGGCGGCAGAGATTGCGGGTTGGGGTGAGGTAGGGCGACACAGCTGAAGTCAACGGCATTGCAGTAGAGAATGGGGAAGTAGGTTCGACGGAGTGGAAATGGCGTGCGGAAGATGGAAAGAGGGCTTTGGGAGATTTCGAGCATATGGAAGAACAATCAAACAATGGCATAGGAGGTCCCCAAGGTTATGGCTTGTTTATGACTCAGGCATTATGGTTATGTTCGGGGGCGTATTTGAAATACGCAATAACTTCGGGAGTTCGAATTTATCTTTTTTATGGGCCTTCATCGGGCGTAATCGAAAAGCGGATATTAGGAGGGCGGGAATATGGGAGAAGATATTCGAATTTTGCATTCGAAATTTAGGAACGGCCGTAAAATGTTGGTTTTAGCGAGTCGTTATAGATGGTGGAGGGGCTACATTTTGGAAATGAAAATCCTCTTCTCCGAATCGGTTAAATGCAATACAAGGGGTTTTGTTGCTTATGCGAACAAAAGATTCAATGCAATACAAATGTCTTCTTTGGGCAAAATTGGGACTAGAGACTTCCATCTCTCATTTAATCCTGGTGTATTAAGTCTTAAAAGATATGTATCGGAAGTAAGAACTGAAGAATATGTTCAAAACAGGGGTTTATATCTAACTGTAAGCTTCTACAGAAGCTTAGATGTAAACCTCTTGTTAATGTTTACCTGAAAATTATACACTGAAAACTCAGAAATGATAATAAACGAATAATGCAATATATTTGAACGCTATTTTTGAAGTGGTCAAGAATTGGAAGTAATTTACTGATGTGCATTTAAGAAATACATCGATAAAATACACAGAGAACTCAAGATGTATCAATTTTCTTAAGGAGTAAAGATAAAGAACTATTTTATGTGAAACATCAGAGTAAATTTTTCCGAGACGAAGCTTCCCTTAAGTCAATTATTGGAATGGAATACTCTGAGTATAAATATTAGGTTGAGACTCGCAAATATTTCAAGAATCGTTTACTCCAAACAGTAACTTTTGGATATAGACCTCAGCCGAATTGAAATAAGTTCACGAGCGCGAACAAACTAGTATGTAGTAGTACTACTGGATACTAGTTTTCAGTTGGAACTAATATTTAACATTCGTTTTCTCCCAAACCTATCTTTATGGGAAACAAAATTTTAACTGACGCACATTAGTTAAATAGAAAAATCATTGAAATTGTGACATTTTCCTTTTGAGCGAGCACCCGTATTTTTAGCTCACATGTACAAAATAATTACCTGTTTTGTTATACATGGAGAAGGAATAATGGTATTTACGTACTTTCTTTTTCTAGTATGTCTAAATCTTTTACTTAGAGCCCTTCTAATTATTATGATGACCTTAGTAGGAATTACCATATTCGGGGTTGCGGGTTGTATTCGACTTAGAGGGAAATAAAATTTAGCCCAATTTCTTTAAAAAAAATCAAAATTTTCAGAATTATAACGCATACTTTAACATTATTGAAAACCATTATTTATGTACTTAAAAATAGTAATATTTATTGAGAAACCTAATAAATTAGCTGTTAAAACAACTATGTTATATATTAATAATATAATACTGATATGGGGCCTCCCGGTTAGCCAAGTGTGTAGCGCTTACGTCTTTGGTGAAGCGGTCCCGGATTCGATTCCTGGATCTAACCAATAAGTACGAAATTATATTAACTGTCGAAGCACTCTTAACATTACTAATACTAATAGAAATGATAGAGATATCTCGGTTGAGAAATGATAATTCCTGCTAAGAAATTTTTCTGTCAAAAATTGTTTTGGCTCCATGTCGGACTCAGCAACGAAAGCAAAATCGACGAGAGAATGTCTTTCAAGACATTAGTATATAAATGCTTTCATGAAAATTCACGAATAACCAAAGCAAAATGGTTTCTACCAGACACCGATTGCTTGTAAAAACAGTAGTAGCCTTTTGAGAGTTTTAAGGAGTGCTTACGTTTTCGGGAATGTACATTTCTTGTATTTGGAAGTTTTCACATTCGAAAAAATATATTTTTTCAAATAGCATCTGACTTATATCATTAAAGAACGAATCATCTTCGTACACCGAGGGATAAACTTTTATATGAGACTGTTACGCCATGAATAACAACTTGCAGTCATCTGACCATCCGTTACTCAATTTCGAATGGGAACCACGCCGCTGTAATTGCATAAGGACTGTGTGGAATACCTTTCGAGAAAAGCAAAAATTTTACTCTAAGCACCACTATTTTTGGCGGAGATAAACCATTCATCATTGACGAAAGCAACTTCATCAGGAGAAATCAAGACCTAAACCTTTCCAAGAAAATAGGGAAAATAAATGGGGTGGGAAACTTCTATGATATCGGATAAGGAGGTGGGAAAAGGAGTGAATTTATATCCCGGAAAAAAACAGAACAAATAAAGGAAAAGGGGATGGAACGAGGAAGGAAGAACAAAAGGTCGAGAGGGAGGGAGAAAAGTAGGTAAGGGAGAGAGGGATTCTTTCGCGATGTTGGGAAGGCGAAAGTGTTTGGAAGGAAACTCAGTTGATCTGCACTCCCCCGGGAGGGCGTCTGAGTAAACACAATCAATCCATTAGGAGACCATTGACTGAAGATAATCGATCTCCCGACTCGAAAACCTTTGCTGTGCGCGAGGCCACCTCTTCCCACACCACTTTCACCCCCATCCGGCTCCCGAAAAAGAAAGGATGCCCTCTTTCCTACCCATTGCCCCCGCCATTCTTCCCCATCTTCCGATACCTTCTTCCTTTCCTCGAGAGGAAGACGTACGTCTCATTCCACGGAGGATTTTGCCACCCCAATTTTCTCCCCCGCCCTTGCGTCTTAACAAAGCGCGGGAACCGGGTCCCCCTGCAAAAGAAAAACAACGCCCTGGAGAACTCTCCGTCTTTCTGTCGAAGGAGGAGAAACTTTCGGACGGAGCGCCCGGAAACAAAAGGCCCTGTTCAGCGCATCCATTCACGAATCTACTTGAAAGAGAAATGTCTTGTACCATCTCTTTGATTGTGTCCCTGCCAAAGTTCCATTCTGCCTCCGTGCCCTCCCCCCGTAACTGCCGCTGCGAACTTTGCCCCCCTCCCATCTACCTGTACCCACTCCCTTCATGTTGGAAACTCGGATATGTTTGGCGCGAGATGTTCTCCGTGACTGAGAAGAGAGGACGTTTCGTTGGTTAAGCCGTAGTCTGAGAATGAAAAGTGCAATCTGGGTGAGAATGTGAGGCGAAACTATATTTTAGTAGAGCTTGATGTATAATCCTAACCTTAAAAAGCACGAATAAGGTTATTTCAGGGGATGTCTTGGAATGTTAGTTTCTGAGAGCCTTTTGTTTATCAACACTAAATTTTATTAAAATTATTAAAATGGAAGACCTTGGAGTTAAAGCACAGGTCAGGTGGCCAGGAATGAACATTAACAGACATTAACTATCGACTTCAGTGATGGACGGTTAGCTAGCTAGATTTCCAACAGAGGGGTCCCGGGTTCGATAACCGAATACCTGTGTTTTTCCTGGTTTCAGAATGAATGTCTGAGTTTCTATTCCTTGATCGTTATTTAAGCGGATATGATCAGAGAAAATTGCTCTTGATAAGGAAATTATTATAATGATAATACATATCCAAAGAATAAACAAAATAATTAAGCAAGAAAGGAAAAGGCAGAAGAGGAAAGCGTAGTCATCACCTACAACTTATAAATATACGTATAAGTCGCTTTTAATATCTACCTTCAAGGAGACCTACCACTAAATCATGGCCCAAGATAAGGATTGAGTAATAAATTAAAATCCCATTGATAGCTTATAATTTACTCCTATTCTATCGTCAGTTATTACAACTTTTAAACGAATACTCTTAAAGTGTCTGCATCCATTTTGCTGTTGAAAAAACATGTACCTCCTAGATACAATAGTATATCTTCACCGCATGGCTATACATTTCTGATGCACAATTATTGAAAACCTATGCCATTATGGTATTATTCAGAAAATTTGCAACGAAATCTCAGCAAAGCAACAGAAAACATTTGGTGTGCGGATTTAGTATACAGAAAAACAATTTCACTGTACACATTACACGGTATGAAATCCTTAAAATTACAATGTATACAATTTCTAAATTATGTGAGGGTATCTGAAGGAAAAGATGCATAAAAATACCTAACAGCTTGCTTAATAGCCTTCTAACCCTTCTCTAAAAATGCATCTAATAAAAATTAACGATTTTTATGATACATTTCGCAGTTAAATAGCAACGGAGTGTTGCTGAGTTAATTTGTAAGGGTATTGCTGCTATGAATCTACACAAAGGAACTGAGAACTTTTAACCAACCCTTGAGCCCAACTTAGGCGATGCATAAAGATTTAATATGCATATTTTAGATAGATCTAAAAATATATAATATTGATACCAGTACGTTGTATAATATGAAATAGAACGAAATCAAGTTCAGAAACGTCCTTGATTAGGCCATTTGAAGTCTACGCTTAGCCTTTAGGTCAAACAAAGGGTCACGATATATTTCTCCAACAAAAGGTAACATATATCGCACTAGTGACACGCTTTCCGACCTCCATTCCCCATTCCTTTTGGAGGACGATGACGTACGACACACGAGAGAACCCTTTCCTTTTTCGCCTCAACTCTTATCTGACATACGCCGCTTTAACTCAGCGAATGCACGCTCCATGCATGGGGATAGGGTGACGAAGATGTGTGAATGCATTTTCTGTTCCTTTGAAGTCGACACTCGCTCACCGGGAGGTTTCTTGAGTGCTCGGGGAGAAGCAGACCGGCGCAAGTTTTCCGTTAAGTGCGACGGTAAAAATTCATTTGTGTTTCGCGAATTAAACAAATGAAGGCTCACGCAAAGTGGAATCTGTGACGATAGCGGCGAAAACTTCACTGTTAGACATCGATTTAAACTCAGAAGATCATATCTCGAGAACCTCCTGTGAAGAGAATGCTAAGAATCATTATGAATTATAAGGGTGAAATAACGTGAAAATGATATGCCAATTTTCAAATATCACACCAAATCACTGGCCTTATATATATATCGAAAAAGAGACAACTTTATATCTACTTCCAAAGTGCACTTCCTTTGCGGAGACCCCCTGAGGATGGAGGCTTTGTCTCTGAAAAGATCATTGGGACTTCCCAGAAATCGGTAATCCGGAGCTTTCCGTTTGTTTCTTAGCGCGAGTTTCGGTTGGCGAAACACGGCTTACGGAGTATTTTTAAACCTGTAATGCATTAGCAGCCGTGTTCCAATCTTTTTTTTCCAAAGACTCATTTACTCACGTTTGGCTATATTTTCCTTTCCCCAATACATTTTAGAGTAATGCTCTTCTTTGAAGGTTGTATACGTGATACGTGTTCAAATCACATTGAGAATGTAGTTTCTTTCACTCTTGAAGAATTCAGAAAGATTGTCGAATAAGCTTACGATTATGCATTTAATCATGTATATATTCTAATGCATAAAGCAGGGTTGCCCAGCCATTAACATGTAGTGGGTCACATTTATTCCTTAAAAGATTTTGTGGGTCGCAAATAAAATGTGTACTTGCATATGTCGAAAATATAGACGATGAAAAAACTTTTAAAGTCGATCGTTCTACCGTTTCATTGTAATGGAGATTAGACTTACCGTAGTTTTTTTAATTTTTAGGATAGATTTTGATAGAGATTAAATTTGTTCCCAGGACTTGCCAAGCTTTAATAGAAAAACGAACGAAACTTTCAGAGAAGAATTAGCCGCTGGACTGCACGGGTAGGTGAAATGGCCGCCAGTTGCACAACCATGGTCTAAACGTTTATTTTTCAACGTTTCCTTGAAATATTGTCATTCATTGTCATTTGAGAGTTCAGTTCCTTAGAATTGAAATTGTAATCAATATATTGGTATGAAATGTCTTTATGAACATGATTGAAACTGTCTTATAACCATGCTCCAGTAAAGTGTAATAATAGAAACGACATGCACTCTCTTTAAATATAAGTATTTGCTCTATATTCAAATATATGTAATAAAATTTAATTGAAGTGAAAGAATAGGAAATACTACTTATTGAATAATATATTTGGTAATATCTAATAGTAATTGTGCCTTGAAACAGGCATATTACATTTGCGAAAAAAATTATAATTTCTTTTTCTTTTAACTAACGTAAGGTCCAATAAGACCACATGCAACTCTGATTATATTTCATCGGTTACGTACCATCCAGTTATTTTAGACGGAAAGTTATTCGTACCGTGAAGAAAATTGAAAATTCATGACATCGTTTGGAGAAAACAATGGTAAAAGATGAAAGCACACAAAACGCACAGATCTGAGTCTGAAAACATTCCTTGCAATTTGGCCTCCTGTTTATGAGGTTGGATACATCGTTAGAATCTCTGCTTTAACACGAATGTAGCCATATGTTACGGGGTATAAGGAGATACCTCAAGAGTTAAGCGAGTGGGAATGCAAAGTTTCTCAATGTGCTTGGAATAAAGCAAGACAAAATGTTTCGCGGAGCGCATGATTTAGTGGATGGTGGTAGGGCGAGCAAATGGAAGCAAGAGATATACTCGCTCATGCGTGCTTAAAAGCAAATCTCAGAAGTAATCCTTTGAAGGAGAACGGATATCCACACTGCGCGCTATCAAATTTTCCACCATTTGGAAAAATCAGAAAACAGTCCTAGAAAAATATCAGAACAGAGGAACTGTTCTTTAATCCGCAACCACGGACAGTAAACCCTAACACCACTAAGAATCCTTGAAAGGTATTAATCTTCTCGATTAAGTTATATCGTTCTTTTAGCCGTTCGTCGATGAACTATAAACAAACTGACGGCTTCGTAAGCGTTTCATGACGAAAGGCTTTGAAAAGATGTATCTAGAAAAAAATCATTGGCTATTCAAGGATGCTAAATATGTTCAGTTTTCTAAAAAAGTACGTGGTTGTTTACATTTAAAGCAACTAAGAGCGGGGATAAATTGATAGGGAATTAGGTGAATTTAATTTAAATCTACACTACAAAAAATTAATTCCTACTTTATATCAATTGCAAATTCATTAATATGAATTCACTGATCAGTAGCAGTATGCAGTAACAATAATAATGCAGTAATGCAGTTTTGGCATTTTTTTGGGGATCGATAACATTATTATTATATATTTATTTTTCAAACAATTTTGCGGACAATAATTGACGTTGAAGTCATTCAGAAGAATATAGACCGAAAACGAACAAACGAAAACAAAAACATTTTAGGTGATTTTCGGAAAGCGTACAGAAACATTCACGGATGTGATCTGCGTGAGGATTAACAAACATCAGATAAAGATATATTCTATATGAAATAAAATATTATCTACTTCACCAATTGTAATTTGAAGCATGTAAGGTGGTACCTGCATAGCCACATTTTATATGTCTAATGCGTTACACTTTATCAGTCATATATTAATAATAATGGTTTATCTTACAGTAAGCGATGGAACAAAAATGAAAATAATAAATGAAAATTCTTATTTCTTGTAATATCCTGGTCCTGCTATCATATCTTGATGAATGAAATGTTTATCATTCGTAAGTTGAACTTGGAGAGATAATGCATATGCATCTCTTATTTACTTTTTTCTCAGTCATGTTCATGGTTGTGATGATGTGAAAGCTACTAAGGAATGAGTTATGCTGAATAATAGCATTAATTAAGGTTTCTCCTTATGCATTGCTACGAAGAGTATTACTCGTAAAGTCATTGTGCTTCACCAACGCTGGCTTGTTCTGTTTATGACATTCTGGCCCAGTGAGGAAAGTAAGGGTAAGCTATCTCACACCTCATCTTGCCTAGTAAGCCTCATTTCCATCTCTTAGCCCCTCGCAGCTGATGGTAGAGCGGATGAGGTCCCAACAAGCTTTCTGGCTTACTTTACAGACATTAATATCCTACAGAAATAATGCAACTAATTTCGCTCACGGATTAATTTGGCAGGCAAGAAAGAAACAAAAATCAAATTCATATCAAGTTATTTGTATAACTTAAAGTATAAACTTAACTATAAACTTAAATGTATCTGTCAGCTCCTTGCCTCACGAGGCTACCTCACTACCGCAACGTCTCATTAAATCATTTCTGTCGATTATTACTGTCATTTTCATACTATGATTTTTCCTTTACTCGACAGATTCCTTCAAGAAACTTTCACTAATTACTCCAATAGAGAGGAAAATCTCAGCGGAGTTCCAAAACAGAAATGACAAAGTTGAGGTTTTGTATATCTCGGGACCACTGCATTGTCCTCATCAATATCTCGTGAGCGGTGGGTGAGGTTCAACGATTGCGGCGAGTGTTTCAGGGGCGTATGCGAGAAAGCGCGTGCGAAGGGAAAGGGCCTTTTCGGAATTGGGGTTCCGTGCAAGTGGCGTGTGTGAGGACAGAAAGGTGAAAGTAAAAAGGGCGCGCTGGAAACCGAAACTAAAGGGCACAGGGTTATAAGCACAACCTGCGGCAAGCGATAGTGTTTGTTTTAAGACAACACGGATTAGACGATGTATGCATTTAAACAGTTTACTTCTTCACTCAAACAAATATCTTAAAAGGAATGCACTCACTAAAATAATCAATGTCTGTAAATAGCTAATACAGTGCCTCTGCAGCTAAGGATTCGAATTAGAGAAAATGATTATCGAGTGGTAACTACTTGACGTAATATATGCATGGATATGGAGGACCTTCAAGTTTTACTAATGGCATAGCTTATTCATAATACTCCCTTATGCTTTTATATAAATTCCCAACAAACAATAATACGATTAACAATTATTTCCAGCGAATAATTGCAACTTCTAGCATCTATATACTACGAGAAGCGTTAAAGTTATAGGGTATCCAATCTTTTCTGAAAAAACTCTTGCTTCAGAAAGTTGAAACTTCTATTACTTATCGACGAAAACTCCGTAAAATCTTGCAAATATTTTACAAATCTGTCGCCGTGGCTCCATGTCTGCTGAGAACCCTTCTTTAGGGGGGTGTGTTTTGCCCATTGGGTAATCGTTGGGAAATAGAGGAGCATTCAAATTCGAAATTTTTTCATCTTTTGCTGAAAGTAACCGTATCCCACCCACTGCATTGATGGAATAAATTCGAAGTGAAATTTATTTAATGATTTGAGGCAGTTATATGAGAAAGCTTTTAGCGACCTTTGGAAGATATGAGCCAGACCATGAGGATATATNTTTTCTGAGAATAATTTACTATATCTCTCCACCAACTTTAATAGAGATGCTTTAATGTACTCTTCAATTGAGTTTGTATATGTATATATATATGTGTGTGTGTGTGTGTAAGACAACTATTAGCGACGTTTACGTGATTTTACTCGACGTTCAATTGATTTATCGCAGTTGCGAGCAACATTTCATCCACTAGGTTGAAGTGAAACGTTTACTAATTACATAAATTACAGTGAATAAATGAAAAATGAAGAAAAGATCGAATTACGCGACTAAATGAGCAAAATTACTCGGAAAAGAAAATCGAGAAACAGTTACTTGTGGAGATAAATTTTCCGAGGAGGAAAGAAATTGAATGGCTGGGTTTGCCGAACTTACCTTCAACGTTGGCTAATATCAACACATATCTGAAGTAAAGTACTCACGTTTTATAAGCGAGGCATGTCACGTAGTACTTGTCATATTCTCTTTCTGATAAAAGAAAAAGGAAACATTATTGGGATGCATTTGAACCTAGTGTTTGTGTATCCGACGACCTAAAAACTCCTTTATCATTGGAAACGTTTACGATGCGCTTGGAGTATGACTACGCAAATATACTGTTTGAGAGCATCCAGGAAAATCATTTCTCAAAAAACACTCCACTTTGATAAAGTTTACCAGCACGTATTTCATACCTACACGTTGCATATATGTCTGGATTCTTCACGTTTCTCATGTAAATCAATCATACACATATGTGATAACTCTATAAATCTTTAAATTCTATGTAAATAACCACAACATTAGACGAATATCACAACTGTCAGCAGGACATTTTATCTGGTATTCCATTTCATAAAACTAATAAAATTCAACTCTATTTCTATTGATTTCATTTGAATATTATTTTGTAACCTGCTTTCAATCTGACGCCTTCATAAAATTGTTCGCAGGTGAATGCTGATAGAGAGTTTGTGGGTTCGTTCAAGCGATTGCTTGGTTTTTACGTGGGATTTAAACTTTAATATTTCCGTTGATAGAAAGCCAGCGTCGAATGTCATCAATATTCATGAGTTAGCTTCATCGGAAGCTTTGAAAAATGTATGAGAAAGGGATTCGTATTAAAATACCTTTATTAAAGCATTTGTTCCGAGCATTTTTTGCTAGTTTGTTTGACTAAATATAGAGTCAAGATAACTAGGTCAGTTTTTGAACGCTAGATAAAGTCGTATATTGAATTTCGAGTAGTTGAATTTCCCCTCTGGAATACTTTAATAGATTGAGATTCTTCCTCTTTTATCAAAAGCGTAACAATACAAGAAAAAATAAAGCGTTACAATACAACAAATGGGCATTTACAGTAAAATGCTGAAATCGTGATTACGATTACAAAGGAAATTGTAGAGGAAACTCTCGACGGTGATAAATAATGCGATGTATGAAATAAAAGCGTACGAACGCGATGTAATAAAATTTACTAATTATTATTAGAAAAAACAATTTAATGCTATATTTAACTTGATAATGAACTCCTAGGAAAGTAAAACTTTAAAGAAAAAGGTCGAAAAATTTTACCACCTGATATATATACCATATAATATATTATGATATAATATACCATATAATATATTTGTGCAGAAATTTAAAAATCAAATTTTCACCTACGCGAAACTGTCTAATCGATTCTTGGTTACGTTTAACGATTTGAACGCACCAATAAGCGTACTTGAGATCGATTCCAGAAATTTCATCTGCGGACCATCTATCAGTTGGCCGCAACACCTATTTCTCAACGAATACTACATCGGAAGCAACTTGCACCGCAAGCTAACAGAGTTTCAAACGATAAGCAAATGTTTCCTTCGTTAGAAAATAAATTTCGGTCATGAAGTTTCCCGCAATCAATTTGCTCCAGCAATCCGCATTCTTTCATTAGCACTCGTCGTGTACGACGATTCTAAATCTCTGGCAATGATTTTGGCGCGAATCACTTGCTTCTCCTCGTTATTTTAACGTCCAGAGTAACCGAGTTAAATTACGAATTTTAATTATTCCCTTTTATATTCCCTTATCCGAGGCCTTTTACTTGAATAATTCTTCTTTGTATTTAGCGCAGTTTTGCTAACGAAGACAAACGATGCATTTGGACCAAGCGTTTTCTTAGTTCAATGCGCTTCATAATCTCGCCTCTCAGAGCTAAAGAAAAATGTTCCTGCATAGGAAGCTCTGCAACAGTGCCAAAAACATCCTCAATTATATTTTTGGAACGGGTGCACTTTGTTTCCTGGATAAGCGAAAAGAAAGAAAACAAAAAGTATACTAAGCAAGGCTTCTGAAGACTCTTACTCTATTCAAAGGATAAAATACAGTTGGCAAAGCCAAACTTGAGCTTATCTAGAAGAGGCTTAATTTCAACGAAAACAGGCTAAGTGCTTCGATCAAAGTATTGACTAAGTAATTCTACTATATAATTTTTAATCAACTTCCATCTTTAGAGTATTCTAAAATTCAATGATAATGCCTTAATGGGTGATATATTTCATCCTCTATCTTTTAGAAAATTAATATGCCCAAGCGCGACTTTGTGGACTCATCAAACGCATGGATGAGTGAGGTGGTTGGCTTAACTTTCCTAACTGAGCCAAAATGGTATAAGAACAACGAGGCTACACAAGTGAAGCTCCATATTCGAAAGCTAAAATGAAAAAAACACTTTTCATTATATTCAGTAGGGAGTGGCTAAGTTGAACGTTATTATTTAGCATATTTAGCATCATTTATATGTCAGTTTAGCTTTCATATCAACGAAGCGGCGAGCAAGACAGAAGGACAGTAATAATTCACATCTTTCTCTATCCTAATGAAAAGATAAAGACATATAGACAGAAAAAAATACATAGTAATTACCAAAGCAGGTTGTTATTCGACTAGTTTTGTCAGCGAGTTGACATCTTCAGGTGGCATCTTCCCCGGAAGTGGATAATAACAATTTTTGGCTCATTTGTTGAGTTTCATTTTTATATTCATATAGATATTACGTAATAGAATTCCACATGTTACATCTTAATACATCAATTTTAACGCAGACAATTCTCTCAAAAACATTAGAATGGAGTGCATCTAATAAAACTAGAAGCGGAATAATTCTCGAAGCCCTTATTGCTTATCCGGTGGATTCCAAAAATAAGACTGAAAGATTGTGATTCCTTTCCCGCTAAGGTATCACCACGGAAGACAAACAGATCGATTTCAATTTTCTAGTTTAATGGATGTAACCGCCTAATAAACTCCCGTCAAACAGGCGTAGGATGGAAGTGGAGCATAACAGTTTATCTCTCGCCAAAAGATTCCAGGATCCAAATGGTCCACAAAGCAAATGAGGTCAGTCTCGTCCCAATCGGGGGTAAAAACAAAACTATTCCAACGAAACCTAAGCCGATTAAAGGTGCATTTCCAATGGAGCCTTTAACATCGAGCAAAGAAGTAATTGATTCAATCACGACGGTCATAACCACGCTTCAAGAGTTATGAGTCAGAAGGAAATGAGGCGGTTAAATTCAGCATTATTCAATTAGGGTAAATATGTTACTAACTACAAAGGGATAGAGACTAATAAGAGAGGTATCGGCGGGTGGAAAGCTCAAGAAAGGCCCCCAAATCAATTATCGAAAGGAAGTTTACGTTTTGATGGGAATATTGCCTTAATGGACAAAGGGGTACATCATTTCCCGCAGACGAAATTTCGTTACATCCCCGCGAGCTTGAATTAATTGATAAAAAGAAGGCGCTAAGTACTACGGCAATTGAGAAATCAGAGAGACTAATGGTTTCCCATCATTAGTGAGATGATTTGATAGAAACGCGGAATTTCGTTACATAAGAGGATTTATGATTCTGACGGAACAATATCTGTTCGAATAAATAAAGCATTTGCCAAAACTTGATGTATAAACGCAACTCGCAAGGAAATATATTTTGACATTGCACAGATTCTTGCCAAATTTAATCGAAAGAGAAAATTATGTGTACTAGACTATAATAAAGAACTACAGTACTTACTCTGCTGAAAGAAGTAGGAGTATTTTAGGCTTAAAATGACGAAAGATATGGAGCCACTCACCTGTAATAAAAATAGAATAAACTGTTAGTGGTTATAAAACATTATCGTAAAGAATTGAGTTGGATTCTTGCAATAAATCTAAAATTGAAGAAACATAAATAAAATTGAAGGTTTTAAGTATTAATTGTGAATAAATAGGATGTAACCTGTATTCTGCGAATTAAAAAGACATTAATTCTTTTAAAAGTCTTTTACAGCAAACAATTGTTCGTGTTAATTAAGGTTTTTAATTTTTCATCAAATTTAATAGGTCATATACCTTCTAAACACTTTTTAAGTAATAAAATGAGAAATAAACTACTGCCTCTTTTTAATACCTCGGTTTATAAATACATTCGACGTGCATCCATCTACTTAATTTCCGGAAAGTTATTTTAACTTTAAGTACTGAGGGAGTGACATCGACAGAATAAAACCGTAGGGTGCTCGACGTACTCTTAACACTTGTGGTTCATCAGATTTTGGTCCTTCAATACACTAGTGCACTGGTTGCCTATCTCTTAATTTGGTTTATTTAATAGTTACAGCTGTTGTTTTTGACGAACTTTCATAAGGAAGCTTTGAAGATGGTTTTCTCTGGAACACATGGTAAACGTATCTTTAGTTTGTAGCTTTTATATCCATGCAATTTGCAACGGAATAAGAAGATAAGAAAATGTATCGGTTTTACTCTAGAGTAAAGGAATGGTACACTTTTTCCACTCTTTTCAAGATAATTCCGATAAACGTAAATAAATATAAGTACACACATACGTAATGAGCGGACATCGAATTATAACCATATGAATGAAATTCATAGCGAAAACCTCTTAAGATACAAGAGCCTTGGATGATTTTTTAAAAGGGTATTTATGCAAGACATATTTTCGTTGCTGATTTCAAGTTGATAGGATCAACAATGTTGCAAGTCAGTGGGACCAAGGTTAGGCACTCAAAGTAGCACAATCCTCACCGTTTATTTCCGTCACGGAATTTAGTCCTGTTCCAGCTGATTATCCTGAGCCAACTCGCAGAATGAGGTTGCATTTGATAAATTAAAACGAAATTTTATTTTTGTGTACCTTGAGTTTCCTTAACCACGTTTTCACTCTATTTTCTCTCTATCATTATTTTTATTGGCGTATTTCATATTAAGCATATGTGATTAGTTATTCACCTAATCTATAGATCAGATTACTCTCTCTCTCTCTCTCCCCCCCTTTTCAGAGTTAATCCATTGTACATACGTTACATCCGAAGAGAGGCGGATGTGCCGATACACCATAACGTGTGACTATACAAATTTATTGAGTATCACCTGCATCACCCACTACATATAGTGCATTCATCACCTCTAGTTTTATTTCGCCCCCTTGGGGCTGGGTTCTTTGGTTTACCTCCATAAAACTTCAGTTGAGGAGTATTTCCCCACAACCAAAATCTTAGTTTATACGTATCTATGTATTAGATTATATTTGCAACATTTTATGTACTGTTTGTTGTATTTTTCTTTTACACTTGTTTGTAAGATTGTTGAGATTTTTTGATTTTGTTTTTTAGATTTAAGTTAATATTAGTAAATTATTTTTAGTTATTAATGTAATATTATTAGTAATACCATGTAATATCTCCAAAGGTTGGGTGGAAGAGAGGCTATTTCGGCCTAACCTCGCCGAAAGAATATGCAAATTGAAATACTCGTACATCTCAAAGGCACCAATTCTTCTGAAACATAACTCACGGTTAAACGCGCATGCAGGAACTCATTCGATCCAATATCACCCCAGCATGCATATAAAACCGATCGCGACTCATTATTCACGATTCCTGAATTTCTTCATATCAGATGAATTTTCTCCTGATAAAACGGATATACCATAGACTTTTTTCAAACACCTCTTTCGGTCTCACTTTGACAGCATATGACTCCAATAATCAATTCGTCGTCCAAAACGTACCGTGAAGGAATAAAAAATATCACGGATTTCTATCAGCGATACATCGCCGATTTCACCCATCGCTTTCCGATAATTCGTCCAATATATATTCTCGCAAGGACTCCTCGGAGTTCGATAATTACGCCCGCTCCGCAGCGGGGTTTGAATCCGCTCCCCTCCGCGGAAACCCTACCCAACGTTTCTATCCAATCGCACGCGCGCTGCTAATTCCGCAAGAGGACAGCGACGCGGTCATCCGAACCAAAGCCCATGCGAAGTATCGCGCCAGCTACACTGTATGCGACCCGCGAGCAGTGGAGAGTATGCGGATCAAAGCACAATGGATAACGTCGGAGGGAAAAGTAAAGGATCAAAGGTGAGTCGACGCTAATGAAGAGGGACCCTCTTGCACGCCAGCATGCGTTATCCACCGACGCAAAACACCCTCTTTTTCTAACACCCGAGGAAACTTCCCCAGATTTATGGATTGGGAGAAAGGGTTTTGGGTCGGTCTGGGAGAGGGTAGGGTTTGGGAGGTAATCAGGTGCGGTGGAGGGAGTCGGAAATTTCCGAAACCAGGTACGCTTAGCGGCTCCAGGAAGTCTTGGTGGCAGCGTGGATTCTGTAATTACGCAGGTGCTATTTCCAGTCGTATTCAAAGGCTAGTTAATTAAAACAGGTCGAAAAGATCCGTAGAATAAACGAAAATGTCATTTTCTTTTTATCCAAAGTTTACATATGATGAAAACATGCTCTTGAGAAACCAAATGAATAAACAGAGTTGAAAAAGTCATGCGTGACTGTTACTGGAACCAAGACCTTCTGCGTTCCGGGCGGATGCTCTAAAGCAATTAAAGAATCATCGGGGCAGTACGATTCTGTTCTAAGGGAAGCAAAGCGAATTTAAAAGCATCCGTTCAGAAATTGGGATATCTGGGTTCGAGTCCAGTCATGTATAAATTTTTCTCTTCCGACTACTCTTTGGCAATATTTGAAGGCGCACGACTACGACGACTTTGCGCAGAATTATTTCTAAATCCCTTCCCTATGGGTTGTGCAGATGAAGAAATAATTTTTGTCCTGATGATGACTACAGAAAAAAATCTGCATGTTTTTGAGTGAAAATTTGGTTTCTCTCGACAGAAAAAATCTTAGGATTTTGCTTCAGCTAGAAATGTGTATAAGAGATATGACTCAGTCATAACTATCAAGAATATGACTTCTTATCAACCATTTATGAAATCAGATTTACCAAAGCTAACTATGAATTTTATAATCAAATAATGAGAATATTTTTTTCTTTAATGGTTAGATTTATATATACATACTTCCATAGAATTTTGATCAATTATCACGAAAAGGTTTAACCGTATGTCACATGAACAATATTAGTTGTGACGTTTATAAAAGGAGCGAATTTCCTTATCATCAGAATTAAACTCGAATCAATATATTGATCGCTAAGTTTAGAGCAAATTAATAGGGTGGCTATTTTGGCTGACGAAATTTTTCGTACCAAACGATTACAAAATAATTACATCAAAGTTAAACATTTTCTTTGTTAATTTGTTTTATATTTGTTTAATAATTGTTTTGAATGAAATATAGTGGAAATTAAAAGTTATTCCTTTCATTCATATGTCTTTCCAAGAAGTCCAGCCAGCGGTGATTGATTATATTTTTACCATTTGCTTATCTTAAATTAAGTTAAACGGTAAAAATTCATTCATCGGTATATTTCTCGATTGGATAAACATTTGTGACACAGTTACCAAAACGGTATCGGTATATTCTGGTTTGGATAAACATTTGTGACACAGTTACCGAAACTTTCTAGAATATGGTACAGATATGATGGATATGGAATTTCATGATGTGTGTTGGTGAAAAGTATGTGAATGAAAATTTAAAATATAAATACATCATACGGAGGAAATCATAAGGGGTAAGCGTCACACTTAATATCAACATATGTATATCTGCGCATCAAAATACTCGTAGCGATAATTCTTCATACACTCATATACACCTAGAATGCGTGTACAAAGTACAAAGCATTTCCAACACTCCTTCCGTCCCTTAGGCATCTTGGCACCCAATTCTTCGCCGCAGATATCTCGCCAATTTTCACGCGTCCCCCTTTAACAATTCACCACTTCCGGAAAACTCATCCGTGTATTTCCTTCTCGCCGAATTGCCCAACCGAACGGAACGACGCCTTACAAATTCCGAATTGGAAACTGTCCGAGAGCACATTATTAAATATTCTATTGTTCCTTAACGCCGCCTTCGAAATGACATCCAGTTGCTCTTAAATAAAGTATTCGGGCGAAACCGCTCAAGAGATAGTTATTCGCCGCCAGCGAGAAGGAAGGATGGCAACTGTGAATGAGAGGAGAGGATAAAAAGAGGCGAAACAAAAGGTAAGAGGCAACCCTCCGCTTCATCCACTGAGAGAGGAGATTGTTTTGTCACAAACTAAAAGCGACTTCTCCTTAAATCTTAATTCCCGCCGAGTGAAGAGGGTGGGAGAATAAGGAGATACGGAGGTAGTCTGAGAGAGAGGCGAAATTCCCATTCCTCCGAGACGTAATAATGAGAGAGGAGTTTTGAAGGACGCGACGAGAGACGGAAAATGGGAAACGTATACAGGGAGAATGGGAGAGCCAGATTTCGGCGAAGAGGAACTCGAGAAAGACGGAAAGAAAGGTGCAGAGAGGAAGATAACCCTCGAAAGCTCGGGAAATAATCGCGAGAGATGTTCTCTGGTGTCGGCACCCTGCTCCCTTTCATCTCCCGCGGATGCGTAATTCTTCACATGCTCCAACAGTCAATAACAGCACAAAACCCCGCCGCCTCCGTACTTCCTTCGCGCCTCCTGTATCTTTGCGTGCGCTCCCTCTTTGGCCCTTTTCTGCATTCCCCGAAACTCGCGGCTGAAGATGGAACATCCGACCCCCCGCCTCCTGCTGCGAATCACGAGGTGTGTGTGTGTGTGAGCCTGGGCAACGCATCCCGGGAGTGTACGCTTCGTGTGCTGTCGACAAAAGTGGAGGTGCGGTGAGGAGATTGAATGCTCGACAAAGCAGGTGTAGAGACAGGAACGTGAAAAACGGAGAGGCAAAGCAACGACGGAAGCGATAGTAGAGGTGAACAAACTGAGCTGACATAGTGGAGAGGATTCTGAAGAACAAATCGGCTGTCTAGGCGAATAACAATTGTGGTATTCTGGAAGAGTATAGTATTTAAGTAGGATATTTTCAGAACACTAAATTGCCATATCATCGATGAAATTATTTTGTGTAAGGTTTTTGAATAGTATCGGAATGATTTGAAGGAGAAGTGTCGTTGGAATACGCTGAAATATCTATATTTTTAAGAGCATGGAGTAATTACACATATCCAAAGGCAGGCTATTGGAAAACATTGCGACTGCTTAAAAGAGGCTATGGGAGTATATTTATATGAATGAGTACATTCACAATTTTCAACGAGAAGCAAAATCAGTATAAACAACCACTTATATTCACCGTCGAGAGAGATAATGGCATTTTTAAAGTATGCAAGGGCGGGGTAACTTTCCAAATAACGCTAAAGCTTGTACTGTAATTCGAGTTGTCTGCAGCTATATATTCAAATTAATTACGCTTTCAACACGATAAAAATGATGAAAGTAAAATAGACGAATTTGCTAGAAAGTATTCAATTACCGGAATAGTAAATTCTTCCATCTAGAGATATCTGCCACGGGATTCCGGAGATTATCTGCACGTTTTAAGCATCAATACGTTCTTTAAAAATCATTTATTCTCCTGCCGAACTATGTGATTTATGGCGGAAAGCACAGTGTATTCAGGTTAGTGCAAACGATTTTGTGAAACACTAGTGAAGAAAACCTTCAGTCAAATGGAAATTAAAACTACCAGTCGCGTTAAAAACGTTATTCAATCCGGAAGAATAAAAAGAAATCTCCCACTAGTGATATCGTCGTCGGTCAAATATATTGCGAAGAAAAATTTAAAAGAGTCGAAGTCCGGGAAAAGTTACCAGAACGTTGAACTACAGCATACGCATACTGCCATGGCACTTCTGGTGTTATTAGGATACATGTAATGAAGTCGTCCTAAAGGGAACTAGGATGCACGGCAGATAGCACGCGCTCTTACGAAAAATAAAGACACAAAGGGACCAAATGCGGCGTGAGAGAGAGTCAGCCCGAGCGATAGACGAGATCTGAGAGATATGAAGACCCAGATAAAAGTAAATGAGACCGACTCCTGTCGCAAAGGATGGGAAAAATGCACTTTTGATGGGCGACGTGTAGAGTAAGTGCGGAGGGGAGATGAATCTAACAGCCGAGAAAAGGGGTTCCGTAGTAGGGAACGATGAAATCGCTAGGAGAACTAATACAGAGGGAGCGTGCGATGTAAAATAAAAAAGGTTGGGCACGCGGCTCTACGTACGTCGCGCGTATTGGGTGGCCATCAAAGACCTCTCGCTTGCAGACACCGCCTCTGCTCCCTTCAACGGGATGAAAATAGAGGTTGTCGAAAGGGGAACATAGGCGAAGATGGGGTGAGTGAAGGGATGAGTTAGCATGTGAAGGAAGAGAAGTCGAAGGACCTCGCATCACACAGTTCACGACCATGTCCCTGGCAATGAGCAGCCGCTCGTTTTTAGACCTCCTCCGTTTCCTTCCCTTCTGGTCGTCCTTACCATGTACTTCCTACTTCCCGCCGCCTCCAGATCCTGATTGCGGACCCTTTTCCCTTCCTGCCTCGTCTCTTACGTGCCGACCACATATTTTCCTTGTGAGTTTCCTGGTAGGGCCTTAGAGACCGGGGTAATAAGGAAGCTGGAGGCGCCCATATAATTAACATTACCATAAGGATTTTGGAGCTATGGAAGGAGAGCGCCGAGTCAAATTGAGGAGCTTGCTCATTTGAGGAATAATTTTCCCTCCGACTTGATGAAATTTTATGAATGGCAGGCTTATTTTATGCTGTGAATGTGCGCGGGGATATCAACTCGCTGAGTATTGTATCGTCGATCGTTCGTTAGAGTTGATAAGCCGAGGAAATATTTAATCATATGCTATAATTCATGTGAGACCTAACTGAAGTAGTTTATTGATGCCATTCTATGGAAGAGAATCTAAATTAAACGGAAGTTACTAACTTAAGTCGTACGTTGAAGTGTTTCGTAAAAGCGTAGATGAAAGCAATTCCCTTCCTTTTATATTCCGAAATTTAACGGCAATTTTCGAAAAAAGTTTTTAGGTAAAAAATTTGAGTGATTATAATAGTTTCGGAAATAACTTCTGTATTTTTCCTTCTCTAATTAACGAGAAAAATCGCAGAAAGCATTATGCCTTTTTATAAAGGAGCGGAAAACTGCTGCTTCTAAACAAGTATTGTTGTTTTTACTCATACCACATAAATAACATTTAAATGCATCATATATAATTGACGCGTAATTAACTAACTAATAGAGGTATTACATGGCCCGAGACTACGACTAAGTTCATTTTCATTTCTGGAACATACAACTGTTGTCTTTTAACAGCCAACTAATATACTCAAGAAAAGAAAAAAGAAAGCATTAAATATCCCTAAAGATTTATGTTGATTCTTTCCTGCATATTGTCGCTTTATGTCAGCAATAGCTGTGGTTCTGGTTGCCGCTTGTATTTCCTGGGATTCAGTTCCTTGCATGTCCGTTGAAACATGTTGGGATATAGCTCCAAATAGGAATCGAACATGGGATCACTTCCATTGTATAAAGTCGCCCTACCTCCTTGGCTAGGGGTGGGGGATCAATTTACACGTGGATACATTTTAAATTTTGAAACCAACTGGTTGAATTTGAAATGTAAAACTATCCGACCTAATTCGATTTGCAAGTTTCCTATGGTCCTAATCTAAGAACAATTAATTTATTCTAAATATTATGGAGAATTGTATTAGTTTCCTGATAATACGGTAATTTATATGTACTCTTTAAGACAAAAAAATAATTATAAAGTTAAATGGTTAATAAATTCCAAATGGAATAAGCTATGAGAAACGCATGGTTCACATGCTTGAACTTAGATGAAGAAATTGAAAGAGAAAAAGTCTTCCGCAGCCGGGAATCGAACCCGGTTCTCCCACTTTCCGAGCTGGTGCTCTGTCCTCTAATCTACCACGACATGCACATGAAATTACAAACACGACATACCATGTCGTTGTAGGATAGAGGACAGAGCACCCGCTCGGAAATTGGGAGTCCCGGGTTCGATTTGCGGCTGCGGTAGACTTTTTCTCTTTCAATTTCTTCATCTTCAAATTGAATGCTAGAAAATATGACGTTTCAATATATATATATAGATATATTTTCTGACCTGAACATATATCTAATCTTAATAGTAAACTTTTATTTACATTTGCCCATTGACCTCCAATCGACTTCCGCGTTCAAATCGACCCCTAGCAATGTCATTTAGATCCCTTGGGGGTCGATATGTAAGAAAAGCCGTATATTACACGTGGCAACAAGGAGCTGAGAGAAACTGATTTCTTAGAAAACTTCAGGAAGATAATGAGCGTCTCCGAGTGCAAATAAATCTACTCAGTCTTCGATTGGTCTCCATTCTCACGCCTTAAAATACGTAATTTTCTTGCTCTTTCTTCTCTACCGTTAAGGAAAATTTAAGAGTAGTTCTTGCAAGCAAATATAAATGGTGACCTCGAATATAATTGAATGAATGGAATGTAGTTCATTTGTCTTTCGGTACAGGAGAAAGTAAGATTAATTTTTCATTTACTTCTCTCAGCCCAGTACATGGCAGTGATATCATGACAGCTTCTGAGGTATTTGTGACGTTGAATAGCGGCATTCATTTTGAACCCTTCTTATCAAATGCTGCGAAAAGCCATTCATATGTCATTGTGCTGGATTTCAGTGGACACCTTCCACTCATAGCATTCTAGCTCAAAGAGTAGAGCAAGGGCAACCTTCCTGCCCACTCATCTTGTACTGTGGGCCTCATTCCCTCTCCAAGGATTTGGTAGCTTTTGGTGGAGGGGATGAGGTCCAACTAGCCTTGAAAATGATAACTTAACCGACAGAGAGATGAATAATTTCACCTCCTGCCAACACAACCAAGAAGTCATCCTTTGTAACAAGGCTCTCTCCGTTTTCAACCCGCCCATACATTAGCTTATCAATATGAAAAGCCATCCTAATTGTAAGAGGTGAAAGACGCTACCAAGGGAAACTAGAGTTAAGAGAAACATGACTTCAATTCAAAAAGACGAGAAGAAAATATCTGCCCGTAAGTAAGAAGAGATAGGTTTAGGTTAATAATAATAACTTCTAGGAAGTATTTTGGTGTTTGAGGAAAATTAATAAACGTCTATATGGCCTCCATAAACTCGCCGAATATTTTCTGCTTGCTAAGCCATTCCTCTCTCCGTCATGCCCTTAGCATTAGCCCTCCATCCAGCACTTCTCCACTACCCAGCCTAACTCTCGCCATATCCCTCCTCCCGCTTTCTTTCCAACTAAACCAGGGGTGGGGAATTAAGTTGCGAAGGGCGGAGCGGTAGTCTGAGGAATAACAGGGAGCTGGGGTATGGAATTGGATGAGCGTGGTTGCAACCTTTTAGCTCTGAAAAATGTGTTTCAGCGGGAGCGGAAAGCGAGGATCTTATTTGTATTAGGCTTACTAAAGAGCGGAGATTTCAGCGGGCAAGGCATCTTATTTAAGAAAGCGGGCCACCTTTGAAAATGTACGTGTGAAGCTCCCTGGATTTGAATTTAAAACTGTGGCACTAATTTCGTTTGTCGCCGCGAGTTACGACTCTTCTCAAAAAAGTTCGTGGGCGAGGAGTTCGTTCTCTCGTTCTCAAAAATTAAGGAAGTGAGATCTTTATTTCGACTCGGAAGAAAATGTTTCCGGTGAATGCATGGTAGGGAATTCTGGAGAGTAAATGTGAATTAAAATTTTAATTCTCTCTAATGGACTTTTTAATATCCGCATGTCTTCGAAGTATTTTTATGAGCATAACACGTCGTTTTAGTCACTGCTAATGTCTGGAATTACTACTGTGAGGAATTTCGGTAACATCGAGAAGCATTGATAACAGAATGGTTATAGATTTAAAAAAATTCGGGTCAGAGAAAAATATAAATCGTCATCATCTCTCGGTGGGTATTTGTACCCTGAAATTCACAAAGTAAATTCACTTCTCCTGCTTCTGGATAAGTAATAACTCCCTTACGCTAATAAAAATCTTCGGTCAAATTCTCTCTTTCAATTTTTTTATCTACTTTC
This sequence comes from Ladona fulva, assembly GCA_000376725.2. Lineage (NCBI taxonomy): Eukaryota > Metazoa > Arthropoda > Insecta > Odonata > Libellulidae > Ladona > Ladona fulva. Next base: position 949,677 of record KZ308128.1, read on the forward strand.
TTGCATCCGACCTTCAAATGACTCGTTTAATAACTTACCTTATTCCAATATTTGACTCAATCATTTCTTCTGAATTCTCCTCAATTCCTCAAACAAAATCCTCTCCTAACGCACTTCTACAGCGCCTTCTTGTTTGATTCCCTAACATCTCAAAATTCTTTCTCTAGCATTCACCAAACACTCATCTCAAAGGCTTCACATCTTTCAATGTCCTTTCTGAAGGTTCGACCTCATGATACCCGTATGGTAATACTTTTCAGATGGTTTTATGAGTACACAATTTTTCCAATATTTTTAATGTAAATCGCTCTCTATCATCTCTAGTTACTACGCAAAAACTTCATACTTTACATCGTACTAAAATATACAAAGACGACTCTGTTCATCAACGCGTTTGCGGAATTTCGAGATGGGGTCAAATCATCGATTTCGATTGTATACTTGGTAGAAAATGAACTTTCGACATCCTAATGTTTGAGTAAACATTGAACAGTGAATTGCCTACAATTCAGTGACAGGAGTAGTATCTCAGCCCAAGATGATAATATAATGAAAATAGTAACTAATTAATTAAAAAAAAGTATACCCTGCGAATTTCCAGCGGTGTTTATATAGCATAATTGCAAGAGTTCACCCTCTCGCATGCTTTCGTTTATTTTTGGGTCTGTCCTATGGGGGTTTGAATCCATTTAACCCTTGGCTACTCCATCTGATCCTTAGTAAATTACTAGTACTACAAAGTCATCGAGGCTGAAGAGCGATAGACCCTTCATCCCCCTTTGGATCCGCCGCTGGTGCAAGCCCTTTTTTTCTGGGACCTTTTATTTCTTGAATCAGAACCTTTGCCCCTCTCGCTTCTTTCAGCACCCGTTTATTTATTAAAGAATATCGCACTACCAAAATAGAAAAGTTACATTAAGTATTCAAACCTAACACACTTATTGCAAGTCTAATCATAACCATAAATATTCTCCGGAAGGCTGCAAACGGGGAACGGAATCTATTACGACGGATATATTTAAATCAACAGGACCCACACTTTGCGAATCCCTATCTCCTTTCGCCAAAACTCCCGACGGACACAATTAAGAAATCAATTTTTCTCGCCCCTCGGCCTCGACGTTACGAACGGCTCCCTAACACGACACGGACTTGTATTCGCTCCCGACGAAACCACGGCGCGTGCATGCGTGCCGAGCCTTTTCTCTCCCTGACATTTGAAGTTGGGAGGGCGTGCGTTGGCGAGGGAAACATTCCTCGGTCACAAAAGATGGAAACGAGAGAACAGGGAAACGCTGAAAGGAGTTATTTGTCTGAGAAAGACGAGCCCAGAGAGAGGAACGGAGAGAAGAAGTTCGTGTAAGAAGGAACGGGAGGGAAAGGGTTTGAAGACTATTATGGGAGGGACAATGTGACGTAAAGATGGACAAAGGCGTAGAGGAGAGGAGAACATGGAGGAACGGAATGGAGGGCTATTCTTGGAAGGACGCGCTGACGTAATGGTGGACAAAAGAGCTTTAGCGTCTTTGGAGAAACCCACAGGAAAGTCTGGGCTGGAGACATTATTAGGGAGTTTCTGAATCGACTTCCAGGCATTTTCCGAGCGTTGAATTGTGAAGAAACGATGAAGATTCCGAGGCTACGAAGGAAATTGAGTCGGGGAAGAAGGATAATTCCCGCAGGATGATATGGGAGAAAAGAGGAATGGAGAATTGGATAGTTTAGGAGTTACGATACACAGGCTGGGGGATCTGAATCCTCCGTCGGGTGATATTGCGCGCTCAGGTGTCGATAAATTGCAAAGAGTGGCTTGCGAAATCGCCTTTCCTCCCGTAATTACAGCCTCAAGATTTCCCCTCGCACATCTCCAACAAATATCTGCAAGAAGCACTTCGCTAGGAAATGGAGCTCTGGGGAGACAAACAATCTCGCCTTTAAATCTCGATTAATTCTTTCGCCCACCCCTTGTACAATTCGATTCTAACAGAGAGATAAGCCTAGAACAGTAGAGAAGGGCGCCAAGAGACGCAATTTTAAACGATAAGGGAGCAAATAAGCTAAGAATAACACACCGTCGGTGGACAATTAAACTCGAAGGCATTCTCACGACTCCTTTTTCCTTTGACGAAGTTGTGCATTCTCCTCGCAATAACTTTCTTTAGAGAGTTACTTTATTTATAACCATTATTCTGATATCCTACATAAATTACGCCCTTAAATCATAGATATATGAAGAGCTTCTTTCTTCTGCTGCAAAATCGCTTCAAGTCGTAAACTTTTCCCTTTAATTTTTTCCTTATGTCGGTGGAACTTAAATTCACATGGGTGCTTAGAATAAGAAACTGCGTAATGCTTGCCAAGAAAGGAGATAGTTTGCGAATTTAATTTTTATTTGCTTAGAGGCAAAATGGACTTCGTTATCCAATGAGTATATCTTAAAGACACTTGCGATGACTAGAGCAAATGGCTTTCAAGAATTTCAACAATTATCGGGCGCTCGGAAACCCATGTAGATGAAAATTAGAAAGTATTGGGTGGTATTTTTGTTTCCTTCATTAGTCTCCAAAAAGTGATCATACATCTATATAGTATACATGCCTATGGTTTGAGTTTCTCAACTTAAACCTCCTATCCAATTAGAATCGTATTCATACTTTAAATAACCATAACAGACAATCTACTTTAATTATTCCAAACCTATAATTCCTTCCTTTACTCGAGAAAAACATCGCATAGAACTTCCTTCTTAAAATAATTGAAATGCGTACTTCGTATTTTACGTACGTAATTTATTTGCGTACGTACTTTAGATGGCGTTCCACAATATTAGGCCAGAACATCTGGAGTTTATTCCTTCTTAAAATTAGCGTGCAAACTCTTCACCGATACCCTGACTTTACTACCATGAGTTATTCGTTACAAAATTATTAAAGCAGAATAGAACGACCGAATCAAAATATTTCATCATCTTCTAAGAAGAGACGAACGGTAACTTAGAATTTCCATTTCCAATTCAATCGTTCATATTACAGATTCCGCGATGATAAAAGTTTCTCAAACTGTTGTGAAACATCTTATCTTTGTTCATCTCTTAAGGAGCAGCGAATGCCAAAAATTAATTTGAAACTTGAGCATATTTTCAGCAGAGTTTTTAAAAAGTTTCCGTGAGCAGATAAATCGTTAAGCAGGTGATAACTCACACCCGGATATGAAGTCGGAACGTAATTATTCGGAAGAACGCGACTATGAATCGAGGTGATTTCTGTGCAAATCACAGCCCGTCTCAGTGTCAACAACAACAAGCGCACCTCTAACTTAATCATCACACGAATATATGTGCGCCGCGTTCCCTCTAAATGTGTTAGGTATAAACTCATCAAAGTCTCGAATAAATTAAGAAAAAGCAAACAAAGGAGAACATGCACCAGAGCCGACAACTGCGCTCAACTTTTCGACGTCTATTCCGGAGGAGGAAGTCATTCCCCTGGCAAAACCATTATTCTTGTAGGAGGTGTAACTCGCGGCCCGCGCCGTAGAGCGAACAGGTGAGAGTGAAGAAAAACGCGATAAGAGAGGGAAGATGGAAGAGAAATGGAGAATGAGATAAGCAAGAGTAAATGTGAACACAGTGTGAGCTGCAAATGGATTACTGGGAGAGGGTTGGGTGACTTGGGAGTGACGTCTGGAGTTCCCTTACGGGAGTGGCTGGAAGAACGCTTACGTACAATGGAATGGAAGCGAGAAAAGAATAGAGAGGAGATCTAAACATTTTTTTCAGTTAACCACAGCCGTTTTACGAGGAGCTACAGCTGCAAATGTTTCTTCAATACAGAAATATAATCAAATTGTGCTTAGCTGCTTCTGCATGCATATTCATGGGTCTTTGGACAGTTATTACGCAGAAATAAAATGTTCGTGCGATATGTTGACTAACAAAGATAATTCGTTAAAATCAGCTAATCGTTTTCTTTATTAGAAGTCTTGGCTGATCTAAATGTTACTACATATCTCATCGACGAGATAGATATTGTTATTCCAGTTAGCAACGTGCGCAAGCTCTGAGGGAAAACTAAAAAGCGATTCAGGAAATTGATTGCCAGGAAGGGACCTCTGGTCGTTTTTCCCTCGTAGTATTAGAGAAGCTATTAGCAGTTAGAGTTTGATAGGATTATCGGTGTTTATACACCCCGTGCCACGTAAAATTGGCAGTTTGCGGGGTTTAAATGTAAATGTAAATGCGATTTCCAATGAAGACCCAGTTCCTAAAATACTCATGATGACTACCTATCGGCAGAGACACCTGGCCGAAGGATGACTGGATCTACAATCCCTTCAAAACTACAAAACACTAAAGAGAGGGGGTGAGCCGACTTGATAAGAAGTGAGGTAAAATCCACACAAAAACTTCTAAAAAGCGCTACCGCACTTAAAGGAGTACATTAACCACCAAATATTTCATACATCCAATGAAATATTCGACAGCTGATATTGAAAAGGGAAAAGTTTTAATCAGATGAAAGATTCGTAAGATGTTTTAGTTCGTCGAAGTATAACTGAGCTTTCATTTCAAAATTCTTGCAAATTTCATTCTAAGTAGTCATTCTCAGTGTTAAATGTACGCTGAAAAAAATGCAAAAAAATCACTATTATCATCGCAAAAGGATATTTGTTGGCATAGGAAGTTAAAAAAAGAGTGACTTATCTAAAATATGAAGACAAGTATATTTTGGTTTGTAATTGTACAACAAATCTTTTCTTCCAGTTTCCACTCTCCAATTCTTTGTCCTATCCTCCTTTACCATCCAATTTTCGTAATAGATTTTCTATATATTCTACACTTATTTTGAAATATAATTTACCGTCCGATATTCTTATTTTATACATTGTTAATTAAAGGAGCCCTCAAACTAAGGAGAATGCGACTAGTTTCGTCTTACAGACATCTTCAGCCTGAAGATGACGTAATTAGTCCAAGTCTCCTTATTATATATTATGTGCAAATTGCTGTCTTATTCTTTCTAATATTATTGTACATTTAATTTTTGTATTCTTTTTGGCTTATGCTTCTTATTTTAATGCTCAGAGCTATTTTATGGTAAACGAATGTGAATCGTTCCAACTAATTTTCAGGAATTTATTTGAGATGTCTGTTAGAAGAGAAGGGAACTGCGCTATCAATGATTTTATTATCTTCGAGCTGTCATCCTTACATTTTTTTAACTTTCTGCATTTTTCCTTCCATTACTTCTTTTTAGCTTTTTCCTTTTTGCTAACCTATGATTTCTCTCAAACATTAAATCTGATCTGTTTATGGGGTACAGAATGAAGAAATAGATTTCTGAAGCATGCACCCCATGCCCGAAAGGCGGCTCTCAGGGAACATGAGTAGATGTAGATAAGCTAAGGTCAATTTGCTTTACAAGGATAAGATTCACATTATAAAAGATAACATTTTCAAGTCCCTTATTAGCAAAATCCCAGCCCAACAATTCGAAAATTCATCATCAAAAGTTTTACTTGATAGTAGTAGAAGTAGATATTTTAGGCAATTTCTGCTATAGAAGTTTATTTTACAACATTGGCAAGCGAAATTAATTTTGATCGTAAATTACCGCGACCATTCACAGCATTTGTTTGCGCTTATTATCAGTTTCTTTAAAACAGTTAAAAATTCCGCATTTGCCCTTTAGCTCTACTCAAAGCGAGATGCACGCTCAGATTTTATGGATTGGATGAGTGAGCCAAAAATTAGTTTCGCGCCGTTGCGCTTCTGAAGCAGTAAATCAGAGCGACGCTTGACAGTCCCACCCACAACCTGGAAACAGAATACTCCGATAATAGGAATAGAAATACCTTTGTATTTGATTCGGTAAATCTCAGAATTCAAGAAAGGACCAGTTTTTAGAAATTGGGAAGTATAAAAGCGTTTTCTTCGTACAAATAATTACGCATTTATGATTTAAATACAAACAAAATTTGAATACTATTTCTACTATTGAAAACTGTTATTCCTAACTATTACTATTTTTCAAACAATCAAGTCAAGTTTAATTATATAACAAAATATTTTTTCGCTTTTTTGCGATATCATGAATATTTTCATAGAATCTCTTTCGTCTGATAGTAATTCTGGGTAGTTTAACTCCCACCTCGGCGCCACCCATAACAACTGCTTTCTTAAATGTTTAATCAAGAGCCACACCTATATGTTGTAGTACAAGATGTACAAGGTATTGTCGCATTTCCGATTCTTCCGGGTTGGATGCAAGAAGAATCAAGGTTCAATGTCGACCTTCTAAATAGGTATTGTAACTATTAGTCTCCACCACATATCCTCGAAGGTTGGAAAGTATGATATTGTTTCATTTGTTTGATTTCAGAAATTTTCCAACATCATGATTATAAAATTTACGTAAGACATAATCGGTATTATTTGACTCTACTCCGGTCGATCCGACAAAGAGCGCAAAATAAGAGGAATGGATAGTCGTTTTATGGATCCATACTTTCCGCTACCATACGCGATAGCAATGTATCTCGAACGCTGGGTGTGCAGAGTGAACTCTTATTACAGGGTATTTATGTAGACGTAGATGTAACATGGAACAGTTAAATTCCATCAAATATCATACGAATGATTTCTATTTATATATTCTCTAAGATCCAGCCCGAGTTTCACTATTCAACTCCATCCACCATGTGGCCCCTCTTTCAGAAGATTAGCATACCCCCAATTCTGGAGCGCCAGAGCGAAGGGATACAACGCGGGGATCTCAGGTACGTTCATTTCAACGTCGTGCTGAGAAGGACGAATCGTTGGCAAACCATAGCACTAAACCATTCCCTTTATTTACTGTTTCCAACCCTCAACCATCCCCCGTCTTTCCTTACAACCATCCAACCCACCCCTGACACAACCCAGACGTCAGGAACAGCCACACTCCTCCGAAGACTCACGTCTTCTCCATTAAAAGTAACCCCTTTCCCCACCTTTCTCCATCCCGATCCCGTAGCTTCATTCTTCACCGGGGGTGACACGGCTGGGCCAACACGTGCCACAGGAATAATGGCCGTAGCCTGAAGTGGATGGCGAGGGGCGGTGGATGTCGGGTGGGCGGAGTTGGGGTAGCGTGATTCATGTTCGGGGTCGGCGAGGGATGAGTGCAAAAGGACCGGTAAACAAATGAAGGGATGATCCGAGAAAGGTCAACGTAACGAGTGGAGAAGGGGCGGGGAGGGAAAAAATTAACTCGGCGGAAGCAGACTCCGAAAGGAAATAGTGTCAAAAGCAGGTTGAAAAAGGATCTTTCGCCACGGAACTCCCTCACGGGGGAGATAAAATTGCTGGATTTACGGCTCGTTTTACCAGCTTAAAGCACAGCGTTTCGTTAAAATACTGGTTGTCTCCAAAAAGTAGTCGGGGACAAAGAATATCGAGTACTTAAGTACTGACCGCAGGGCGTGTCAATTCCGTTGTCATCGGGGGTTTTTCTGCGGGCGTCAACATTTCTATGGCTCCAAATACTTCATGCCTATTCTTACTAGGAGAGAAATACTTGTTAGGAATGTTAAACGATAACTCTGTCCGAGAGAGTCCCCTGACGTTTCTTTCAACTGATCTCAAAAAGGATTAAATGAACATTTTGGTAACAAATACTCGCTGAAGAGATCTCGCAATGGAAATAATCTCTCGAAACTTCAAAGAAAAGGTTCCTTCGACCGGTTACAGTTTACTTAAAGATGAACATAGTTCGTCGACACTAATCAATATAAAAGTGAAAATTTCAATGAAATTGTTTTAATCTATTCCTCGAAACAGTAAATCAATGAAAGAATTTGAGAGGCAACGAGAAAATATTTTAAATCTTTGAATCAAATTTACGAATTTTTTTAACCCCTCGTGTTATGATAAAAATTATATTCATAAAGTATAAAACAGCGAAGTTATCCTAAGCCTATCGATTGGAATCGATAATCACTGACGAAGGAAACAGTTGAGGTTGAGAGATTAATCCCCTTTAGATATTGAATAGATTCATTGGAAGTAGGCATTAAGTGCTCGATTGTTCACACTTCGTCGTACACTACCCTTATTGCAGCAAAAATAGGAGGTGAAAATCCAATTCCTTGCAAAGTTACATTTATAGTTCATGTGGCACCGAATGACTTGAGAGCGTGTTGATTAAAAAATCCTTGGTTATTACGCTCATCCAAGGAGAAAGGGAAAAGACTTTGAGTTAAAACAGGATAAAAAGGAAAGGAATCTTACAATTAGTGTTTCGTAAGAAAAACCACTAGACGAGATCTTGGTATTAGAAGAGTGAGAATTTCTCACCGAGTTAAAACTTTTATAAGATTGAAACGGATTTATATTAAAAATATTTCTAACACTTTGCTTTAACCTTTAAGTTAAGTAGGGATAAATCTAGAAATTCGCAAATACGGTGGTTATTGGATATACCTTATTTGCCTATCTTAACGTAGCATAAATATTAATACCTTAACTTTCTCTAACTGTAAAAATTTCATATTGTCGTGAAATATCTAAGGTTAATAAGAAAATAGTTTACTATTAGGTTTTTCATTCCCTAAGTAAATAACTTGTGTTATGATACCATCATGAGGGTACAATCGTCCTCCCCTCTGTTTACTCCCACGCTTTGAAGATCTTCTCAATGAACTTATGGATGACAACATTTATTTCGGCGACAGTGAATTTACTACATAATTAAAAATGGAAGATGATTAAAATTCCTTTGTCCCTTTCTTGATTCAATTATAATCGTTTTAATTAGTAACATTTTCCCTCTTTTTCTTATAAACGTGTATACGTTTTTGAAGCTGCTGAAAGCAAAACCTTGCCAATTGCACAAACTCGCCTTAATGGCTATCTTTCTATGAAATTAATGTATCTTAACATTTCGGTTGTTATTCTGAAAGCTATTAAACCATGAATATGAGTGTCGGAGATATGAGCCGCTTATACAAGTACCTACATTACAGAATTTCGGTGAAGTCGGCGTCAAATACGTTTTTAGTATTTCCACCTCAGAACGTTACTACAGCTATAATTATTCCGAGTAAATTATTATTCTGTGGAAAAAATATGAGAAATTATCTAAAATCACCACACAAATGCCTAATAACTTTGTTATTAATAAATAATTTGTGCTTATTGTGAGATTTTTTCTCATGACACCCTGAAATTGAAAAATCTCATACTCGCCTAGCCTTGAAGATTAGTGATTAGAAGGATAAATAAGCGCATTTCTAGGAAACTGATGGGTGAATTAGATGGTGTTAAGTTAATCTAATCTTGAGTAAGTCCTCGTGTGATAAGACATGAGATAATTTTCAGTGAAATCATTAGCAGTGGTGGTAATTTAATATCATACTTGAAATTTTATTTTCCAAAAAGCAGATACATATATGTTTTTAAAATTGAATGAATATTCTATCTGGCATTTGTTTTGATATGATATACTCCCTAAGTATAAGAATCTTCTTCAGTTTTGGACTCCCTAAAGATAGGGAGTGATAATTTCAATTAGTGAAAGCGATTCCCTGGAGTAAAATTTCAAGGTGACACTATTATTCACGGGCGCATTCCTACTACGGATCAGCTGGGGCTTAACGATCGGTCTTTCGTAGAAGCGTACCTATCCGTGTGATGACGTGTTGATAACTCGCCGTGATGAATGAACCCTGAAAACGAAAAACCCCTTGGGCCGTAGGATGGAATCTGAAAGCGAGCACGCTAGCCACGGCACTGATAAGTCAAAATATTGTACAAGTCATGATGTCCAGCGATAGCAAGTGAAATATCGTTTAATAGAAACCATGTCACCTTAAAATCGCCAAAAGTGGTTTAAGGATTTATCTATGCCGAGCGGCGAATACCCGGAAACGATAAAAGTATAAATTAAGCTGGGCAGGATTGGTTTTTAAAACGTGAAGTTTGGGGACATTAATCACTAAAACGGAACGCAAAGGTTCCTCGTCCAGATTCCTTATTTGTTAATGAATTTTGATTTTAATATTATTTTCTATAGAACATTTAAATGGGATCTCGTTTAATTTTTAAATTAGTGTTTCCCTATCGTACAGTGCACACCCTATTTCCATACCCTTCTTTATTATTTATAACAGTTCGGGAATACATTCTCATTTTATCCTTAACTTTTTTTTTCGACCTTCGACCATAATCCCGCCTTTTCGTGATTTCATATCACGTTATCCAAGGGATATCTCAGAAAATGTCACCATAATTGTGAATAACTTAATAAATATATCACCTTCGTTTCTTGGGCTGCTCGTTTTCTTTAATTTCCAGACTTAATTCATCTTTCTAAGATTGATGACGAATTTTTTGAGAATTAACTCTCGATCTAACTAGTTCGGTATATTACGCTGTGAATGCTCATTTAAGGCTAACATTGATCGAAAATGAGTGTATCTCACAGCAATATTCTTCAAACCTTTCTTTTCATGGCACATATCGGTCCTAACACATCATTTTACAGTATTATAAGTTTGTCATATCTAATTTTCATTCCGGTAGAGTAAAAAACTATCAATCCAGGGAGAGTGCTGTGATCTGTTGTTACGATATTCGGCTGAAATTAATACATTTGGCAGATTTATGCGCATTAATTATCTAGTGCGGTCAACTTGTGGTGCTGCAGAAGATGATGCGGCCCACCGGGAGTTCTTGAGGCAACACACAGCGTCGAGTAACACCTGTTGGAAAAGATAACGCAGTGATTTCTTAGTGGTGTGCCGCGGAATTCAGTTCATAAACTATTGGCGTATCGCATTTAAGGTTGGGCACCAAGGTAGCCGTATTTTTCTAATTACTAATTATACATTCCCTTCATTTTCCGAGAGATTTTAATTTTAAATTGCACATTTTGAGAAATATTTTCCCCCGAACCTTTCCCTTCCTTCACAATTTGGAATCCTGTAAGGTAATCTTGTAAACTAATGTAGTAATGTATCCTGTAAGCTAATGTATAGAGCCGCGTACTTTGAATTGATGCATGCTCCTTGGTGGAAAAAAGAAGGAACCGCTGTCTTGAGGCACAGGAAGCAAAAACTACCGCGTAATCCAAAGCGTACGCGCGTAACTTTTTCGGCCACGGTTTCATAATTTTGCATTAACTGCGCCTCGCTGATTACTCCCCGAAAGTGAGGGAGGAGCTTGAATGATATCACTACGGGGATCGAAAGTTTCTCCTGAACCAATAAATCTCCCATCCGCGCCAACCATTCCTCCAAAAGCTGCATGCGTTGGCCCAAAAGTTTCGCATCTCTCGCACCGCATTAAGGGAAGGAGCTTAATTAATATCGCTCGTCCTCGGAACGTATCCCGAGGCAAATTATTAAAAGCGCCCTCCGCAAAAAACAAGTCTTCGCTTAATCCAGGAAAGTACAAAAAACCTAGTGGGAAAACCGTGAATATACTGATTAGACCGGACAGCGCGTATCCTTAAATTGGATAGGTAAGCCTTACTCGACGGAGAACACCACTCCGAGCACACTCAAGACAATCTCATTAAGCTAATCTTCGATAGATTGTCTTAAATCAGGAACGAAGCTCTCCCAAGCTAATCCCTCCCTCAACCTCCGAGAAAATATCGCCGAGGGGCCCTCCGATGCTTTGAGTGAAAGCTTTTTGCGAGAAATCACGCGCATTCCGCACGCAAATACACAGTTCACATTCAACGTATGGAAGCGAGAGACAGGAAGTGGGAGGGGTTCGGGAGGTAAATTGTGTTTGGTTGCGAGGGACTGAAGTGCGGAAAACCCAATTGCCCCCTCGAAATCCAAACCTAAGGGTAAGAGTTTAATCTCATGCATCGATGCTCAGGTGCGTTGCTAACATCGCTTTTATTTCCGTATGAACCCCACATTGCCGTGTCCTGTTAATTTTTCAAAACTCTGGATGGAGAAGTTTTTGACCTTTCCCGTTCGGCGTTTGAGTACTACTGCGAGCATTCCTTTGCTTTTTCAGTCCATTTGTGAGTGTGGGGAAGGAGAAGCTGAAAGAGAGAGATGCCGTGAAGGATTTTCGGGTGCCTCAGAACAACCCGTGCGAAAATCATTTAATTTCGGCGGAATTCCGGTCGATACCTTCGGGAATTTTCTCTCTCGTAAAATGGCGACGCTGCGACATTGTAAAAGAGCGTCTGTGAGAGATGAGCGGAAAGTGAACAGGTAAATCCCAGAATTGCAACAACGGAACATTACTCGTATTGTACAGGAGCGAACTATTATTGCAAGGAATCGAACCGGAAACCGATACCGAGAAAACCGTATTTTTCCGGATTGAGAACCGAACGCTAACCCAAAAACAATAAATTAATGAACCGGAAGCAGAACCAAACACAGTCATTCCGCTATGCAATTGAAATGAAAACGAGAAATAACCAACCAAACCTTTAAAAGAATATAATATCACAATGATCCGAGAGAAAAAAGGCTTTTCGAATCGGTTCGACGTTGGCAGAAGGATTGAAACCGAAACTGAACCGATATTAGTTTTCTTTGTTGAATCAAAGCGAAAACCGGAACGGATAAAGTTACCTTTCGATGCCCTTTACAGGAGCTCACTTCTCCACATGTACTTCTGTAGTGGTTCGAGAGCGGTTTCAAACACAAAGGAAAGTAAAACCATGAAAATTCAAATAAGTAATATTGAAATGTGGAAAGTGTCATGGAGTTCGGTAAATTTTCATATTTATGAGCAACCTCAAACTTACATGATTTTATCTATTTAAGAAAATTATGTCTATTGATACACCAAACTGATATTCGCCAAAATATCTTGGTGATAAAACTTGGCCTTGAGGGACTTAAGTACATTTAAATTTCCTTCTTTGTTATCGCTTTATCGTATTAAAACTTAATTGATGCAACACGCAATGAGTTTAATTAATAGGTAAGGGATACGCATATAGAAAATGGCAATGTTTGAAAACAGTTGAGCGTCATCGAGGTAAGAGCAGGGCTTCATCTGGGGATTTCTTTGATGTTCAGACGTTATTCCAATGAAATATTTGTATTGAAATGAGACATTAAGAAAACAAGGAATATATTATTTCCACATTAAAAATTGTTATAAGGGAAAAACAAAGTCCTAAAAGTCTTGAATGCAGTCTTGATTTTGAAAATCTTGAATGAAGTCTAGATACTCAAAATCGGAATATTAATATCAGTATTAATCGCTTGCTAATATTACTTGTTCTGAATTCACCACCCTTAGATACAGATATTGTGATTCGCATGACGTGACACGAACACTTTCTTCAGACTTGACTACTAGCACCAAAGTTCCGAGCCCTTCAAAGTCTTCAGACAACTTCCACGAGTGCTAAAAAGGCAACACTGCCCTTCTGCTCAAATGGGTAGTCGTTACCCTTTGGGCGTTAAAAAACATCCGACTTAAGTTGGCGAAGAAAATCACGAATTGCGTGTCTCCCGCTCACGTTTTGCTAGACAAAACACGTTTCTTTTGTCTCCCCTCTCCGCAGAAAGGCACCGAAAGATAAAATGCGACCTTTTTATCCTTCTCATCTTCCTCTCCCTTTTGTTTTCGCCACACCCTCACCCGGCTGAGATTTACACTGCGAAGAATTAAAGTTACCGTCTCGGCCGCTTATCGGCGCTAGTGCTCCGCACGCCGCAGTCGCTTTTTCGCGAGCACCGTCGTGCCGTAAATATGCTCTTAATGGCGTTGCCATCCTTCAAGGCTGGCTAAAGCTACCAGTCGTCGGGGAGACAGCTTCTTAAAGACTCGGCAGAGGCGGCGAGATAAATCACGCCGGTAAAAAGTCTCCCTTCTTTCCCCTTTGTACGTTTTCTAAAATGAAATTAATCATTTCGGGTTCTTCGTGTTACGGTCTGTTTTACCAGGGCCAGATTTACCAGAATTGTCTGCGACTGGGGTCATTTCACACCTAATTTCTCATCATGAAATACCAAGTGGTGAAAAAATCAAATTAAAGTTGATTATTTATTAATTGTGTATAATTAATCGTACTAATAAGACATAAATGACTAGTTACCCAAATAAAATTTGGAAGCAAGTGCGGAAGACTCCCAAGGGATGGACGTTCGAGGACACTAGATGTGTGAATAAAAACTTTTCTATTTCATAAAATTCTTTGATTACATTCTCAGCGGCAAACAAGAAAACCTATCGAGCATATGATACCCGATGGTTGGTTTGTTACAACTCCGCAAGCTGTCCCATCTCCTGACAATAGAATTATTCTTTATAATTACGAACTTCAAACCCATCAGCTGTCGTAATTCAACCAAGATCTTCCTTTCACTTCCAACAAATTCATTCCTCAACATTCCTGACTATGCTGCTTTCAGGAAACTGTCATGTCTTTGTTTAGGAGTTGTATTTGATTACATCTTAGGAGAGCAGAGATCGCTAAGCAGGGGCGATATCACGCAGTAGGTGAGCCAACCCCCAGAGGGGCGCAGTAATCAATGAGACGCCAAAACTTCAACTTGTACTCCACTGATAAGCGGTGAAAATTTTCTGGAAGTAGAGTTAGGAGAGGAGAAAGATAAGAGTTCCCCAGCAAATACTCTTCGTTTAAAACAGTGAAATGCATAAAACATATGTGAGCTCTTCTACAGAAGAGAAATAGTTCGTAGCATTGTTGTCTCATAAATGCAAATGTCTTATCGTACTGGCTAAAGCGTTGCCTCGGTTGAGGAAAAGAGGTATATTTCTTAATACATTCTCTAAAATTTTCTAAACAGGAAAGAGAAATTACAAAAAAGTGATCGGTATCAACTTTAAATACAGGAAACTGCGTAATTGATATTTATTTTCGCGGGCACGCGAACTGAAATATGTCTGCAGATACTGACCTAATAAGTCACGAAGCTCTCCTCATTCGTTACGTTTTCACGTTTGTTTGATTCGTATCACGAAAGTTGCAATACAGTTTTAGCGGTTGCATGTTATAAGTATAATTTCAGAAATGGGGGATAACTAAAGAATTAAATGAAAAATCCAAGGACATTTAGTCTTGCAATTTTTCTCGGAAATTAAAGCGATAAATCTCCCAAGTATTGGCATATAATATTAACCAAAAGATATATAAAATGTATCCTAAAAATTGGGAATTATTCGGAATCAATTCAAGAAATTATTGGGCATTGTATGAGACCGGTTAGCTTTTAATGCAGAATTTGTTTACCTAAGTGCTGCTCTTAATCAGTTGCATTTTTTCGTAATTTCACAGTGATTATTTAATGTTGCTCACTTTATAACCTATCCGCGACGTATTGTTACGAATTAAAATGCTTGCAACCTCCCTGCCACAATGACAACTAATCCCTTTTAAGGTGACATTTATAAATAATTTACATTGTCAATCGTCTAAATTTTGCGAGTGCCTCCAGTGACTCATTACCAAGGTATTTTAGTTTTTTTTCAGTTAAGAAAGGAAAAAAAAGAAAGTGAGATACAAATTATCGACAGATATCGAATATGCTGAACATATACACATAATGCTTCTTCTGAGCCCGGATTTTTAAGGTTCGCGTGGCCAATCTCGTTTAAATTCTTCTATCGATCATATACGTTATTAGCACAGATTCCTGCGCAATACACACACGGATACTTATCATCATCGCCAATGGTGAAAGCATTTTTTTCCAGATTCTTAACCCTAAGTTCAAAAAGAATCTAAAAGTGTAAACAAATCCGTTATATCCATGTGTTTTTCAATTATTTTACTCGCTTCAGGTGAAAAATTGCAATTAAATGAGGCTTCGCCACTATGGCATAAAATTAATAAAAGAATACGCACAAATTGTACTGCGATCATGAAAACCAAGCGTAGTGAAAGATTAATTACAATCTGTAAGACTGCTTCAAATTCAACCTCATGAATTTCCGAACCCTCGTAAGTTCCATATCGGCTTCAACTGGAATAAGTTCGATAAAAATTGAAGACCGGCATTTTTTTAGAAAATATAATCAACTTTAACCAGCTATTTAATTGAAATTATCAGCGTGAATGACTCGAATGTCCCTTTTTAGAATTTATTGGAATGATTCTAGACGAAACTCCAAAATTCTGTCTCAGAAAAAATATTCCAGCTTTTTTGGTAATTTTCTTTCGATTTAAGCTTTGTGTGCATGGTATAGTACTGCCATTTATATCTATTAGACATTTTATTGGGTGCATATTGTGTATTTAACAATAAAAATACATTCGTAGCATTGTCAAAGATCGAAAAGTAAATGAGGTAGCTCTTCTATTTATGTCACGATCACACCTTAAGAGGCTAAGATGATGCTAGTTACGATTAATGCGTCAGCGTGTCAGAATTTTCATCCAATTGTTTCCAGTGTTAAAAACTTGTCATTTACGATTAAGAACTCATTGTGATAATTCAGAGCAATCTAAATCTTACTGTTCGTATAACATCTATACAATAGAAGTTGAAGAAATAACAACATGGCGATTTCATGCCTCTTAATACTGACTAGATTCCTATCGTAGATACCTTCCGACATGCATTCTACGGCCCTTTTTACAATCACCTTACTCGGAATTTCGAACCTTTGATAAATCACTGAAAGAGGGTGCTTGGTTTCTTGTTTCATTCTTGGCGAGTGCAAACTCAGATTCTTAGCGAGCGATAAGTACATCGTATCATGGCTTTGAATGGCCGCTCAACCATCGTAAATAATCTACGCTGTGAAATTGCTTGTAGTAACCGGTGCTAAAATTCTGGGTGTTAAATTCTTGGAGAATTTTATATTTCGCTGATGCTGTGAGGCTTTTATTGGTGTTTCGTGATATATTTTGCATGAATGGGGAGACTGGTACTAGAGGGATATAACGACTGCCATAACTTAGTTCAATGCGCTGTGTTGAAGTGAATGATATGAGAAATGGGTAGTAGGACAGAAGGAGTCGAAAAAATAAAGAAAATAATTGGGAAAAGATGGTTTGCAGTGATTACAGTTAAATCAGATATGAACAATGTTCATATGATATGAACAAAGAGTTTTAGCAAGAAAGTAATTAAATAAAATCGTCCTTCGAGAATCTCTAATATATGTTGGCTATCTACCTCCACCTTAAAATTGTGCAGCTCATAAGTTGGAGGTTAAGATAGAAAGAAGAGGTTCGAATGGAAGCTGATGAAATGCGGCGATGGAGAATAAATTAGAAACAAATGTAAACAGATAGGAAACTATATGTGTTCGAGGAAAATTGAGACTGCAAATTTAAATCCAAGGACATTATAAATCGCAGCATTTTTTCGTACTTAGATTCTACAGGCGAGATACAAGGAAGGAAAGAAAATAAGAAAAATCACAAGGAATAACAAGTGAGAAAAATAGTGACACAACTGAGACTCGAACCCAGTTCTCCCACTTACCGGTCAGGTATTTAAACCATTGAACTACCTACTGCGTCTTAGGATTCATCCGCACGGCTCTTCCTTATTTAGTAATTTACCTTTCCTTAATCCTTTTCCTTAATATGTGCATTACGGTCTTAGGATGAAAAATTGCGTGTAAGGTAGGAAAGAGAGATACTGTAATGGTATATAGTAATGATATCTTTATCGAGCAGTCGAATATCCCGATGATTTACACCCTCGAGTCCTATTTTGGTTCCAATAGTGTATCTTGCTTCTACTGCAAAAAACATATCCAAGGAATACCTAAAAGTTAGATTTGGGTTGCTATCAGGACGATATTAACACCCAGTAAGAATTTCGAGATTCTGAGGATAAATTAGGAATAAATATAATATAACATGTGTTGGAGATGTAGGATAAGGTTACTGAAAGGTAATACTTTTATACGTTTTTATTATAATAGTCCATTATCTTTTTTCTTTCTTCCTTGTTGTTTTATTCGTCTGTGTTATCATATCGTACTATCTATTTATTGTAATTGAAATTCAGCATCTGTTCTTGTCTGAATTATTTGTAAGAACATTTTTGTTTGTTCTTTTTACAGTGTTGCTGATATTTCTTTAACTCACTTTCCCATTTCCACTCTTTCTTTTTAATTTTAGTCGCTACTACCAGAAAGTTTCGCAGGTTTATCACGCCCCTCATCTTGTGGGCGTTTTCCTACAGGGTTTTTATTTCTAAATAAAGAAAAGATTTTATATCCCATACAATTCTCCTTTACATTTCTTTTCCTTTAGCTCCACTTCCAATTACTCATTCTTTCTGTCCGTAATGTCAAAGAGTTAGATCTAAGAAGATTCTAAGAAGTCTCAGTTTCGCTCTTAAATAAAGATGCGTTATCATTATTATTTAAGCAAAATAAAACGTATGCATTTATTGAAAATTTTAATAAATTTGGAGTATGTAGTGGAATTCATGAAAAAATTACTCAGGTAACGACATGTATTACGGCTTGACAACAGAAACTTTTCTGGAAAGAGCTAATTCACTAATAGATTAAGAATGAGAATGCAAGTATTTACTAGGGGTAGCGAAAAGGAGTTACTAAAATTAACTGCAGATTCGCACGCGTTAGAATCAATTTTTAATCATTCAACCGTTAGCAAGGATAAATTATTACAAAACCATGGAACTGTTTAGTGAAAACAGAGGAATTCCCAAGATTCAGGGCATACTGTGGAAGTTTCCGTCTTTGTTACGTAAATTTTAAAATTAAACCAGCTAACTCCACGGATAATTCCTTTTTCATATTCTGTCCGTGTAAGTGCTAGCAGACCGAATGTAAAAAACTGGCTCCGGTCCCACAAAATAACACGCCATTGATTATTTACCCCATTTTGTATTAATTAAAGCGCACCCTTTTGATTGGAGACCCTATCGCTACATACAAATATTTGTACTTTGGCCGAGGGAGCTACCGTTGATCAAAGACGAAGAAGAAACAATGTCACGGAAGAGGAAGGCAATCACCCGACGAATAGGCCAGCGAATTGAATTGTCTCTACGCCATCTTTAATCAGGTAATTGGTTCCGACCCCATCTCACTCTTCACCTTTCTCCTTCCTATCTCAACCTTTTAAATTTCGCCTTCCACTGCGCTGTCTCCGCTACATCCCAACGGAGCTCCGTTCAAAGGTTTACGGCACACACCAGGTGTAAGATGCTGAGAGAGATACAGGGACGCTGGAAGAAAGTGAGCCTTTTGCATCCTTTCTCTTTTTTCCGAGCAAAGGTACTTGCCGTTCGTGAGGGATCGCTTCGGCTCTGATAGGAGATGAAAGTGGGATTAGGAGTGGACGAAATGGTGGACGAAATGCTTCCGGTTGCCTTTTCGAAGGGGAGTCGTTCCTCTCTCGTTCCTTCTCCTCGATCTTTCCTTTAAGTGTCGCCGGCTGAGAGTGCAATAGGAGTGTGTGGAGATAGACAGTACAGAATTACTTTCCATCTCTTCAGCCTAACGCGTTACTTTGAGAATTACCTTGAGAAACATAGTACAGTTGACGAAATTACAAATACTCTCGACGTTTTTTTAAATAAAGGAACTGTACGGCAATATCCATGGAAATATCCTAAATGCTCCATCATAACTTTGCAGGAACTTTCGAAAATTTGCAAAGATATTTTGGAAATCAATCACCATACTTTACTGAAGATCAATATCAGGGAATACTAAATTTTATAACAAAACTGATGTACCTGTCTGGGATGTACCAATTTATCTGCAAAAACCAAATTTCGCTGAGTCAAAAAAGCTAGCAATCAATAGCTTTTGCCATATACAAATTCAACGGAAATGTGAAGTTGTGAAGGGTATTGTGAAATCCATTACTTAAGCATTCAAAAACACGATACCTTGGCATCAACAATGGCTATGTATAAGGTACATACATGTAGATGAGAATTTTGAAGAACGTTTAAGAAAATTTTTCCGATCTACACACGAAATGTTTGAAAAAAATAACGCTGGAATTCTGTAGGCATAATAGATAGCAATGCTTTTTCGCTCTTAAATTATTGGCCTGAAATAAACTGAAAGACCAAACTTCGAGGAGCCTCCGGATAGCCAAGTGGTTAAAGTGTTTGACTTAAGTGAAAGCGGTTCTGAGTTCAATTCCTGGTGATAGCTCACGTGCACTACCATTCATCGCAATTTAACCATTTGATGGTTGGTTCGTTGTAGCTATCCAAGTCGATCGAGTCTCAGTCCATCACTTCATTCCCTCGTAATTAGAAATTATAAATTTGATCAATAGCTGTCTCTCGTTATTCAGCTCAGATATCAGCATTGGAAGGATTCCTATAAACTAATTTTTCCAATAGTGTTTTCAGAGAAATATACACACCTAATATGTATTATATACCTCTTATCCCTGCTATATCTATCTTTTTTAACATAAGACGTAGACACACGAAAAAGCAGCAAAACCAACCCATATTTCATAACATGAAACATGTATGGATAATTGCAATCGATGAGACTTATAAAGAGAGAGTATCGCTTTCGTTCGTGGATTTTGATGATTTTTTTTGGATGTCGAAGGAAGCAAAATGACTCGGGCTTTTGCGAGTGGTCCTTAGTTTAGCTGCGATGATCAGCCACACATCGCGGTACACCTCCCGGAATTCATTTAAAAAAATTGTAATTCTCATTATTTTGTTGTTGATAATAGCAACGATAATTACGGGTATTTTCAATTCATTACCTCGATTACATTAATGCGCATAAATTAAGTTTCCATGAATTATATTCAAATCGATCAAAGTTTCTTCTCACGAATAACACGTTACCATAACGAGGGGTGAATTCAATGGTATTAATGCGTCTAAATTCCGAAACGAATTCAGAGAAAGGGAAATGAGGACTTAAAGCGAATGAAAACATTCTCATCTCCTCAATTCGAAGTTTTTGTTCTGAGAACCAGGTCGTCTAGGGCTGGTGAATGGAGCCGCATTAAGGGATATTTGCATAGACACACGCAGGATGTAAAACCGGAACGGTGCTGTAAAATCAGGTGGGTTTAGAAAGGGTTCCGGGGATACCGAAGCCTCAGCTGAGTTAAGGAACACGAGGGAAGCGTTTTATAGCTTTTCGGTGATTGCGTGACTGAGAAATTTCAGGAACTAAAGAAACGACGAAGGATCGCAGTAATCCGTAATGACAAAGAGTACGTGGGAAATTTTAGGGCATTACTTTAAAATGATGGATGGTGTTTTTGCAACGAATGGAGAACGAATAAAAGCCCAAAGAGAGAAAACGGACAGGATTTAATAAAGTGCGGGTTAACTTGAGAGGAGAGGGTTAATTTAAACAAATTATTCCAAGGTAGTTGATGATTAAAGAAGATTTCTGCAATAAATTTAAGAATTCGCAATCATTTTCTCAAACAATTTATTTCCAACCTCATCAAATTAAAAAAATAAGAGAAATCGCCAGGAAACTCGGAACTGAAGTGAATGTTTCTACAAATAGGTGAGACTGCATTGAGGACAATTATTCTACTAAAAGGTCACTCTTTAAGTAAGAGGGTATAGAGTCGTAGTATTTTTAGTTCCAGTATTTGCTTCGAATCTCTGTCAGTTTCAGTCTCGTCCTGTCAAGAATAACGTGGGCCTCGACTGGAAACCAACCCGGGGCTACTTCCACCAAAGACAAACGCGTTACCCACCTGACTACCCGGGGGCCTTGTTAATTCACCCCAAGTAAAATTTTATAATAATATTAATTAGAGAAAGAATTCTCAAAATCTACAAGTGTCATTCACACATTTAAGTCATTAGCAACTCACTCTTTACATCTATTTGGTAAAATGTTCCTTCATTTTCACTCTCGGAATAAGATGATCTTGAGAACTGAAATTTGGAATGGAATAAATCACAGTTTTTGCTTACGGATCTAGTTCGTAAATTCTAATTTTTCGGTCGGTTATTACTTCAGTATAATCAACGGGTTTTTCGGTTTCGGTTCCTGGTTCTTTACTGAGTGCATTAACTCACAAATGTTATACACATATCTAACTGGTACGAAATAATATTGCTACATTAGTACGCAACACCAACTCCATTGAGGCAAGCAACATTGGCCCGAATAAGGAAAAGGATGTGTCATCAGAAATCTACAGTTAATGATCGCATAGTTTAAAGAAAAGTGAAAGTTGATAAAAGTTAAACTTGAAACAGTAAAATAGTCCTTGAAAATTGCGACGAAAAAAAAAATAGTAGAGATGATACGTAGTACGGAACGATCTTAATTTACGATGATTCCGGTACGGAATGAAAGTGAAACGTTGCGAGGATAAGTCGAGTTTTCAAATAAGTAAAAGGGAGAATGAGCTTGAGAGAGCATTACGATAAAGTAAGATCAAAATGAAGCAGTTGCTAGGGGGGATGAACCAGTACCAGAGGGGGTAAAAGTGAAACGAAGCGGAGAAAAAGTTAAAGTTGCGGAGGAACAGGCTAGAGAGAAGGACGATAAGAACCAAAATTCGACCAAAATGGACTCGGAATGGAAGTTGGGCTCAGGCGGGGGACGAAATTAAAGGGGGCGAGCGAAAGAAGTGAAAGGAGGCGATGGAGTAGGTGGGAGGAAAAATTAAATGGAGTGAAAGAGAAATTCTCCGAGAGACCGAATTAAGTGGAAGGGAGGAGAGAGAGAGACGACGGAAGAGAAAATTAAACCAGAAAAGCGAAATGAAATTGGAATGGAAGGGGAGAGAGATAGCGAGAGAGGAAAAGGGAACACTGAAACAGATTGAAAGGCTGAGGTAGAGAAAGACGTTGGGAGGGAAAGATCGCTATCGAGGTGGGAATGGAAGTAAAAGAAATGGAAATGTATGAAAGAAAGTGGGCGCTAGGTGGCGGAAGGAGGGAATGAAGAGGGGAAGGGAAAGAGGGATAAAATGAGGGAATGAGTTGTCTTTGTGAAGGGAAGAGGGGGCACAGTTGGGGGGAGTGTTCGTACCAAGCCACGCAGCCCCGGCAGTCTCAGCAGAAGAGTATAATCGAGCGGAACATCTCTTCGGATTTTGTATTGCTGACTGGTTTTTCCTCTTTCCATTTTGAATCGCGCGATAAAAGCAAAAGGCTCGATTTCAATTTGTTTGATATGCGGTTTTCAACGTTCCGTTCCAGAGATAAGTCTCGAAAAGGCTTTCGGTTATATATTATTTTTATCTCGGGAAGTTCCTCCGCGCGAGAAAAATTGTTGGGGGTAAAAATGTAATTGTAGCATAAACACGGTCTGGAGATCATAAGATTTTCCCAGCCTTTCGTCAGAGCCGAGGTTTTATATGGGATTACTATTTAAGTTTAGTCATCTGAGAGAACGCTGTGCTAAGCAGTAGTAGAATAAAGTTAATGTGCAGCTTCGAAAGATGCGGCATTAGATCCGATTATAAAATTAAATATTGAAACATTTTCGTGATTGGATGCTCACTAAAGGAGGTATTTCCGCTGAGCTCGTTCAGAAGAGGATTTTGGTTATTACTGAATGAATGCGTTCTTTGTACTCTTCTAGGAAATCACATCATTAAATGTTAATCCAAATACTTCGTTTCTTCGAATTCTTATAGCTGTTTCCACTTTTAACCTGGTAAGCCTTCAATAGAACTCCTAGACATATTTTCACTGTTCAAGCGTTCACGATACGCATTTGCCAAAGTCTAGGAAATACCTCTGCAGTTAAAATTTATCCTGACTTATCTTGCTACAAGAAACGAATCTATGCCATTTGTAGATAACGAAGTGCTGAGGATAAAATTCAGATCCTGGCCTTCATACCTTTCGATCTTTAAGTAATACATCATTGAAGCATATTCTAAGAAAGTTATCCTGCAATTTACATTTCACTCTTATTTAAGCAGAAACTGAATTGATAATTGTTTTACAATATAACGAGTAGATGGTCGAGTCGAAATACTCCATAATTCTTTCCATTAAACGTGTATTCAAGTATTCTTCCGTGGTGACATTGGGACTGTGCAGAACTCAACTTCAAGCATTACACAGTAGAGGCACACTTAAATATAAGTCCAATTTATGGAAAGCTAATGAAAAATATACAGATAATAAGGATAGTAGATTAATGTTTGTTGGATAAATAAATTGTGATGTAATATAAAATGAAACATTCCTGCTGCTCTAAATATACTCATAAGGAGTGCAATTAGTCTTCTCAGTGTAGTAGGCAAAGGCGTCAAATGTTACAGAAAAAATATCCTCATAAAGAAAAAATATCTACACCTATATCCGTACCCTGCAAGCCGACTATCGGCGTGTAGTAGGGGGTGAATGGACCATTACTCTACTTTCCAAATCGATTACTTAAGCGTATCGTTCGCGGAAGAATATGAATTTTTGACACGACTTGTTCTAGCATCTATTTCTCTGATTTTTCTTCCAGTATCTAAACAGCCTATGTAACAGGGGGGACGCATAACATCGGATACATCTTCTACACGCTTACTTTCTCTGAACTTAAGTAAATTAAGTCTTTGTCTAAATTTTCTAGAGATTCCCATCCTGCTTCTTGAAGTACAAAAGTAACACTCACTGATTTTCCGTAACAATATTTTACGAAACGCATCGCCTTTCGCATAGCTTTCTCGTTCTCGAATACAACACTTTACGGCAGGGTCCCATATGCAATAGGCATGCTCAAGGTTAGACCTTCCTAGTGCAAAGTAGGATCACTCACGGATTTTTTCTTCGCTCCTACCGACTTTTCTCTTGACGAATTCTAATTTCAATCATCCAGTCCCTGAATCAAATTAATATCAAGATTAAATATTTTTAAGTTGCATAAAGGAACTTATATACAGCGGAATTATCACCTACACGGAAAAATTTCTTGGCCCTATCCCGCAGTATAGGCATTTCCATACACTTGGTTCAAACCTGCGCATGGAGGAAATCTGTCCATTACAGAAATTTCTTACGGCGCACAGTGGGCTGAAATCGGAAAAAGCCGGACAAAGGTCCAAAATTGCTTTTTTTGAGATACAGACATGAAACTTTGCATATATATACAAAAATGATTGCTGATCATGGTATGGTAAGTCATTTCTCAATGATCCCATCCGTTACGTAGCTACTGAGGCTCAAACATGACTAAATTTCCAAAAACACGTCCGATTGAATTTTTCTTCGAAAATCTTATAAGTTAAGTAGATGGTGGACTTGTGGAAGGATTTTAATGGAATAAAAAACGTAATATTCTGGTAACATGATACTTTTCCTATATTGTCTATAAATTTCGATGATCTTGGTCAATATTTGTGCGGTATTACGTCACAAAATGGCGGACGCTTTTTTCAGGCAAAATTTGACACAAAGTAGACAATATCTTTTGTTTAAGAAAAATGGTCTCCTGGAAATTGCATCAAAGTATTCATTAAAGATATTTTAAGAATATCCAGCAGAAATATTTCAAAAATCTCTGCGACCACGAAAATGAACGCGATTTTTTGACCGCGCTGCACGACCCGGGTCCGCGCAGCTGGACCTGGTAGTAGGACTACTCCGTTGGATTGTTCAAGTTGTTTTGGCCTTAACTCTTCGAAATTGCCGTTTCTAAGCTAAGTATGTTATCACTGTTGTCCAGAAGTTCTATATTGAAGGTATTAAGAGGATTTTTGATCGTGCGAATGGATCAATGGATGCGTTACTCTGACAAATACGGTTTGGTTTGGACAACTTACGGAATCATGCCTCAAATTATGAATATCCTTCAACTATTGAGAGTAAGTTTGTATGTTCGTATAATACATGCTTTCCAGAGAACGCAGCATCTGCCATTGCTTTTCCATCCATTTCCTTTCCACCTTTGCCGAAGACGGCCGCGTGAAAAGGGGGCGTTTTATGACACCGCGCAGCCTTTACGGGTATTTTTAAAGAATATTTTATATATAATAATAAATATAGATGCAATTAATAAGAGTTCTGACCCTTCGAAGAATTCTCACTACTCTCTGTTTCCACTTCTTCTATTTCGTTTAACACTAGAAGTTGTCTCAATTCTTTTGGCATCTTCCTGTGTCTCTTCGGAGATGAATTTGAGGTGAAGGAAAGAAATGGTTCAGAAGTGATCGACAACCTTTTAAATAA
This sequence comes from Ladona fulva, assembly GCA_000376725.2. NCBI lineage: Eukaryota > Metazoa > Arthropoda > Insecta > Odonata > Libellulidae > Ladona > Ladona fulva. The sequence continues at coordinate 975,750 of KZ308128.1, forward strand.
GTCGTCATTCGTGGCCATCCTGGAAAGTTTTCTGGTGAAGCGCGTGCGGAATATTCTGGTGTCCTTATTTCTAGCATCCATCGCATCTTTGGACAGCTGCCCTAAGAAGGGAAGAATTGCCGCCTTTGATATTTCGCCTCCATGTATAAGTAGTACCTTATGTACTGTGATTGCCATGTAATACCAGGGATACAGGTCTACGTATAATTCGGCAGTTCTGTGGGAGTACTGCGAAAATGCCTCGTCGTTGAGCGGTAGTCCGGTAGATATTGCCTTTAGTATTGTGGTAAAATGTTTGATGAAGTAATAATTAACTTCTGTAAAAAATATGAAAATATGTATATTAAACGCGATGGCAAATCTTCAATGCCTACAAAACAGGAAAGTTACTGAGTTTTCAAAAGTACTTGTACGGTATAATATGTGTTACCTATGCATGGCTATTAATCAAAAGCTAAGTCCATAGGCACAGTTACCTGTCAATTCAGCGGCCAGTTTTCGAGAATCAAAAAAAACGTCTTGCCGTAAGTCCATCGCTCGTAATTCCTGATCCAGGCCTTTGTACGTCTACAATTAACCCCATTCTTTCTCGAAAAGCTTTCTGTATGATTGCCCTTTTCTTCGATAAGTGTATTTTAAGAGTCCCACGGGCCTAAAAAGAACATTATAATTCAGATATTTAATTTACCTTAAGTAGTAGTATTGTTAAAAGTGCTTCGACAGCTTAGGTCATTTCGCACGTAGGCTCCCACCGGGAATCGAACCCGGGACCGCTTTCACTGAAGTCGAACGCGTTACCCACTTGGCTATCGGGAGCCCTAATTTACCTTAAGACACAGATTTCGAGCCTCAGTTTTAATGCTTTCTCACCTACCACCGTTCTCTCCAGTCGATACGATATGTGCAAAAGCACAGTAACAATAATAAAATCGAATGTAGCAATGGTACGTTGACAAACCGAAAGCATATTTTTCCAGATCAACAGGTCGATTCCCAATTGCTCTTATATCATTCATTTCGGAAACTTTAGCTCCGCAGATGTAGCACTTCACGCCAACACTCTCAGTCAAGGCATTGCTTACCTAAAAGAATTGTTTTTATAAGTTTGTTAAGCATTATCCACTGCCATATACTATTATCCACCTTTAATAAAAGTATAAGATTTATTTTTCCATTTATCATCGTTAGGAGCATGTTAAAAGTGACGGAATAACTTCCCAAATTCCATTTCTCTAATGCATCAATCTGCCTTTGTAAATAATTTCTTTCCTCTTTAGCAACTTCTTTGAGCCACTGAAGGAGAATGGGCCGGCAAAATCTGGTTGAAGACGGCCGAAGATTTTTACAGACAATCTTACCTAAAGTAGTGCAAGTATTAATATTGCTACCTTCTATTAAAACTAGATTAGAAAAAAATAAACATGTATACACTTATACATCATACCAGTTGCGTCATTTAGCAAACGGAGTGGCACCAGGGAACTCATGAATAAATATTCATCGGATGAATCTGCTCGCTCCCACAATTGTTTATATTGAGCATGACCCGAACTACCATCAAATCCATACATGCACATTAGCGTACAAGCAATTCATTGCTGGAAGTTAGAACCGGGAATGGTAGACCGTACCCTGCTACTTTACTTGTAGTGATACTACAGTGAGTTTTACAGGGTAGCGCGAGGTAAGACAAACTAGAAAAGAAAAAATGAGGTAGGTTTCGCCATACGTAAATTTGCAATTGCAGTGAATGTAAGGGAAACGTTGAGAACTAAAGTTGCTACATTGGTGCCGGAGAAAAAGATACTTGGAAGGAGGGGCATATTTCAGGATCGGAACCAGGATTAATTGAAATGAAGAAAAAGAGAAGTATCCCTCGGAGTTGGTGCAAGAAAGAGCTTGCAGACAAGCTGTATAGGTAATCCGGAATTAAGTGAAATGGATCACAAACAAGGATGGCAAAGCAATGGCAGATGCTGCGTTCTCTGGAAAGCATGTATTATACGAACATACAAACTTACTCTCAATAGTTGAAGGATATTCATAATTTGAGGCATGATTCCGTAAGTTGTCCAAACCAAACCGTATTTGTCAGAGTAACGCATCCATTGATCCATTCGCACGATCAAAAATCCTCTTAATACCTTCAATATAGAACTTCTGGACAACAGTGATAACATACTTAGCTTAGAAACGGCAATTTCGAAGAGTTAAGGCCAAAACAACTTGAACAATCCAACGGAGTAGTCCTACTACCAGGTCCAGCTGCGCGGACCCGGGTCGTGCAGCGCGGTCAAAAAATCGCGTTCATTTTCGTGGTCGCAGAGATTTTTGAAATATTTCTGCTGGATATTCTTAAAATATCTTTAATGAATACTTTGATGCAATTTCCAGGAGACCATTTTTCTTAAACAAAAGATATTGTCTACTTTGTGTCAAATTTTGCCTGAAAAAAGCGTCCGCCATTTTGTGACGTAATACCGCACAAATATTGACCAAGATCATCGAAATTTATAGACAATATAGGAAAAGTATCATGTTACCAGAATATTACGTTTTTTATTCCATTAAAATCCTTCCACAGGTCCACCATCTACTTAACTTATAAGATTTTCGAAGAAAAATTCAATCGGACGTGTTTTTGGAAATTTAGTCATGTTTGAGCCTCAGTAGCGACGTAACGGATGGGATCATTGAGAAATGACTTACCATACCATGATCAGCAATCATTTTTGTATATATATGCAAAGTTTCATGTCTGTATCTCAAAAAAAGCAATTTTGGACCTTTGTCCGGCTTTTTCCGATTTCAGCCCACTCTGCGGCGCCTTGAGAATCCGCTGTAACATGTAACAAATAAAACTCAAAAAAATACAGCAGCAAATACGACAGGATGTAAAGAAATTGAATATAAACTCAATGATTTCAAACTTCGCTAATAAAAACTAGGTCTAGGTTATACAACACCAAAAGTGATTAAATTGAAAATAATTTCGAGTGGAAGAGCTTACTTTTCGTACCTAATAGATAACTCAATCTACGAAGAAATTATTTAAGGATGCATTGTGCCACGTGGTGCTGCAAGTTAGATACTTTTATGTGTTACATTATATACATTAGTGATCGAAGCTTTTTGAAGCAGGTTGGGAAGATATGGAGATTAGATGCAGATTGCGACTGCTAAATAAATCATGAGGAAGCAACTTTACGAAAAACATATTTGATAAGCAAATATGCAACCTCTGTGGCTTTTTGGCATATGGGAAATGAGCGTTAAACAAGCGGGTTTGATGGTAAGATTCTTCACTATGAAGAAACGTTCTTTCCAGGCTCCCGGACAACCAAGTGAGCAACACGTTCGACTTCAGTGAAAGCAGTCCCGGATTCAATTCTTGGAGGGAGCCTACGAGTGTAAGTGATCTCAGCTGTCGAAGTATTTTCAACAATACTAATGCTACATCCTTTACACACATCGTGGTAATAAACATAAGAAGTGGGATGACCGTGAAGTGTTCACACCTCAATCAATAAGTTGAAGGGCTGCATTCGAAACATAAATTTAGACGGAAGAAAAAGGCATGTTGATAGTAGATAATAGTTTCATGGAGGCTATCGCCGTGTAAAGAAGAATGCGACGAATGCGAATGCGGGTTTGGGAAGACTAGAAGACAAATCGACGCCACCCCTTGTTTCTCCGCATTTCAATTTCAAATTAGACCGGTGTCAGAAATGTAAGGCGACGGATATAAAACTTCAATTAATTAATCGACGGTCCGTCTTTCGAGATAATATTCCCGGAGCCAATTTGGGCGACCTTATTCAAATACTCTCGGAAGGGAAAAAAAGTCGTTTTAATCTCCGCCGCTCGGCATTTGGCAAAGTTCCTCCTTATCGGCCGCTAAAATATTCAAATTTACACATAGCTTAAATTCAATCGGCGTGAAATCCTCGGCGTGGGAGGCAATTCCCCTCGCCGAAAATAAAACGATCGGGAGACATTTATTTCCTCCCTCTTGGCGCGGCAGAACGCAACAGTTTGACGTTATTCGGAAAGAAACCGGCGTCGAATGAAACGGCGAAGAGGAAAAATGTGAGGGTGGGGTAGGGCATTAATGCGCGATTCCATGTGCGTTTTATGAATGCGTAATAACCTCCGCTTTGGAAGAAAGGACGAGAGTGAGAGAGGGAGGCGAACGTTTTAATAAATACTCATTAACCAAGGAAAAAATTCCGAAAAATATTAAAAAACACGTGAGGCGCGATATCTTCCTGAATTCCTTCCCTCTTCCCCCATCTCCATTGCCGACTGCTGAACCACACGGCAGAGGACGGAATAAATACCGAACCTCACAGCAGAGGGAGGAATAAAAAACTTCGGAGGGAAAAAAATACTTTCCCTTCTCTCATTTCATTAAGGGGTGAGACTCTCATTAAGCTCCGAAGCGCGTATCGACTCCTTTCATTTGCAAAATTCGCATTTTTATCCTCCCTGACGTCGACCTTTGACGAAGCCGGAGAGCGGGTATAAAGGGGGACAGAAGGAAGAGGGAGATGAAGAGAAACAGACGAGGAGATGTGGACGGACAAGCGGTTCATTTTCGAGGACAGTACTGAAATTTCCAACCGTACATTAAATCTCTCGGCGTCGTGGGATATAAAAGAAATAATTAGCCGCGATACATATTCAAACTAAAATTCCTCAAAAATTTGCGCTGTAGACAACGCCGAACCTTATACAACCACTATCCGTCAACAATAGAAATTTCGCTGACTCGGAAAAAATTATGATTTCGAAATAGAAAATAAATTTGATATAATCCATAAATGCATTAATTCATAGCATATAAGGAAAATGGTGACCCTTTTAGCCTCAGAGTATTCCATAATTTNATTGGATGCTCACTAAAGGAGGTATTTCCGCTGAGCTCGTTCAGAAGAGGATTTTGGTTATTACTGAATGAATGCGTTCTTTGTACTCTTCTAGGAAATCACATCATTAAATGTTAATCCAAATACTTCGTTTCTTCGAATTCTTATAGCTGTTTCCACTTTTAACCTGGTAAGCCTTCAATAGAACTCCTAGACATATTTTCACTGTTCAAGCGTTCACGATACGCATTTGCCAAAGTCTAGGAAATACCTCTGCAGTTAAAATTTATCCTGACTTATCTTGCTACAAGAAACGAATCTATGCCATTTGTAGATAACGAAGTGCTGAGGATAAAATTCAGATCCTGGCCTTCATACCTTTCGATCTTTAAGTAATACATCATTGAAGCATATTCTACGAAAGTTATCCTGCAATTTACATTTCACTCTTATTTAAGCAGAAACTGAATTGATAATTGTTTTACAATATAACGAGTAGATGGTCGAGTCGAAATACTCCATAATTCTTTCCATTAAACGTGTATTCAAGTATTCTTCCGTGGTGACATTGGGACTGTGCAGAACTCAACTTCAAGCATTACACAGTAGAGGCACACTTAAATATAAGTCCAATTTATGGAAAGCTAATGAAAAATATACAGATAATAAGGATAGTAGATTAATGTTTGTTGGATAAATAAATTGTGATGTAATATAAAATGAAACATTCCTGCTGCTCTAAATATACTCATAAGGAGTGCAATTAGTCTTCTCAGTGTAGTAGGCAAAGGCGTCAAATGTTACAGAAAAAATATCCTCATAAAGAAAAAATATCTACACCTATATCCGTACCCTGCAAGCCGACTATCGGCGTGTAGTAGGGGGTGAATGGACCATTACTCTACTTTCCAAATCGATTACTTAAGCGTATCGTTCGCGGAAGAATATGAATTTTTGACACGACTTGTTCTAGCATCTATTTCTCTGATTTTTCTTCCAGTATCTAAACAGCCTATGTAACAGGGGGGACGCATAACATCGGATACATCTTCTACACGCTTACTTTCTCTGAACTTAAGTAAATTAAGTCTTTGTCTAAATTTTCTAGAGATTCCCATCCTGCTTCTTGAAGTACAAAAGTAACACTCACTGATTTTCCGTAACAATATTTTACGAAACGCATCGCCTTTCGCATAGCTTTCTCGTTCTCGAATACAACACTTTACGGCAGGGTCCCATATGCAATAGGCATGCTCAAGGTTAGACCTTCCTAGTGCAAAGTAGGATCACTCACGGATTTTTTCTTCGCTCCTACCGACTTTTCTCTTGACGAATTCTAATTTCAATCATCCAGTCCCTGAATCAAATTAATATCAAGATTAAATATTTTTAAGTTGCATAAAGGAACTTATATACAGCGGAATTATCACCTACACGGAAAAATTTCTTGGCCCTATCCCGCAGTATAGGCATTTCCATACACTTGGTTCAAACCTGCGCATGGAGGAAATCTGTCCATTACAGAAATTTCTTACGGCGCACAGTGGGCTGAAATCGGAAAAAGCCGGACAAAGGTCCAAAATTGCTTTTTTTGAGATACAGACATGAAACTTTGCATATATATACAAAAATGATTGCTGATCATGGTATGGTAAGTCATTTCTCAATGATCCCATCCGTTACGTAGCTACTGAGGCTCAAACATGACTAAATTTCCAAAAACACGTCCGATTGAATTTTTCTTCGAAAATCTTATAAGTTAAGTAGATGGTGGACCTGTGGAAGGATTTTAATGGAATAAAAAACGTAATATTCTGGTAACATGATACTTTTCCTATATTTTCTATAAATTTCGATGATCTTGGTCAATATTTGTGCGGTATTACGTCACAAAATGGCGGACGCTTTTTTCAGGCAAAATTTGACACAAAGTAGACAATATCTTTTGTTTAAGAAAAATGGTCTCCTGGAAATTGCATCAAAGTATTCATTAAAGATATTTTAAGAATATCCAGCAGAAATATTTCAAAAATCTCTGCGACCACGAAAATGAACGCGATTTTTTGACCGCGCTGCACGACCCGGGTCCGCGCAGCTGGACCTGGTAGTAGGACTACTCCGTTGGATTGTTCAAGTTGTTTTGGCCTTAACTCTTCGAAATTGCCGTTTCTAAGCTAAGTATGTTATCACTGTTGTCCAGAAGTTCTATATTGAAGGTATTAAGAGGATTTTTGATCGTGCGAATGGATCAATGGATGCGTTACTCTGACAAATACGGTTTGGTTTGGACAACTTACGGAATCATGCCTCAAATTATGAATATCCTTCAACTATTGAGAGTAAGTTTGTATGTTCGTATAATACATGCTTTCCAGAGAACGCAGCATCTGCCATTGCTTTGCCATCCTTGTTTGTGATCCATTTCACTTAATTCCGGATTACCTATACAGCTTGTCTGCAAGCTCTTTCTTGCACCAACTCCGAGGGATACTTCTCTTTTTCTTCATTTCAATTAATCCTGGTTCCGATCCTGAAATATGCCCCTCCTTCCAAGTATCTTTTTCTCCGGCACAAATGCAGCAACTTTAGTTCTCAACGTTTCCCTTACATTCACTGCAATTGCAAGTTTACGTATGGAGAAACCTACATCATTTTTTCTTTCCTAGTTCGTCTTACCTCGCGCTCTTGGCTGTAAAACTCACAGTGGTATTACTACAAGTAAAGTAGCAGGGTAGAGTCTACCATTCCCGGTTCTAACTTCCAGCAATTAGGTGCTTGTACGCTGACGTGCATGTATGGATTTGATGGTAGTTCGGGCTATGCTCAATATAAACAATTGTGGAAGCGAGCAGATTCATCCGATGAATATTTATTCATGAGTTCCTTGGTGTCACTCCGTTTGCTAAATGACGCAACTGGTATGATGTATAATTGTACCTTGTTTATTTTTTCTAATCTAGTTGTAATAAAAGGTAGCAATATTAATACTTGCACTACTTTAGGTAAGATTATCTGTAAAAATCCTCGGCCGTCGTCTACCAGATTTTGCCGACCAATTCTTCTTCAGTGGCTCAAAGAAACCAAGGAAGTTGCTAAAGAGGAAAGAAATTATTTACAAAGGCAGATTGATGCATTAGAGAAATGGAATTTGGGAAGTTATTCCGTCACTTTTAACATGCTGGTAACGATGATAAATGGAAAAATAAGGCTTATACTTTTATTAAAGGTGGATAATAGTATATGGCAGTGGATAATGCTTAACAAACTTATTAAAACAATTCTTTTAGGTAAGCAATGCCTTGACTGAGAGTGTTGGCGTGAAGTGCTACATCTGTGGAGCAAAATTTCCGAAATGATGATATAAGAGCAATGAGGAATCGACCTGTAGATGTGGAAAAATATGCTTTCGGTTTGTCAATGTTGCATTGCTATATTCGATTTCATTATTGTCTTTTGCACATATCGTATCGACTGGAGAGAACGGTGGCAGGTGAGAAAGCATCAAAACTGAGGCTAGAAATCTGTGTTTTAAGGTAAATTAAATATCTGGGGTTAATTGTAGACGTACAAAGGCCTGAATGTGGAAATACGAGCGATGGACATACGGAAAGACGTTTTTTTGATTCTCCGAAACTGACCACTGAATTGACAGGTAACTGTACCTACGGACTTAGCTTTTGATTAATAGCCATGCATAAGTAACACATATATTATACCGTACAAGTACTTTTGAAAGCTCAGTAACTTTCCCGTTTTGTAGGCATTGAAGATTTGCCATCGCGTTTAATATACACATTTTCATATTTTTTACAGAAGTTAATTATTACTTCATCAAAAATTTTTCCACAATACTAAAGGCAATATCTAGCGGACTACCGTTTAACGACGAGGCATTTTCGCAGTACTCCCAGAGAACTGCCGAATTATACGTAGACCTGTATCCCTGGTATTACATGCCAATCACAGTA